>JAJLZX010000009.1:0-419404 GCA_030572455.1 [Candida] koratica (nom. ined.)
AATCTATCAAATCCGGTGATTCTGCTATTGTCAAGATGGTCCCAACCAAACCAATGTGTGTCGAAGCTTTCACTGATTACCCACCATTAGGTAGATTTGCTGTTAGAGATATGAGACAAACTGTTGCTGTTGGTGTCATTAAATCCGTCGAAAAATCCGACAAGGCTGGTAAAGTCACCAAGGCCGCTCAAAAGGCTGCTAAAAAATAAGCTAATTTGACTTTGTTTTGGCAATTTGTAAAATTTTCTTTTTTTAGTGTTAATAAAATATGTTTAAATAAAGTGATTATATTTTAGTGCGGAGGTTTCCGGTTAATATATGGAATTTGCTGATAGAGGGATTAAACTTTTTGATGATAATCATCAAAGAGATTATAATCATGCAACTGATAGTAATTACAAACGTTTGAGAGAACAAGCCGAAGAGTTTTATAAGAAACGGAATGCGTTTTCACAGCAGTCTCAAGCAGCCTATCAACATGGCGATCGACAAAGAGCCCATGAATTAAGTGAACAAAGTCAACAAGCTTTAGCTCAAGCCGATAATTATAATCGTCAAGCAGCTGCCTATGTATTTAGAGAGAACAATACGGATTCAGCACAAGATGAAATAGATTTACATGGGTTATATGTGAAGGAAGCTGAATACTTTTTACAAGTTCGAATTGTGCAGTTTGTGAAGACCCATCAGAACCATTTGAATGTTATTGTTGGTAAGGGTTTACATTCCAAGAATGGGGTAGCCAAAATCAAACCGGCAGTCGATGATATGTGTAGAGATGCAGGATTAAATCATCATATTGATTCCCATAATTCCGGAGTTTTAGTCATTAACTTACAGAATGTTAATTTGAATCAACTTCCTAAAAGCTGGTTGGATGCTCATGGTTCAGCAGGTCAAATTGCTCAACCACAGCCTGGATATGGAACATCTGGTCCTCAATATCAACAACAGCCACATCATCAACAACAACCATATCATCAACAACAACAACAACCACATCACCAACAGCAATATAATAATATTAAAACAGGCAATAAACTTTTTGACTTGTTAATTCAAGGAATTTGTATATGTATGAATAGTAAGTAGACATAATTAAAATGTATATTGTATTCGATAATAGTTTAACAACCACAACTACTTGAATCACCTTCTAAATTGATATTGATAGCATCGTTATAATCATCACTTACATCATTGCCATTAGCATCATTCAATTCTTCTTGTTGTAATGCCATTTTAGCAACTACCTCAAATGCACTTTCAACATTTATTGCATCTTTAGCACTAGTTTCAAACACCGGGTAAGTCAATCCTCCAAACTGATTACTGGTTATATTAGTTAATTTCTTTTGTAACGACGGAATCTTTTTAGATTCGTCAACATCAATTTTATTACCTATTATAATAAAGGGGAAATCTTGAGGATTAGAAACGTTACTTTGAACGAGAAACTCGTCTTTCCAACTTGTCAAGTTGTTCAATGACTTTTCATTGGTAACATCGTAGCATAAAACACAACAGTCAGCACCTCGGTAGAATGCTACACCTAAACTCTGAAACCGTTCTTGTCCAGCCGTATCCCAGATTTGTAAGGTAACTTGCTTATTATTATCAATAGTGACGTCTTTAGTTAAAAAATCAGCACCAATAGTGGCTTTATATTGATGACTAAATTTATTATTAACAAACTGTTGCATTAAAGAAGTCTTACCGACTCCTGAGTCTCCTAAAACGATAACCTTTAATAATGTCTTCTTTCTCCCTGACATGTTGATATCGATTATTTCGCGACCGATGCTGGTAAACAAGGGTATCCAAACACTCAGACGGTTGATTAAAGGTTTTGGCTAAACTAGTCGGGCGTTGGAGTTAATGTTTATAACAATATAGTGAAATTCTGTAACGTAAGCCAATTAAGCGTATATTTAGTGCTTTCCTGATGGACTGTTGTTTTATTATGTAGTTTACGTTAATATTCTAGTTCAGTTCTAATAGTTCCTTTTTGACCGTGACCACGGATACGAGCCAATAAGGCAACGACATAGACAAACGCTAACAAGACCAAGACAAATTTCCAAGTCCGTTGTGAAATTAGATTTGTATTGGTTTTGTGAGTTTTGAACGCAAATGGATATAAAATGGGTGCAAACCACAAATACAAAAGTTTACCAATGTACCAACTTTTATTTTTACCATTCATTATTGGATATTTAATTCCATTAGGAGGCCTATCTACAGAAATAGTAACTGCTAATGAACAATATAAAGGAACTGAAGACTTGAATATTAAACTTGTTCAAAGAGATGTAATTACAAACGAAGACGCCCAATTATTTCGACAGTTATTCTTGCAAAACCAAAACAGTTTTTTTACGTTTCAACAAGATGGTGATATTGAAGATGGAACTTGTTATGATGATAAATTGCCTACTGAAATCATCATTTACAAAGGAGAAAGAAATAATGAATCTGATAGAGAAATGGTTGACAGATTAAGGGCTTGTAAGAATAATAAGAAACTGACTTTTGCAATAATCACGGAAAGCGAATTGTTTGGATTCAAAAGCCAATCAGTTGAAGAAGAATATGCTATAAAGGTTAAATCCTTACAGAGGGAACTTGTTAAACATTCTATAGTTCATTATTTGGATTCATTGAACAATTTGGTATACATAATAAATGGAACCCAAATCAATTCTGTTCTTCAAAATATTTAGTATCGTTAAGTGAATGTACACTACAAATCTACAGGTTTATTAACAGTGTGCGAAATTTTTTTCACCAGCTATGAGTTCAAGGCCAAATAAACAAGATTATATCGCCAAAACACGGTATATAAATAACTTACCGCCTCCGCCGTTGAATCCTAAATTCATCAAGTACCATACTACTGATAAAATTACGCCTGAACAAGAAGCTAGTCAAATTTTATCGTCGGCATTCAGAAAAGACAATTTTATAGGTTTAATTAAAAATATCGACGTAGAAAATGGAATGAATTTGAATTTGATCAATAACCGGGGGGTTTTAGATAACCATGATTATCTGTCAATATCACGACAAACTGATCGAGTTGAATTGCACCCTAATGATCGTGTATTGTTGAGAAATGCCGGTATTGATAATATTAGTAAAACTGAACCTGAAGTGTCATTTTTAAGACGAACCGAGTATTTCGGCCAACGGTCAATGCCACAAAAGGCAATTGACTTGAAATCTAATGATACATCTGCAAATGACAACTTTGACAGTGAAACGCAATTGAAAGCTGTGGAGGCGACATTTGAAGCGGCCCGAAAGTCATTGACTGATTTGAATTCCTTGAAACATCCCTCGAAAAAACATTTAAAAGCCGTAAATACCTGGCAGTTATTACCGGGAACGTCAATGTTTGATGCCAAGTTCTTAGTGGTGAAATTCAATGGATCTGCTTCACTTTCCAGAGATTTGAAGTTGGCGAAATCTCAAGATGATTTTGACAGCGAACTTCACACCAAACTTTTGGAAACATCACTTTTCAAACCAATCACGAGTGCCGATGGCGAATGGATGTCGTTATACCAACAAAAAATAACAGAATCCACCGAAATTGATAAATTACATCAGAGTTTGAATTCCCCAGAGCCAGAGAAGCCCAATGTGGATGATGATAATCAACACTATAACTTCAAATTCTATAAAAATTACGATATGAATTTTCAAAAGTTTCCTGATCTTTATGAGGAATTAGCCATTCAATTTGTTAATGATAATCAATCCAAAAAACGGAAAATTGGGTATTATTATCCTATAACGGGAAAAATCGATTTGAGAAAATACAGAAAGGCTTCTAATACTCAGATTAATAAGTTTGTTAATGAAAGTACTTATGATGCTGTAGATTTTACGTTAAGAGAACCGACAACAGCTGAATTGAGGAAAATGGATGCAATCAGAAGTGATTATGATCCTATGGAGTATGAGGGGGAAGAAGAACTTGAACCTGATACGGCAGAAACTAATGAAACTAAACAAGATGACAAACTGAATGTAGAAAATATTCCATCAGCTAGTAATGACAATGTAGTAAATTAATAACATGTAAACTATACTATTGTACAAAACGTCTTAGATTTCTTTTTAAGTTTTTGGGGATCATTTTTGGTATCTTTAACGGGTTCTCTATCTTTTGGAGGTAAAACAGGAGGTTTACGTTTTTCAAATGATTTCTGAAGGGATTTAGCCAATTCTTCATCTTCTTGTTCTTGCAATTGCTTAATGAATAACAAATCGGTTTCGTCTTGATTAGACTCTTCTAAAATTGGTATAAAATCGCCACTAAAGAATAAATCGTCTTTACCAGTGGCCGAGTTCAACGATTGCCATACAATTTTAGTATTGCTATTAAAACTGGAGTCCGTGATAACAAGATACAAATCAAACTCTGCCTTTTTAAATAAAGTACTAAAGTGATTATTTCTAAAGAAAACAATGAATGTATTAGCATCTAACGCATCATTCAATTTCTGTAAACCATAATCTGTCAATTGAGTAGGATTATCATCTAACCATTTCTTTAAATAAGGGTTTTCATTGGATATAAGATAGTCTAACATTGAATCAAAGTATTTTAGATTCAATACCACATCATCTAAATCATTATTGATATTATCATCATGACCAAATTCATATACCCAGCCATGATTAATGTTCAAATTGAAACAATGAAATAAATCAGTGGCCAAATCGGTCTGAAATCTGCCATTGGTCAAATCTGGATTTACTGATAACCCCGTGTGTAACTTTGGTAAAGCATTTAAAAGACTATCTAAATCAAAACGTTGTTGATGATGATCATTAAATTTGACTAGCAAATCGCCTAACCTAGATAAAATATCTTTTAAAGAAACTTTACCAAGATCCAGGAGAAATGTTTTAAGACTTAACACGCTGTTGTGTAATTCGTCATTTGGTAAATTATGAAACCCGTTATTAGTGACCTCAAGATCCGTTTTAAGTAATAGAGTGTTAATCAATGCTATCAATGGACATGGCCCATTTTCATCCTGTAGTAGGATTGGCGTTGTAAGTTCATAATCAGACCATACAATTAACCTTATTGTAAACTCAATATCCATTATCTCCTTAACAAAGATGAGTGCGATATTAGGGGGCAGTAGACGGAGATAAGTACATTAAAAAAGAATATATACGATACTACCAAGCAAAATAATTACAGCACTTAAAGATAAGTAAAGTTTACGGATCTCTGAATTGACGGATTTCTGAACTTGATTGTCAATTGGAGTTCTGGCAGCAATAATTGATGCATACTTATTGGTGGGAACAGCTCCTTTGGGGACAAATTTAGGATTAGGAAACCATGTATCACACAATTGTTCTAATTTACTAATCCTGGCACAAATTTCAAAGTAATTGGGATCATAGACCGATACTTTACGGTGAATTTTCCTTAAATAGGTCCTGAAAATACTCACGACACCATGAAATGTTCTGCTTTCTAACATTAAACGACACGTAAGGCCTCTTCTGATCTTGACATTAGTATACAATACATCCGGATTATTATATACCAATTCTAAAGTAGCGATAGCCATAACCTGAGGAATTGCACAAAAGCTGAATGTCGAAGGATCCTTGACCATTGATAAGTATAGTAAAACATTATCAGCATGATGTAAGGCATTAAGAACCAATTCATTAATGCAAAACACTCCTTGCTTTTTGTATTGTTCGTTATCTTTAATAGCAAAATTAAACAATTTATCAGTATATTTAGACCAAACTTCCTTAGGATAGAATGATCTTCCATCACGATAATCTTCATTGAAATCTCTAATGATATTAGTTTTTTGTAAGAATAATCCCATTTCATTAGCTTTATGGAAATTATCTTGTGACAACGATTCATCAGCAAAATTAGCCAATATTGCTAACCTAGTCAAGCCCTCACCCACAATTCCCGCTACGTAATGACAATATAAGTCAAAATCTTTATTGGTAGCAACTCCATCAGTATTGAATTGATCATCAAGAATATATTTGGCCATGCCTTCGCCCATCCTACCAGAAATATCTTTTAAAATATCCTGATATTCTGGTTTTAATTTATGAAATTCTGTTAAAATAGCAGTAAACTCAACCAAAACAACTCGATCCTTCTCCTTTTTATTAACTTCATCATAGGAATATTGTTGAAGACTTAATAGATTGGTGAAATTCTTTAACCAAGCCACCTTAACTTTGGGATCAATCGACATATCGTCTTCTACCGTGTCTAAAGCCCGCAAAAGAAGATAAAACAACATAACCACATCTTTCAACTCAGGATGCAATTCATCAATCACTACGGCAAATGATCTAGAGGTCATGAATAATAACTCGTAGCATCGATTCAAAGTGGCCGACAGCCTAGAAGGATCCCGCTTATGTAAGGGCTTTCGAAATGCCTTCATTTGAATAACTGATAATAGTTCATAAGGGTGGGATAATAATTGAGTTAGTTTTCCCATGTCTATAATCTGTTGAATTTCCCACTAATTAAATTATCGCGAAGTTATACGACGAGAAGACAATGCCATCGGCAAATGCGATAGAGAAAATCATTTATTTAACATTTTCAATCTTTTCAAACCATTTCCGCGCTGCCTTGATATTCTCCAACACAATCAATGCTTCCTTATTACTATGATATTCTCCATTATTAGCTTTATCCTTTAAAACAATCATTATAAACATATTATCCGTTAAAATATCAATGAAAAATTGAGTATCATTACTTCCCTTGATGATCAAGTTATTGAAATTAGTTCTTAGCTTTGAAATCGACTGTTTATAAGTTTTAATAACATTCGAAATCTTTTCAAATCTTTTGGGATCCAAATTATCGCTGGTAGTGACGTTTTGTTGTATAGAATTGGTGGATGATATTACTAAAAACGTTGTCTTTTCAAATAAAATGATTTCTTCGGCATCGAGGATCTTGTTGAATTTTAAAAGGTTTTCATTGAAGAGATTCATATTGGGTATCAATGAACAAACAATTTGTGACCACGCCTTGTATAGACTTTCATTCCAAATCGATGTTGGGAATCCATTCAATTTGAATTGATATGGATTGGATATTTTCTGTAACTTGGTCATCATAATATTAAACAATTCATCCCGTTTATCAATTTGCACCAAATCCATCTTATGCAATAATACAAACACTTTGGCGTCGGGACTGGACTTTTGAAGGTTAGTTAATGCTTTAACAAATATATCGATATCCTTGTTGAGGGATTTAGATTCAACATCAAACACATGAATTAATACTTGTACATATTTAAATATATGATCTTTTTGGGTCGTAAAGTAATTATCCATGAACGCATCTTGCCCTCCACAATCCCACAAGTTTAATGTCATGTTACCGAGGAATCGTAAATGAGAGTGTTCAACGTCAATCGTAGCACCCAATCGTCTGGTATCAAATGCCGAATAGTTGGAAAAGATAATGGATCTCATTGATGACTTTCCACTACCTGATCGTCCCATTAAGAGTAATTTCTTTCTGGAGGATGACATTGTATCGTTTCTTATCTTAGCGCGCCCACCATATTCGCGACACTTATATTGTAATGCCGGGGATATATGTGTTTGATATTTCTGATTACTAATCATAGACAGCACTTACCGGTTTAGGTAGTTTACTATAATATACCGCTATCGATTCAACTTGTATAATCGGGAGTTTATGGTTAGGTAACGTTGTAATCGATCAATTATATAGCGTGCGTAAAAACAATAAGCAACGTGGACTTGAATCTCAAAACGTTGGCCATAATTCCATCTTCTTAAAGTTTCATATTCCGGCGGATAAGGTTTATACCGGAATAAACCATATTGATATATTGTATTGAACATGGATATAATATATTGGAGTTGTTAACTTGAAATAGGGGAACCTTGAATATAAAGTCTCTCTATAATCCTCTAATATGCAACAAACTGTAAATTATGTTAATAAATATCTCATTGTTGGGATTGTGTGCTACTGTAATAGGGCACACTATTCCTGGAAGAACATCTATTGAAAAGCAGCTTATTAATAAAAGAGATGCAAAAGAATTGGCAGCTGATCTTTTTGATTGTTTAACATACTCGGAAATCGATTACGTCAATTCCCACGTTAAACAGTTATCTCAATTCAATGGTACTAAATGTGATACTTGTAAACATACTATAAGGTATGCCAAAAATTTGGTTGAGACTGAACCTGAAAACCAACATTTAATCAGTTTGACCTTGTTTAAATATTGTATTACCAAACAATCCGCTGATAAATGTATCGCTAATGATTTCTTTCTCACCACCAATACCAACGTCGATGAACATGCCATTGATCGATTCGATTCGGGGTTTGAAGATTCTACAGTGCTTAGTTTTGTGGATAATGATTATATGCACATGATCAAAAATTTCAATTTATCCAGTGACTTGGATTTGAATTCTTACTGTTATTTCAAACAAGGAGTTTGTGATTATCCCCAAGTGCCTAATATCGATCAATTATATAATTATGATTCTAAATGGCCAGCTAAGCAGCCAAAACATTATAATCAGCCTATTTATTCTTCATCGAATCTCTCCACGTTTAATGTGTTACACATAACGGATTTACATACTCAATTAAGGTATACGGTAGGATCTGAAGCCAATTGTTCTCAAGGGATCTGTTGTTTACCGGAATCGTTTAATTCTGATTTACCTTCGGTAGGATCATACAATTTTACTCAACAGTATTACAAAGCCGATCCCAATTTAGAAAACATTGATTATTCCTTTTACCAGAATGCTCATTACGATAACGGTACGTATGATAAGGGCGAAAATTACGATTTAGTGGGTGAAAGAGGCTACGATTCTGTATTTTTACCAGGGTCGACTTTTGGAGGTTATTTATGTGACTCGCCGGTGGTTTTGATTAATAATACTCTAAAACACATTGCTCAAGTTCATCAAGACAAGAAATTTGAGTTTTCACTTTTTACTGGCGATGTCGTTGATCATGATTCGATTCATTGTACTCCCGAAGTGACTAAAGAGGCGGAAACGTTAACGTTTGGAATCATGAAAGAATATTTACAAGGAATTCCGATATTCCCCAGTTTAGGGAATCACGATACGTTTCCCTATGGTCAAATTGCACCCCGAAAGTATGACAGAAACAATAGCTATCAATATAATGTCGAGTTAATGAGTGAAATTTGGGTTAATAATGACTGGATTCCTCAAGCTGATAAAAATCAGATAATCGACCATTATTCTGGGTTTGCAGTAAACACAACCCAAGGGTTAAAGGTGATTGCCTTAAACTCAAACTGCTATTATCAAAAGAACTTGTGGAATTACATCAACTTGGAGGCGGACTCGGATCCATTTGGACAATGGGAATTTTTAATCCAACAATTGGTCGAAAGTGAAGCCAATGATCAACGGGTTTGGATCATTTCCCACATTCCTACCGGTGACGTTGATGCGTTGCCCATCCAATCGAGGATCTTTGCCAAGATTGTCGAGAGATTCAGTCCTTATACGATTGCTAATATCTTTTTTGGCCATACTCATAAAGACCAATTCAAAATCTTATATTCCAGTAACGGATCTGATTCCAGCGTTGTGGAAAGTGAAGTGATTAATATGGCCTGGGTTGTGCAATCAGTTACTCCTGCTTGGGAATTCAATCCATCGTATAAATATTACCAAGTCGAACAAGAATCGTTTAATATCATCAACGCTTATAATTACTATGCCCAATTAAATGCCACATATGTGACTGGTGGAGCCGAACCAATATGGCAATTGGGCTATTCCGCTAGAGAGCAGTATGATCCACAAGGAACATGGCCCACCAATGCTGCTTTGAATGCTAGTTTCTGGAATGAGTACGTTGCTAAGAAATTGGCCAATCACTCCAATATCGAGTTCAATCAAGAATATGTAGATTTACAATACCGTCAAACGATCTATGCTCCTGATTGTAACAATGGGACGGAAATCACCCTGGACTGTTTTATTGCTAACTTCTGTGACGTTAGTGGGTTTAGATCGGATGATTTTTCAGCTTGTTCCGGTTAAATATATATTTCTGCTAATATATTTCTGCTAAATGCTTAATCATCAATTTCATCTTCCTCGTCAAAATCCTTCTCCAGACCTTCATACAGATCTTCTTCATCGAACTCATCATTTATAAACTCATTAATTTCATCATTGGACAATTTTAACTTTTCCGATTCCCATGTTTTCAATTCATCACTATTAACCAAATCGCCTCCGGTTATCACTCGAATTAAATTCTGTTTCGACGATTTAGTAAGCGTCGAGAACGCAACTCGGGTCCGCTCATACTCTTTACTATCAATCGTATGGCCAATACTCTGTCCCACCCGTATCAAGGTCTCAATACACGACTTAGAGTTGTTGATCAAATCCGAATCAAATTGAAACTTATCTTTGTCAAATAACAAAAGTATCGTCGATCCACCAAACTTAAAGTATCCAATCTCCTCTCCCTTTTTCACGGAATCTCCGATACTTTTCGTCAAAATCGTCGACCCCACCATCATTGCTCCTACAGGTATCATAATAACCGTGCCAAAATTACTGGTTTCAATCGATATTATGCTTCGAATGTTTTCGCCATAAACGTCCAATTCAGACCTAATTGCCATTGGGTTCACCGTATAATACTCTCCTTCAATAAATTTGATATTTCGAATCACCCCATCTACCGGAGAATGAAATCGATGATAATCCTGGGGTGCTAAGCGGAATATTCCCAATGTACAATTGTCCGACTTGTAAACGTTTGTATCTTGTAGAGAATCAAAATTGCCATTGAATAATTTGGGTAACGTGAAATTCTTGCCCTTGATCCATAATTCCGTAGCCAGGGTAACCGTATCAAACGCTACACATCGACAATCCGCCGGTGATACGGCAATAGAGGGAGTATTCTCGGCTTCTATTGGCCGTGCTCCCGGTTTCAATCGCCTATAAAAGAATTCATTAAACGTGGGGTATTTCAGAGCATCCGGTTCACGACAATCTGAAAGATCAAGTTTATGAAACCTAATGAACGATTGAATATCTGGTTTCAGATTTATACTATCAAACTTATTTCCTTGCTTGATACTTAATTTCTTCATCAATGCTCTTATCCTTCGTTTATTAGCTGAATCAAACCCTTTATAAAGTAATCTGATTCCTAATCGGATATATATCCCCATTTTTTCCTCTAATATTATCCCCGTAGTACGATCCTGTACGAGGATATTGGCGGAATTCGACCCTAACTGGTATTTACCATAACTTATCTTTATTAAAACCTTACTGAACCATCGTTTTGTTGCCAATTGAGGCGTCACGTACGAAGACACTAATAATTTATCAACAATACTCCAATGTTTCGACCCACAAATGGCAAAATGCGTTACAACATCCATATCACTCTTATTATTTAGACGTTTCTTCAAACAATTCGGACACCGTTCAATCTCAAAAAGCTTATTATCACTATTAGAATTAGATAGAATGTGAGTTTCTAAACAATCACTGATTTCTTCAATAGTCAACGTATCACCACCCCATGCCAGCTTTCCGTACTTCTGGAAAAACGCCGATACTAATGTATCACTATTCATAGCTCCTAAAGTATCTAATAATGATATTAACTCAATATAATCATATACTTTTTCAGAAGAATCATTTAAACTATATTGTTCCAATAATCTTCGCCAGAAATATCTCCGTAAGTTCTCATATGTTTCATAACGTACTCGAATTTTTAACTTCGGAGTATTTTTATTTTCATACTTCTTGTTGGCCAACTTTAAACTCAAATCCATGGTTTTGAATTTTGAGGTGTCTGCAAATTGTACCTTTTTTTTCTTTCTTATAAGCTTCTTTTCAATGAATTCCACCATGTTGTTATTTTCAATATACGTAATATTGGAATTATTATGTCCATCAGTTTCTGTATCAGTAAATTCGCTAGACACTTGGTTTTCTGGTCTCATATATAACGCTTTAGGCACTGCCGTAGCATTTTTAATCAAATCAGTTAATGGAATACTAATACTCCCCACATCATCATGTAACGAAAAACGATCTTTATCAAGAACTAAAAAGTGCACATCAAAGTTCCGTTCATGACTCAAAATCTCAAACGCTAAACGTTCATTAAAAATCGGGTTAAGATTATGCCGTTTCCAACTGGTTCGAAATGTTTTCTTGCCAAATGTGACAACCACAAAAGGATCCATATCAAACCTCCCTACATTCTTCAAAGTTCGAATTGGAGGTAAATCTGTACACGAAACAATTTCAAGAAACAAAACACCTGCAACCTTTCGATTTCTTATTTCGAAATTGATGTGCTTAAGACGGGACTTATAAGGCTTAGGTGGTTTCAATGTGAATCGTTTAGACTTACTGGGTTTCTGAGCAAGTTTAATATCGAGATTATCGGTTTCTCGAGCTAGAGAAGAATCGGTATCATAAACATCACTAATACTTGAGACTGAAGAAACTGAAACTACTGATTCAATATCCGAGGATGAATGATACTCTCCTTGATTTGGTAAAAGGTTTTTTTGCAGCCATTTCTTTTGTAATAATTTCATAGGCCCATAGTTTTTAGTGTCGTCACCTTTAGATGAGTGTGAGGCATTATCGGAATCAATATCTGACATCAGAATATCGCTGATTTCACCAGAATCATCGTAAAATCCTTGGTCAGTGATTATTAACGTTTTGCTACTATTGTAAATCAATGAATCTATCCAACCTTTGAAAAGCGCTTGCACGTGATCGTGCTCCTCTAATTTTACACTATCAATACCAGAAACGGTATTCAAGTCAAATGACAATAATAAAGATCCTGTGACAAATGCTTGATGAAATTCGTCGGAATACAATTTATACCATTTTAATTCCGAACCAGCCATTACACCATTTTCCCAAGTAAAAATGTCATTTAAATTGATCCGTAATTCTCCCAAATAGTTCTTATACGACCGATGTCGGTCCCATACACATAAAGTAACAATTTGGCTTTTATCATTTGGTTTCAATTCAAAAGAAAGGGTTTGGTCCCAAGTGGGATTGTTTGTGCTAAGTCTCTTTTTGGTTTTCTTGGTACTGGAATTAAGCCGAGCAATCACAAGAGGATTTAAATGCTTTTTATATTTCTGGGGATCAGCTTCATTTAAAGTTTGAACTAGATCCGCCGCTCTACTCACATAAATATTTAAAAATAGTCGTTGATGTTGATTTGAAATATCTTTCTTTCTTAAAATGCCCATGGTTTAATAGTTGACTGTGGTTAAACCCGAAACTCCCATTAGTGCCAACCACGTTAAATTGCGGCACGCTGGTTAGGGCGCGCGGTACGAGGCTGGGTCCATTGTCCAGGTCCATTTATTTTTAGTGTATCAACATATCTACTATAAGATTCACATTCAACCGCTTAATATCGGTATATGTTTGACCAGTTCCCATAAACAAAATCGGTACGTTTGTGGCCATAACCATATTGATCATCGTTCCTACTAAATCCCCTACAGTATCCACTTTAGAAATTATGAAAAAGTCTAATTTTCGTTTATTGCCAAAGGCATTATTGAAATTGATGGCCTGTTCCACAGAATCAGTTCCTACCAATGCCTCTCCCACCATAATGATTTTATCGGGATTTGCAACATCGCCAAACTTCTTCAATGGTGCCATTAATTTAGCATTGGAATGCGTACGTCCAGCAGTATCAATTAATATGACGTCGTAATGTTCTCGGGTACCAAATTCAATAGCTGCTTTGGCAGTGGCAACAACATGGTCACCACCACCGTATCCTTTTTCGAAAATATCAATTTTGCCGTTAGACTCTGTAGTTTGGTTTAAAGTTTTGAGATTGGTCACGTGCACTTTTAATTGCTCCACTGCTCCTGACCTAAAGGTATCACAGGCACAAATCAATACATTGATATCATTTTGTAATAACCAGTATGCTAATTTTGCGAGGTTAGTGGATTTTCCGACTCCATTAACTCCCACTATGGAAATAACATACGGCCGAGATCGGTTAGAATTGCTTTTTATATCATATAATAAATCCGTGGACACATTAGGTGACAAGATTTTGGTGAGTTCATCAGCCAATGTTTGTTTGAATAGAGGTAATGTCACTTTCTTGCCCTTTAAATTGAATTTTATGGTTTCTAAGATTTGTGTTGAAGTCTGCGGTGCTATATTCTTCAAAATCATCTGTTCATTGAATTTTTTTGCCAAGTCATCAATATCAGCCGAACTACTAAAATAAGATGTAAACTTTGCAAGAAAAGTTTTATTAGAACTTGATCCAGGTCCGTAGTCTTGAGTAGTAGATTCTGGTTCTTCATCATCATCATCTTGGCCAATGATCGCATTCAATTCATCAACTAATACCATATTATTTTCTCGTTTAAACACTGAGTTGTCGACTTTGAGCTGCTCAGTATCGACCACTATTTCATTAGGTTGTTTTGATTCTGAAAAGTCTAAAACTGTATCTGATTCTTCATCTACAAGTTGACCATCAATCCATTTTCTCATTTTCTTACCTGATTTCTTAGGACTGACATAACTTCGTAATGGCACTGACGGCTCGGGTGTAGATTCAGTACTAGCAGGCACGTGACTAGATTGTAATTGCACCAATTGATTAAATTGATAATCGATTAACGGCTTTAATCGACCAGAATCAGCACCTTCATTTGTCAATTTCACGTAAGTCTTTAAAATATCACTTAAGGTTTGTCTGATCTTGTCATTATCAATCGTAAATACAATATCGAAATATATACAAGCGTAAACGTCGTCTTTTCTTAAACAGTAGAAACGTTTTTGGTTCAAGGAGTTCGTCGAAAAGTCGATATCTAACTTGGTAGCATTATCATTAACTAAACTGGCAATCATTTCATTGAACGGCAATATTTTGGTATTGTATTGGTAAAGAATCTTGCCGCTAGCAGCGAATACTATCAACGATTGGGACATTTCTGTGGTAAGGTATCGAATCGCGCAAAATCATACAACTGAAGATGGCGTATTATCAACAAGGCAATACGGACGGACTGAATGTGCAATTCTACCAATCGAACTACGCTAATTCGTATACACCCCAAGGCCAAGGTATGGGCGGAATGGCGGGAGCCGATCTTGGGAGTATGAATTCGACGTTTGGTGGAGGATTCGATATGAGTGGGTCCATGGGTAATGAAGAATTGACACCAGGTATACTTGCGGCATTTGGGATGTCAGGGTATGCCAACGAGCCACCGTTGTTGGAGGAATTAGGGATTAATTTTCAGCACATCAAGACCAAAACTTTGGCGGTCCTTAACCCTTTGAATCGAAACATAACCAGCGATATAATGGCGGATTCCGATTTAGCAGGGCCTATTTTATATGTGCTTATATTTGGGACCTTGTTGTTATTAGCAGGTAAAGTGCAATTTGGTTATATTTACGGAGTGGGGCTTTTTGGCATTGTAACGCTACATTATTTGTTTAAATTGATGAGCAATGAGATTCAACTTGATTTATTACGATCTGCGTCGGTGATTGGCTATTGTTTATTACCTTTAGTGTTGATTAGTATTGTGGGGGTTTTTGTATCGTTAGATAATTCCCTTGGATACATTTCAAGTGTCATAGCCGTAGGTTGGTGTACATACTCAGCTTCAGCGTTTTTCGTGGCTGTTTTAAAATTACAAAATGTTCGGGCATTGATTGCATATCCTCTAGCGTTATTTTATACGGTGTTTGCGTTGATGGCTATTTTTGTTGAAAAGGAGGATTCCAATGTCTATAGTTAAAGAGAGGTTTCGAGAGTTTGTCATTTGGGTGTCGGATATCTTCTTCGTAGTATAATTTTAATATCATTCAGGGTCTATCTGAATGACGAAGCTGTAAAGTATAAGAGTTGGGTGTGTTTGAAATTCAATTTGACGTTGAAGAAATTTGCTAACAGTGTATTTTAGGTTTTGGAGCTTGAATTATATAGTTATAAAGCGGTCAAGAATTGTAATCTTCACAATTCATTAACCATGTTTCAATATATTGAATTTACGTATGATCTCAAAACTAAATTGTGCAACTAGAAATCAAATCATAATATGATTTCTTGCCATATTCATAATTTTCAACAACGACTGAACGGTCATAACATTGTTTCAGAGGCAAATCAAACCATTTGCGAATTATAACATTAGTAGTATCTATTTCAAAAGCGTTCATAGCCATTGCCAAATCTAACAAATTATGTTCAATGAAACCATTCTTATTAATTTCATAAAATTCTTCAGGGTCTATTGTACCCGAAAATAACACATAATAATAATATAATAAATACTTCGTTACGTGGTCTACCTCGGCATACAAAAAAATGTACTCATAATCGATATATTGTGAAAAGAATGTCAAGAATGGTATCTCCTTTTTAAATATATTTATTGCATTAGTGGGACTCACAAGTACAAATCTAGAAATAGCGTAATCCAAATGCTCTTTTGATTCATAAGCTTTTATCGCTAAATACGTGTTGAATAGTATTTCACTTTTGTCGGTCATTTCTACATCTAACGTTGGCAAATGGTGATTTATTAGGTATCTGTCCAAAATATATTTATCGAGGCCACCACATTTGTTAACACGATCAAAATCATAAAGATGAGAATCATAATGATAATCATTAATATTGAATCTATCGTATCTGTTTTCATAGTAATTGAATCGAGTATATTGAAACGGGTCAATTAATAAAAATGGGCTAAACGATTTATAGTTTGTTACAACATTATTTATGTCACAATATAACTTTTGGTCTTTGTAGTAATTGGGGAAGTTATGTTTTTCAATTAATGCCATAGTTTCTATATATATATATTCTAATTTGAGTTTATCAAATAAATCTTGTCGTTTGTAAAATGTGAAATAAAATGATAAGATATTTTTGAGTCTTTTATCAACATGCTTACCATCCTCAACATATTTGCTTAAATTGTCCTTATTAAACAAAATATAGAAATAACTGAAATCTTTAGAATTGAACTCCTTGCCGTAATTCAAGTGTGAATAACAATTTAATCGTTTATCAAATATACCCACATCTCTAATTTTTTCAGCAAATTTTGGCAGTGAAAATGACCCTACTACAGAGTATCGTAACAAAGAATCATGATAGTAGTCAATGTCATAAGGGTCATAATCATTAATGTTGAAATTTGGGTCGGCGTATAAAAATTTTAAGTGTAAATTGAAAATATCAGTCATAGTTTTGTAAAGGTTTTCACCGCACCACGAAATGGCAGTAATTCCTAACACCATTTATGCGACTACCGATCCCACCACGAATTAAACCCTCTTATATAACTACGCCTATATTTTATGTCAATGCCAAACCTCATTTGGGCCATTTATATTCAATGTTACTTGGAGATGTACGAGCCAGGTGGGAGACGCTTCATCAACGACCGGTGATGTTCACTACGGGAACTGATGAACATGGCTTGAAAATTCAAACTGTAGCTGAACAACAAGCTACAACTCCTCGCCAATTAGTTGATAGTGTATCGACAAATTTTAAGGCATTGGCACGTCAAATGAATATTAATTATAGCAGATTCATAAGAACCACTGACCTTGATCATGTTGATACCGTAACGTATTTCTGGGATCTTATGATGCGCCGTAATATGATTTATAAGGGGACACACAGCGGGTGGTATTCGGTAAATGATGAAACATTTTATACGGAAACGCAAATTGAGCAAGTAACCGTAAATGGGTCTACAAAAATGATATCTAAGGAAACTAAGAATGAGGTTGTGTTCCACAAGGAATCGAATTATTTTTTCAAGCTTTCCCATTTTCAACGTCAATTGATCGACTATATCGAAACACACGAGGATTTTATTATTCCTAAGAACAAGTACAATGAGTTATTGACGGAATTGAAACAAGAAAAGCTTGCTGATTTATCGGTGTCACGGCCTTCATCGCGATTATCGTGGGGGATACCAGTGCCTAACGATTCAAGTCAAACCATTTACGTGTGGTTTGATGCATTGCTCAATTACCTTACATGTATAGGATTTCCAAAATCCTTTAAACATGAAGGAGAGACGTTCATCACCGCTGACGATAATCCATGGCCAGTAACAAATATAATAGGTAAGGATATAATGCGGTTTCATTGTATTTATTGGCCAGCGTTTTTAATGGCTGCTGGTATAGAGTTGCCTAAACAAGTGCTTGTACATTCTCATTGGCTAAGCGAAGGCTTTAAAATGAGCAAGAGTCTTGGAAACGTAGTTGATCCTAATGATGTCTGTGATATTTATGGCCAAGATGCGGTTCGGTTTTTTTTAATGGAATCCTCTAGACTTTCGAGCGATTGCAATTATAGTGAAACATCGTTTAAGTTTACTAGAGATAATATAATAGGGAAGTATGCCAATTTGATGACTCGATGTGGAGGGCAATCGTTTAATATTGAACAAAGTGTGGAGAATTATAAACATGAAAAGTTTATAGACATCGAAAGTCTTATTGGAGAATTAGAAAATGGACGAGACATTATATATATCCAGAACCAGTTATTTGAAAAGATGCAGCAGATCCCAGAGATTATGAATAATAATATTATGGAATTTCAGTTCCTGAAAGCCATTCAAGCCTGGTGGACACTAGTAGAGAATGCTAACCAGTTTCTCCAAATAACAGAACCGTGGGTTTATAACAAAAAGATTAAACAGAGTCCCCACAATGATGATTATAAGCTTCTTCAAAGTTATTATATATATATAGCCAGCGAAGCTATAAGAATCACGACGATTTTAATTCAACCGGTGATTCCTAATTTAGCGGGGAAAATCCTTGATAGATTGAATGTGGCCGATTCAAGGAGACATTGGCAGTACGTGGGAGTTTTTACGGATACCAGTTACGGGAAGGGTGCTAATGGTAAACATGATCTTCCAATAGCCAGAGTAAATAGTGAATAAATTCGTAGACTTGCGCGATGGCACGGGCCGTGGTGCGGCTCCGCAGTAGCGCCGTAGGAGCGCCCGTAGTAGCGCGATCAATTGCGGGAGTCGTCACGGGGTTAACTTTCGTTAATACATCAAGTTTTATTTAAATGGCTGCAAATTTGCAGCAAAATGCGTTTGATAAAGAGTTTAAAAACCATGTGGCCGCAATTTTTGGGATTCGAAGAAATTGACTGCCATCGTAAAAATTTCCCATAAAAGCCCATCCATACATTTTCGTGCTTCCGGCCTCATTCAACACGTCTACACTCTTACCGAAACGAACCTCTTCTGATGGTATTTCTGGTTGTATGGATTTATGGTGTCGTGGAGTCTCACCAAAAAAACGCGACTCACGGAATACCATTTGTCGAAGCCTACTAATAAGAAGACATTGATATCGCAATTATTAGGCTTAGTCAAAGATATAATCAGCAGTTTTTGAGTTATTGTGTGCAATTTGACAGTGCTTGAATTGCTAAAGTGTTAAAGGAACAAATACAGCCAATATATTTCTTGTAACATTGTCCTACAGTGTACAATCAATGACAAGGTATTCACGAAGATCCACAAGAGCCTTAATCAGCGATGACGACGAAGCAGTAATTGGCAAATCAGAGAAGGAAGTTGACGGGGAGTTTTCTGTGCCGGAAAACGACAAGAATGAGGACGATTATATTCAAGAAGACGAAGAGGAAGAGTTCGAGATGCCTGTAGCAAAAACCAGAAGCAGAAGAAGAAGAAGAGTCAATCAAACACCTTCCGATGACGAATTTGAGGATGACGGATCGGAGGTTCTGGATGATTTTGTCGAACAACTCCAACAGAATAATTTCATTGCCAGTGATGATGGTGAAGAAAACGATGATTATGGATATAGGGCAAAACCGAGGAGAATAAAGAAAAGATCACGGTCAACGAGGACGTTTGAAAGACTAAGAAAGCGTACGAGGACAACCATAAAGCAAGATTCTGACTCTGGACATGATGAAGTCAATAATGAAACTGGTAGTGATGGCGAAGATGCCACCATTCAGCAGGAAATAGCGGATCTCTATGATTCATCACCGGATCCTGAACCTGTAAAACACAAATTACGAGAAAGAGCCAAGGTGGATTATTCCATACCTCCGCCGTTAACCAATGATATGCAATTAGACCCCAGTGGAATGCCAGCCACGCCGTTATTTTCCAGAGGCAAAAAAGGGAAATATGCCAATGCCACGAAATCAGAATATCGAAAACTCTTATTTCCTACTGCAGGGCCCTTTGGAGGCAGTGATGTAATATCGTTATTTGGCACAAATATTCCACCTGGAGGTATTCCCATTCCGGGAGGAAGTAACGTTACAAATGGATTTACGGCGATTGGAAATAACGTTAGTGATTCGGATTCGTCTGATGAAGAGATTGTTGCTATTAACGGTGAGGCATCGACTACAAAAACATCGAAAAAACCCAAAAACAATACGGTGATAATTGGGACGTCTAATTCTAACGATAAAAAGAAGAACAATCTCAGTGATACCGATCCTTTGGGCATAGATATGAACATTGACTTTTCGGCAGTGGGAGGATTAGACAATTATATCAACCAATTGAAAGAAATGGTGGCATTACCGTTGCTCTATCCGGAACTATATCAAAACTTCAATATCACTCCGCCACGAGGAGTGCTTTTCCATGGGCCTCCTGGAACCGGGAAGACGTTGATGGCCCGAGCATTAGCAGCAAGTTGTTCGACAGCCAATAAAAAGATCACGTTCTTTATGCGAAAAGGAGCTGATTGTTTAAGCAAATGGGTGGGAGAAGCCGAACGACAATTGCGATTACTCTTTGAAGAAGCCAAGAACCAGCAACCGTCAATAATATTCTTTGATGAAATCGACGGTTTGGCCCCGGTAAGGTCGTCCAAACAAGAACAAATACATGCTAGTATTGTTTCTACGCTTTTAGCATTGATGGATGGAATGGATAATCGGGGCCAAGTCATTGTTATTGGCGCCACGAACCGGCCTGATTCAATTGACCCGGCATTACGACGGCCTGGCAGATTTGATCGGGAGTTTTATTTCCCACTACCGAATGCCAATGCTCGACGGGAGATTTTGAAAATCCACACTAAACATTGGGTTCCGCAATTAAACGATGATTTCATCGATAAAATCGCCGATCTAACAAAAGGCTATGGTGGGGCCGATTTACGTGCCTTGTGTACGGAAGCAGCTTTAAATAGTATCCAACGTAAGTACCCCCAAATTTATCAAACCAATGAAAAACTCCAAGTTCATCCGTCAAAAGTAAAGGTGATTGCCAAAGATTTCATTAATGCTATCGACAAGATTGTTGCTTCGAGTGCTAGGTCAGCGTTGTCGACTTCAGCTCCGTTACCGTCACATATAAAGCATCTTTTACAACATTCTTTTGACGAAATAACTGGAAAGCTAAACAATCTAATCCCCAATTCGATCCAATTAAAGCACAACAAGACGACAACGACGTTAGAAGAAGCGATGTATTTCGATCCTAGCACTAAAGACGATGACGGAGGGTTCAAACGACAGGAATTATTAAAGACTTTGGAAAGTTCACGTGTATGTAAACCCAATCTACTTATTTGTGGTGATAAAGGCAATGGTCAACAATATTTGGGGTCGGCGATATTGAATTACTTAGAAGGATTCCAAGTGCAATCGTTAGATATCGGATCGATGTTTGCGGATCCCACCCGAACTCCCGAACTGTCGATTGTTCAGGCATTTGTCGAAGCCAGAAGACATCAACCGGCGATTGTGTTTATTCCCAGCGTTGATATTTGGTACGACATTGTGCCCTATTCGGCTAAAGCGACATTAACCAGTTTATTACGATCATTAAAGAGTAATGAAAAGATTCTTTTGGTGGGAATATCTGAGACCAATATGGGGGAATTGGATCCGGAAATAAAGGCATTGTTTTCGTGGAACAATTCTAATAATGTAGTTTCTTTAAAGTCGCCTGATTTCAACCAACGTAAACAGTTTTTCCAAAGTTTGGAGTCGACATTGTTAATGGAACCATTTGAGTTTATTAACGACTTGGAAAATCGCCCGAGACGGAAACTCAAACAGTTGAAAGTTGTAGTTCAAGCCGAAAAAGACGATCAGCAAGCAATTAAGAAGAAAGCCAAGGAACAGGAGTATATGGATACAAAATTAAAGAATACGTTGAAGATCAAATTGGCGAGTTTGATGGATTTGTTTAAGGTTAGATATAAACGATTCAAGAAACCGATTATTGATGAGAGTTCTCTTAATCATTTATTTTACCCAGAGATTTTGGAGAATCCGTTACTTAACTACCAAGTATTGTATGAACGATCTAATGACAAGGCTCACGAGAATATGATTAAGGAGTTAAGTACGGGAAAGTATTATTATAATATTGATTTGGATATAATTGAAGAACGATTGTGGAATGGGTTTTATTCGGAGCCCAAGCAGTTTCTCAAGGATCTCAAGATGATCTTGGAGGATTCAATAACGAATGGAGATCGGGAAAGGATTTTGAAGGCCAATGAGATGTTGACGAATGCTCAATTTGGGATTGATGATATTAGCACTGCTGAGTTTGTAAAGGCTTGTAAGGAGATGAGGAAACGAGAGATTGAACGGCAAAAGATGCTTTTGGCGGAGTACCAACGGGAACAAAAGGAGCAAGAGAGTGAACGAAAAGAACAGGGTGAACAAAGAGAGCAAGAGAGTGAAAAACAGAATAAAGAATCAGAAGAAAAACAAAATGAAGAAGAGAAGGAACAGAATAAAGAAGAGAAAGAAGAAGAGAATGAACAGAATAAAGAAGAGAATGAACAGAATAAAGAAGAGAATGGAGAAGAGAAAGAAGAAGAAAAAGAATTAGTTGTGCAAAATGGTGAGACAAAAATATCACACATTCAAAGCAACATTACAGGATCTCCAAAACAGTCAACAGACTCAGACTCAGAATCAGATATCGAAGAACTCGATATAGATCATACGAAATCCCTCATTTTGCCAGAATCATTTTCAAACTTATTCACCACAATCATCGAGGTAACTAATCATTATAATATCGAAAAATTAGAAATCGTCATGGCCAAACTCATGGATATCGTTTGGACCGATAGAAATTCTTGGGATAAAACCTCCACCATCACCAAATTATATAAGGCTATTTCAGAGCTCGAAAACAATTTGAATTAATATATTACATCAACTATAGCACCGCTAATCCTCGGCACTACCATCTCTAGGTCTGTAGGCGATATTTTGACCAGAAAGCTCTTCTATAATATGAGCTGGAAGTTTACCGTTGACTTTGACGGCATATAAGCCCGCCACAAAAGAATCGATTCTTAGCCATTTTGCTACCCACGACTGTTGTTCGTCATCACCCAACGCTACTAATCCTTCAAACGATGGCGATGTGCAATCTTGCACTTGGTTATCTTCGTTATCCTGGTAGTGCAACACACTTTCACAGTTGGGACATCCTAAATCAACAAACTTTCGATACGTTTGGATTATTCCACACAACATACATGCTCTTTCTGACCTGGTTGACATTGTGGGTGCTGCCTTTCGCGAATCTTCCCTGGTACCAGATGGTGGTAGCGCCCACTCCAGCTCGACCCGCGACTGCTGCCAATATTGTGACTGCGACGTGGACAGATGTATATGATTCGTAGAATCCCACGCTTACCACTCCGAGGGAAACGACACTTCTGGCTAGACCCTCATATCATCACGACATTTACAGAATCTTACCAAACAATCCATTCGTATTCGCATCTCCCATGGTGGGCCTTGATCCCCACATCGACATTTATATTAAGAACAATTTATACTTTACCGTTATCAATTTTACAACGAAAACGGCTTCAAAAGCAAAAGGAATTTAAGGCAATCATATCAGGAACAAACCCGATCCTCAAATTGAACTTGGGAAAGGAAGTCATGAAGGCCAAAGCTGAGCTTGCACGAATTACCAGTGATCCTAATATCCTGGAAAACGCAAAGGCTACAGCCTTGCAAAATCCGAAAGCCACTATGGGATATGAAGCCATATTGACGTTGTCGGCTAAGGAAACCCGAAAAGTTCAAAAAGCCCTTTTTAAAAAACATGGCATACAACTTTGGAAGAATCTCATATTGCCCAGTTGTCAAATTCCATTATGGATAGTTATGTCGTTAACAATGAGAGACCTTAGTGGCTGGCTGTCATGGGATAAGTTATCCAATACTCCGTTGGACTCTAGTTTATATAATGAAGGGATCTTGTGGTTTAGTGATTTAACAACGTTTGATCAAATGCATATAATCCCAATCGTGTATGGGATAATTTATCTATGTAATATTGAATGGACGGCTAAATCATTAGAGTTACTGCAGTTGGTGCAGCGAAACACATTACGGCCTACGATAATCGATTCCCTCACCAATTTATCACGAATGTCGGTGGTATTTATGATGGCAATATCATTTCACGCTCCAACTGCCCTTACATTGTACTGGATAAGCTCGCAGTTGTACTCGTTGATCCAAAATGTACTCTTGGACTTGTTATTTCCTATAAGTTATACACCTTATGACCGAATAAACCCCAAATTGAATACGAATCAAGAGTCACAGCCGTTAATTAATAAACAGGTTCATGTTCATCATGATATATATTAAATTAAATGATGACAAATTAATTTAATCCCTTTTCCAACGAACTCTAGAGTTTTGTCTAGCATAATAAATACCGCCAACCTCAATATTAGTATTCCATTGATCAATAAATGAACATAATGCGCTGGATAATGCCAATTCTCGAGCCATTTTGGTTTCATCAATCTTTAACGTAAATCCTCTAACTCCATTAGGAATAACTTGACCAATTCTTTCTCGAACTTCACTTTCCTTTTCACCCGGATTGGTCACTTTCTCTAACCATTTACCCCGAGAAGTCCATTGGTACGTTACCCCATCTGATAATACAAACATTCTATAACTATCAATTGCATCAACTCTATGATTGATAACATGCCACCCTAATTCCGATGCAGGAGCATCTGGTGCTCTGATTAAAAGAATATTAGACCGTAATCCTGCTCTGACATCAGCTACCGGCTCATCTTCTCCATTTTCTCCAGTACTTCTTATTTCTCTAGAAAACATTTTATACGCCCCCTTTACTGCTCTGGATCTGGTAAACCAAAATAAACTTTCCCCGGGATCATTTGGCCCGATCGGATCTTTACCATTTTTAGTGTCGTAGACATCAAACGTCTTGGACCCGGATCCAAATCGTTTCAAGACAACATATGTGGAAACATCCTCAGACATATCTTTAATAATAGGAACGTATCGTGAAGCTCTTCTATGAGGCGCAAACAAGATGGATTTAGCCACAACTACGGGCCTCATTAATGGCGAAAGTATAAGTTCGATTGGCATAATTTAGCTATAATTTGATATTAATTGGTTTTGTGAAACTGTTTTTGCGGTTTTGTAATTTTCGCAGCCATTTATACGTGGAAATCTCATTTCTACATAATCACTGTATACTGTACAAATGATGTAAGTTAAAAGTCGTAGACATTCGGTAACCAAGCATGACTAAATTGTGACATGTTGTATCACATAAGAAATGTAAAAGTGTAGTTAGGTTGAAGTGTCATCGGAGTTATTTTTCCCCACACTTTTCGGTAAACCTGGTGTTGAGGATTCAAGTTCTGGATGCAATGTGGCCCTTATTCCGGCCTTCACATCTTCCCACGTTTCTGGCGGCCGTTCAACCTCTATTGAAATGTCCTTACGGAGATTTCCATCTTTTTCTAATTGATCACTATTGTTAATAATAAGCTCAGTCACATCATATTAATAGTACATACACGATAAACGGTTTCCAAAACTTTACCCCAGCATAGGCACTAAATACACTGAATACTATTACACTACTAATTTTAAACCCACGTCCTGACATTAATTTCGCATTCACTTGAACTCCACTGGTTTGGAGGATGTATCCGGGTAACCCACAATATAAATAGTAAAATTGGAAATAAAATTTTCCCTTAATCAAAAAGTAAAGGGAATATTTTGCCACGACGGTATAATGTAAATCATCAAGTTATAACCGTTGCCATATTAAATAATATTGCATTCCCGAGACGAAATTAGCCCATTCAGGAAGTTTATTATTCGTAGGGGTCTCTTTAGTGAGGCGATGAGTTTTAAATGTCGATTTATGGGATATATAGCTTTGCTCTAAAATCTAAACTATTTTCATTTCTAAGATCAAAACGTAACTAGTAAATATTGATTAACTATACAGATATTTATTTGAGGGGTTGATTAACGGTACTTGTTGAAACCAATGTCAGCAGCCTTTTCTCTGAAACATTGACGACAGATGTTTAAACCGTACTTTCTGATTAAACCGGTGTGGGAAGAACAAACTCTACATTGTCTTGCTCCTTTACCATAATTTCTTGGGTGTGAAAACCAAACAGTTTCGTGAGCCATCTATTTGTTAGTAAACTGGATTGAAGTGGACTGGAACCTTGAGTTTTGATCTTTGGGAAGAATTGACTTCTTTGAGTCAGGACTTATAATAATCAGTAGAAACAAATATTTTGAAACAAATGAAACAACAAAACGCCTATACTACTCAAAAGTACTTTAACGCTTCCTAAGGGGGTATATTGTCTTATTCAATAACTTAATCAATTGGTTCCTATTTTAGTTTAACATACCTTTTACTTCTTTTAGTTATTAAAAAAGTTTTTCAGTCGCGGTGAGAAAAATTTTATGAGATACAACAGTCACTGCATCAGGTGACCAAATCATCGGTTTGACAGTGCGATGCGATGAGATAACTCAATTGGTATGGGGCATAGAGGAACTTTAAAGAAGGACCATAAACCGTTCAAGAGTAAACATGCGACAAAAGGACAATTGAAGAATATGAACAAGGGCAAAGTTGAAAAGACGAGTTCCAGCATTAGCAAGAAAGGTGTATTGAATAAGCATGACAAGAAAAATCATATGAACCAAATAAAATCGAATAAGATGATAGAATCGACGTTGATCCGTAAACTATTTGAAGGTGTTAACGGGGTTGAAAAAATTGTCACGGTTATATCATTAACCGAGGATATATCTGCTTCCACTATAATCAATGCCTTGATTCAATCTACGGTTTCAAGCTTTCATGACTTTGCCCAACCATCAGTGACTAATTTGAAAATTGATCGGTTTAAGAGTAATTTGAAAATTATAATCCCCGACAATAATTTAGTTTCGATTTTAGATGCTACAAAAGTATCGGACTTTACGGTGTTAGGATTGTCAGCCACTACTGAAGTGGATCAATACGGCGAGTCGATCTTACGAGCCATTATTGCCCAAGGTATTAGTTCAGTGGTTGGAGTCGTTGCCAATTTAGTTAGTGCTTTCTCCAAGCGAAATTTGCAATTGGACGTTAGGAAATCATTGACGTCATATTTTACACATTTCTTTCCCAATGAAGACAAATTATTTGCCTTGGAAATCGAATCGGAATATTTAAATTGTATCAGACATATTTGTCAAAAGGTACCTAAATCAGTAGGATGGCGAGATTCTCGAGGATACATGGTTACTGATAAGATATCAGTTGAAGGTGACCGAGGTATGATACTGGTGGAAGGAACAGTACGGGGGATTGGGTTCAATTGTGAGAATTTGGTGCATATTCCAGAGTTTGGAGATTTTCAAATAAGTCATATTGAAAGATGGTCGAAACTGAAGGATTCTATGAATGATATTTATGAAGCCAAAGATCCTGAAACGTTAGAAGAATTAAATCCTGTCCTGGATTTTGAAATGGATGATAATGAGATGGATGATGAAATGGCTAATTATTCTCATGGAATTCGAATGGATGGGAAAACATATTTTCAAGTTGAAGACAATGATACCAAACGGAAATATAAAGTACCTAAAGGAACGTCTGATTATCAAAGTAAATGGTTACTAGATGATGTTTTAGAAGGAGTGAGTGATGTCGAGGATGAAGATGACCATTTACCACCAATGGCAGAAGATGCCCCCGATATTAAGGAAGGAATTGTTGTAGATGATCTAGAAGATAACGGCGATGACGAAATGTTTGTGGAATTATCACCCGAAGAAGAACAACAACAACTAAAAAGTTACAGATCGCAAATTAAAGACGATATAGAATTTCCTGACGAAATCGAATTACATCCTGAAGATTCAGCCAAAGAAGTTCTTGCTAAGTACAGAGGGGTCAAATCACTTGGGAATTGCCAATGGGACGTTGATGAATATGACGATACGAGACCTAACGAATGGAATCGATTATTACACATTAAGAATTACAAAAATATCAAGAACAGAATTACAAAATTAGCCACTAAGAATGCTCAAGTGACAATGGGCGATAAAGTTAAGATATATATCAAAGTGCCTGCGGCGACACTTGCTACATTTACGAGCATTGATCCCCACGTAAAGCCATTCACTGTGTATGGGCTTTTAGAGCATGAGCATAAATTAGCAGTCACGAACTTTTCATTTGAGAATTGGGAAGGACTGGACGAGTCTCTTGCATCCAACGCACCATTAATCGCCCAGTATGGTCCAAGAAGACAAATAATAAATCCGTTGTTCAATCAACATTCTAATACGCCTAACAATGTCCATAAATTAGAGAAGTTCCATCATCCCGGTACGTTATCTATCGTCACGTGTGTGGCTCCGGTATTATTTTACCAAGCGCCAATGATTTTCTTTCAACCGCAAAATGACGGATCATTAAAATTGGTGGGCCAAGGAACATTTCTCAATTGTGATGATACTCGTATCATAGCTGAGAGGTCGATATTAACTGGTCATCCCGTCAAGATCCATAAACGCGTAGTTACGATCCGGTATATGTTTTTTAATGCCGACGATATCAACTGGTTCAAGGCGGTACCTTTGTATACGCCGCTGGGCAGAGCCGGGTTTATTAAGGAGAGTTTGGGGACCCATGGATATTTCAAGGCCAATTTCGACGGTAAGTTATCGGCGCAGGATGTGGTGGCGATGAATTTATACAAACGTGTATGGCCTCAAGTGCCATGAATAATAGTAATTGTAGTGTATAATATATAAGATACAATAATTAGACTAAGAGGATCAGGTTTCGCACATGTCTATACATGTAACATTACCCAGTACGTCGTTTCGATGTAACACTTGTGAAATACAATTTGTGGCAGCAGATCTCCAGCGGGAGCACATGAAAACCAGATGGCACAGCTATAACCTTAAACGAAGAATAGCCGATTTGCCTCGTGTGACGTCGGACATATTTGCTCATAAAGTGTTGTATCAAGAACGATTGGCTAGTACGCAAAAAGAAGTGGACGAGTTTGGGTTTGAAATCCGTAAGCCCAAGAAAAAGATCAATGGTGCTCGTGGCCGTCTTGCGATTTTGCAACGGGATGATGACTTGAAACGAGACCATAGTCCTGCTAAATCGATTGTGTCTGAATTGTCTCAATTTTCTTTAGGTATTGATACGTTTGGGGATGGCATTAACGATGTTAGTGATACTCATAGTGAGTACGATTCGTTAGAATTTGTATCGGATGCCAATACTTCGGATGTTGACATTTACCTGGACTCTGATAATGTCATTGATGCCAGTGATGTGGACTCATCCTCTGACGAAGAAGGGGCACAAGTATTACCTATAACGTATTGTTTCTACTGTCAAACGAATAACAGAGACATTGAAAGTAACTTGAAACATATGTTTGATCGCCACGGCCTTTATATTCCCGAAAGAAACGCTGTGAGCGATTTGCAGGGATTGCTAGTTTTTCTAAGTGAAATGATTTATATTGATAATGAATGTTATGTATGCGGGTTTATCGGCCGTAATCTTCAAAGTGTTTGCCACCACATGACAAGTAAAGGTCATTGCAAGATCCCGTACGAAACTGAGATTGAAAGAGACGTTTTACAGGAGTTTTATCAGGGTGATGGTGAGGTTGCATTGAAATCTAAATTGGTTAGATTTGATAGTATCGCAAGCACAACCAGATCCCGGTCCTTTGACAACAATACGAAACGTTTAATTACCGGCTTGGAAGTTGGCCATCGCCGCGATCAAAAGTATTTCCATAAACCAGCAGCGTCGATATTGAACACCACAACTTCAGTCGTACAAACACCGACTTCCTTAATGGCATCGAGTTTGTCGAAACAACAGAAACGGTTACAAATGGCAGAAACCAGAAAAAATACTCATTGGCGTAATTCTCGACTTAAGCGACAAAACTTTCAACGGAATTATCGTGACGAGTTGCTACAATAAGTTTGACGATAACTTTAGTTGGTGCACACCCCTACCACAAAAATGGCGCGCGCTACACAAATGTTATCAGATGAACAAACACCATTTAGCACCGAATAAATTGGTGGATTCCACTACGGGACAACCAGGAGTCGTGGCCAATGAAATTTTTGCCGAAGAGGAAGCATTGGTTAACGATACTCCCACGTACCTGGCAGTCGACGACGAAACTGAACCCCAAGGGTCGGCGTTGGAGATTGCTCAAAAAGAAAACGATGGCTACGCTGTACCAATGTCGGAATTGCGAATAATTATGATTGCCACGTACCTGACGGCGTTTTTGAGTGCTCTTGACATGACGATTGTGTCGACGCTATTGACACCCATAGCCTCGGATTTGAATGCTATCCCCAACATGAGTTGGATAGCAACTGCGTATTTATTGTCGTCAGCCGCATTCCAACCCATTTACGGAAAGTTATCCGACATTTTTGGACGCAAGCTGGTATTGTTAGTTTGTGACGCTCTTTTTGCAGTGGGATGTGTGATTTGTTCGTTCAGGTCGTTTCCCATGGTGGTATTGGGACGGTTCATTGCGGGGATGGGGGGATCGGGGTTTAATACCGTGTCCACGGTGTCAATCTCAGACTTGGTGCCGTTAAGAGACCGAGGGGTTTATCAAGGATTAGCTAATATTGCATTTCTGATGGGTGCTGCTGCTGGAGGAGTCTTGGGAGGCATCATCAACCATTATTTTGGATGGCAGTGGATTTTCATCTTGCAAGTTCCTGTTTGCGGTTGGATTGGGTTTGCATATTGGCGGTTTTTTTATTTACCGGAAGGGTCTCCGGGATTAGGGTATAACGGTCATATTAGAGACAAATTGGCAAAGGTTGATTTCCTTGGGGCTGCGACCCTAGTGACATTATTAATTACGATATTATTAGCAGCCTCATTAGGCAACCAATACTTTTCGTATACATCGCCGACGTTTTTTGGGCTTATTGTGCTTGCTGCCATTCTCTTGGTGGTGTTTATACTAATTGAGTTGAAATATTCCCCGGAACCAATTTTACCCATCCATTTAATGGGTAATCGCACGATTTTGTCATCGTCATTAGTCAATTGGTTTATTGTAATGGGGTCATTCACGTATATTTTCTACTACCCGGTGTATTTAGCCGCGGTCATCCAATTGCCATCAAACGAAGTGGGCTACCGAATTGTGTCCAACTTTGTGGGAGTGTCATTGGGATCTTTAGGGGCGGGGTATTATATGAGACACACTGGCAAATACTATAAATTGGGGATTTTTGCCTTGGTGTGTTCGTTGGTTGGCGTGTCGAGTTTCATATTTTTGACGCCCACTACACCAACCATAGTGCAATTGCTAATTATGTTTTTACCAGGCGTGGGGTACGCGATTATGTTGACGGTGACGCTCTTGGCGTTGATCAGTGCCGCGCCCGTGAAGCACCAGGCGGGGGTGACGTCGATTCAGTACACGTTCCGGTCCACCGGGTCGACGTTGGGGGTGGCGATCGCGTCGGCGATATTCCAACACGGGTTGTCGCGGGCGCTTAACACGAGGATCCCCCAGGTGGTGGCGGATCCCAAAGCCGCCCGCAAAATCATTGGCCATGCGTTAAAGAACGCCGACTTTGGCAAGACCCAGACGGAGGCGATCAATAAGGTGATTGTGGGCTGTTACGAGGCCGGCACCAGAGGGACGTTTTACTTTGGGTTTGTGGTTGTGTGTTTGGGGATGGTTAGTGGGGTTTTTATGAGGGAGAATGTGTTGCACAAATCGGTGACCAGGGATTGAGACCTGTGGAAACTCGTGGAAACTCGTGGAAGCTCATGGAACGCGCGCGCGACTGATGACATAAATCCGAGACCAGACCAGACCAAACCAGACCAGACCAAATAGTTTAAATAGACAAATAAACTTTATAACACAACGCTGGTGATATGGTTGCAGAAACACGATTGTATGACATTTTATCAATCACCCCGAATGCGACGGTTGAAGAGATTTCCAAAGCATATAAAAGAATAGCCTTGAAATGCCATCCAGACAAAACCAACCACGATCCACAATTGACGGAGAAGTTCAAACAAGTCACGAGGGCGTACGAGATACTAAAGGATGTCAAGTCACGAGGCATATACGACAAATATGGTGATCCCGGACTAAGTGGCAGTGGTCCCAGTACCACTCAGTTTACCAACTCTAGTGATATACTTTCACAAATGTGGAATCAGATGGAGCGACAGTTTGATCACACGTTTAGCACATTTTACGAGCAATTCGAGCAGTTTCCGTTTAATCCCGGGACTCATGGCAAAACGTTTACCCGTTTCCGGCCAGCTCCGGGGGGTCAGCAGCTTCGTAGAGGTAAAGACATTTATCACACGTGCCATTTACAGCTCGGCGATTTGGCGTATGGGAAAACTGTCAAATTGCAGTTGGATAAGAAGAGCAAATGTCGCGCTTGTTTCGGAGACGGAGGATTTGGTAAAGAGTTATGTCGCGTGTGTAGAGGTCGAGGCCACGTGATTACCACGGTAACCAATGAGTTTTCGCAGTATCAAGGGGTGGGACTGTGTGAGGAATGCCATGGCAACGGGTTTGTGATGTCGCTGGTGTGTACTAAGTGTGATGATGGGTATGTCGCGATGAACCAGATCCTTGAGGTGAATGTTTTGCCGGGAACTGAGGATGGCGAAGAAATTGTGATGAAAGGAGCGGCTGACGAGGGCCGGAACGTTATTCCGGGGGACGTGATAATCAAAATCAAACAACAGCGACATCCGTACTTGATACGGAGGTATAATGATTTGTATATGGAATACGACATTGATTTAAAGACGGCATTGGTGGGGGGATCGATTGTGGTGAAGGATTATTTGAAAGTGGGCCAAGATTTGCAGATCTTTGTTAACGTTCATGGCGATACGACATTGAATGGGATATTGTCAGGGCCGGTTCAACAGGGCGAGATAGTGGGGATGATCAATTCCGGTACACCCAAGCTTGTTAAGGGAATGGGGATGCCAATAAATAGGAGATCCGGAAATGGTGTTGAACATAAGGAATTACCGCGAGGGGATTTGTTTATCAAGTTTAATGTGCAACTTCCTAGTATTAATGAGTTTAGGAATGGGGTTGAAGATTTGGAAATGGTTGCGAGGGTACTTCCTTCGAGACATATTGAAACGGAGAATGCGGTAACGGGGCATTTATCTAATATAGTTAGTGAGTTTGAACCGATGACCAAGAAACATAAGAGTAAGAATGGTACAAATTAGTGCGAGGGTAGAATGGTACTAAATGGTGCGAATGGTACAAATTAGTGCGAATGGTACAAATTAGTGCGAGGGTACGATTAGTGCGACGATAGTACCACTCGCACCATTCTAGTACCACTCTTTGGCACTAGCATGGTGGTACTAAATAGTGCGAATGGTAGAATGTAGTGCGAAGTGTGTAATGGAACAGGCAAAAGTCTTGGACGCTTCTATTGTAAAAGATCTCAGCAACCACATCTATGAAAAACGCAAGGCCACAGCGTTCCAGATCGAAAGCCTTACAAAGTCGGCGTTGGCCCGTAACGACAGCCAGACCATCTACAATATCGTCAAGGAATTGGGGGAACTCACTACTGGCAACACCAATTCGGCGAGAATGGGGGCAATCACCGCCCTAGGCAGCGTTTCCGTGGCCTTGGGGTCGTTTGCCATCGCCTACTTCCTTGATGATATCATCAAACCCATTTTTGCCACATTTAGGGACACCGATGCCCGCGTTCGGTACTACGCTTGTGAATCCTTGTACAATATCGCCAAAATCGCTAGGGGAGAGATCTTGCTCTACTTCAATGAGGTATTTGACATCTTGTGCATCCTTGTGACCGACTCGGAGTTGTCGGTGAAGAACGCCGCTGATATTTTGGACCGTTTGATTAAGGATATTGTTAGTGCCAAGGCCACCAATTATGTTTCTATTTTACAACAGACTCTGAGCGACAAGGACGACGACGACGACGACGATGGGCCTCGGAACAACATCCAGACCCATATCATCAACGAGGGAGGCACGGCGGTCCAGGTTAATGAACTCCAGGACCCCCAAAAGGCGTTTTCGCTCCCTAAATTCATTCCTACGTTGTTGGAGAGAATGTACACCATGGACCCGTTTGCCAAGAAGTTTCTTATCAGCTGGCTTGAGTTATTTGACGACATTCCGTCGTTGGAGTTGATTACGTTTCTCTCGAACTTTTTGAGCCCGTTGATTAACTTTTTAAGGAACAATTCGCCGTCAGATGTCCGGATCGAGACCCAGAACCTCTTGAACACTTTTTTAAAGGAAATCAGGGCCATTGCCAAGGTCAAATACGAGGTCAAGAGACGTCAGTTGGTCCGAGAAGCCAACGACGAGAATTTAGCGAAATTTAACCAATTGTCGGTGACTGACGATCAGGAATCGATCCAATCGGTGCCTTCTGACGATACTAAGGGCCTGGAGGCCCAGCCGAAACCCATGCCAGACGAAGAGGAGGAGTTTTTAGAGGGCCAGGACATTTTCATTGATTACCATAAAATCATTTCTATTTTATTGTCGTTTCTCAAGGAATCCGACACCAACAACGATTTGACGGTGGACACTCATGAGATTACGGTAGAAATCCAGTTTATTGTGTTACGATGGTTAAACGAAATCATCCAAATCTCGCCCATCAGTTTCACAAAGTTATTCCCGGACTGTGTGGCCATAACCGTCGAAAACCTTGCGGTAACCGATGCCAACAAGGACTTTGATTTGCGCAATGGGTTCCTCAAGTTCAACAGCAACCTCCAGAGTCTTTTTATACAACTTAGCGATAGTTACAAAGCCACCGATACTACCGGCCGAGAATCGAGTTTAGATGAAATCAACGAAGCCCAGGTGCTTGGACTTAACAAAGAAGTCTACGACGAGTTTGTAGAATTGCAGTTGATCAAGATCTTGCACACCATTATCGGTGAATGCTTGACGAATGGCAACGAATTGGCCCGCGTTACGTCGTTGGACTGGTTGACGTTTTTGTACTCGAAGCAGCCGTCGAGTTTTGTCGACATGCAGGGCAACAACGTCATTGATTTGACGGCCCTTCTACAGTCAGCTGGTGATGCTAGTAACCAGGTGATTGTCAAGGTGTTGGAGTTGTTGTCGGACATTTCCGAAACCAACGAAGGGTTTTTCAAGGATTTCATGGTACAGTTGGTGCAATTCTTTAGGGCCGAGGTCCAGGACGGCACTTTGGACGGCCCCAGTCTTAGTCGGAGCAAAGTAGAGTTTATTATTCGGAAATTGTGTGTGACGCTTGAGTCGGAACAAATCTTTAAAACGGTTTCCGAAGTGTTGGGACTGGAATCCAATTTGGAGTTTGTCAATATGATGATTGTGACTCTCAACAATATCTTGCTAACAACTCCAGAACTAACGATGTTTCGAAAAAAGTTGAAAACCTTGGACTTTTTGAAAATCGACGACTGGCAATTGTTTGCTACGTTGTTCCAGAGCTGGTGCCATAACCCCGTGAGTGCGATTTCGCTCTGTTTGCTCACGTCCAACTATGATTTGTCGTTTCTTATTATCAAAGGCTTATCGGAACAAGAAGTAACGTTCCGATTATTGACCCAGTTGGATATTTTGATCCAGTTGTTGGAAACTCCGGTGTTCTTCAAGTTGCGGTTGCAATTGTTGGAACCCGAGAAACATCCGTACTTGTTCAAGACCCTTTACGGATTATTGATGATTCTTCCGCAATCGTCGACTTATACGACGTTACATAATCGCTTGGCGACGGTTTCGACGGTCACCACGTTGAATCCGCAATTGTTGACGGCTCCAGCACCTCCCGGACCATTGCAGACCCCGGCATCGGCTCCAGGTAACCAACAAATATCGATTAAACGTAAACGGATCCATGAGATGTTGGATAAGTTTCTTAAAGTGCAAGAATCGCACGAACGGAACCAATTGGCGGGCAAAATCCGGGAAACCGCCGTGTCGTATGACGGAGATTCTCGGAAGGCCGACAAAGACCGGATGGCTAGTTATAGACCGCAAGGAGTATGATCACCAATAGTGCACGAGTGCGCGATAAGTGCGCGACGTGCGAGTACAAGTTGGGTGATACATCACAGACACGTACACGTTCAATAAAATACACGTAATTCGTAATACACGTAATACACGTTAAAGTATAGTATACACGTTAAAGTATAGTATACACGTTAAAGTATAGTATACACGTTAAAGTATAGTATACACGTTAAAGTATAGTATACACGTTAAAGTATAGTATACACGTTGATACCGTATTAATACGTACGTGATAGGACGTGATTAATGAATAAAGACAAACGGGAATTCACAGAGTACAATTCCAATGTCAAGGATTCCAAATACAAACGCTGGACGCCGCAAATGGACCAGTTACTCATTAAACTCCTCAACGACAATGTCCATAGTTTCCACAAAGACCAGGACCCCGTGATGACCAAAAAAGCTTGGGCCTACGTGTGTAACGGGCTTCGCTTAGCCAATCCCGACGCCGTGTATTCCACCTATACCAAATACTCCTGCCACCAGCATTTATTGGTCATCCACTCCCGCTACCGCATGTGGTACGTGTTGATGATGCATTGTAAAAATAACACCAACACCAGAAACTCTTATCGATGGAACCCCAACCTTGGCCAGTTCCAAATCATCGTCCGGAACGAACCGTTACGGGATCCTGACATCGCCAAGTCGATATTGTATGCCAAGCAATTGTCGTTGCCGTCTTTAGGGGGGTTCCACAAAGGTAATATTCTTGTCAATGATTTCTTTCTTTCCAATAATTTCGAGTACTTTTCGGCTTATCATAATGAAGTATTGCCGATGTTGATGAAACTCGATCCCAAGTTCCACGAGGGCTTGGACAATGTTTATAATGATATTCCGAAATTTGAGTATTCGGGGTTTCAACGTCCTTATGGGTTGGCTTTGGAGATCCGCAAACCCAAGAAACTTGATAAGGAAAACGTCACTACTTCCAAACGGAAAGGTAGTAATGAAGAACAGGGCACTAAGAAACAACGCGAGTCGATATTGGCTCAGCCGGAGACAATGTATAGTTATATGCCACTGAACCGTCTGATGACGTTTGGGGGACATAATCAAGTTCAGCCGCCAGTACAGGTGCAGGTGCAGGTGCAGCAGGTGCAGCAGCAGCAGCAGCCGGTGCAAGGACAGAGCCAGGCTCCAAATCAACAAAATCATTTAGGGACACCGATTTTGCATCAACAGGGCCGTCAATTCCAAAAGAGGAATAGTGATATTGAGCAACATATTACCCAGCGCCCTATTCAGAATCAGAACCAGAGCCAATATATGCAGCATCGTTATCAGGCCCAGCCCATGCAGACACAGCAGATTATACAGAGCCAACAACCAGTGCAGCTGCACTTGCAGCTGCAAGTACAAATACCACTGCATACGCAACCGCAAACGCAGACGCAAACCCAAAGTCAAACGCAAGGGCAAACGCAAGGGCAAACACAAGGGCATGCACAAACCGCCACCTCCACCCACACTCCCATGCAGACACAGCCGATACAACTGCAGCATATACCGCAACAAATGCATATTGGTAAACAATCTATGCCTTACCAAACCCAAACCCAAGTCAGCCAACCAGATACTCAAGATGAGAAACGTCGTGACATGACTCACATGTTTGACAACGAGTTCGGTACGAATTTAACATTAAACGGTTTATCGTCGTCGATGCCAATGTCATTTAATTCCAACGCTGACAATTATGCAAAGGACCGTAAATGGTTTAACAAGTTGATTGCATTGCATGAAAGCAACTTGATAAATATCAACGAGGTATTATCCATTTGTGAAGGTGTACGTGACAATAAAATCCCGCCCGCCATGTTAAATATTTTAGATCCAGGCTACGGTAGAGACGACGGTAGAGTCCTGGAACTTCGTGACGAAGTGTTCAAGGACGAAGAGATGGTGCGACGATTACGAGTTTATATGATTCCTATGGTTTATTCACGACACTAATTCTATTTAGGCTGGTTTGGATTTGTTTCATCAATGGAACTAAGATGAAATGTCGAAAGTTGAGGTTTACGAGGTGATGATGAATGTGATGTCTCGGAATTGGTTCCGATCACTGAGCCTTTCATGGAAACAATATCAGGGGGATACTTGTGATTGACATCCTTTTTATTGTGAAGAAATTTCATGGATTCTGCATACATGGGCGTATGCACGATGTTGGTTTGATTTTGCTGGTTGTAAAAGAGAGGGTCTTCCTCAGATAGGATATTCTTATGTACGAATCGAGGCTGGGGATTGGGATCCTTTAAATATTGGGATAATTGGCTTGAAAGCGCATCCAAGTCCTGAAATACCGACGAATTAGTCGTGGAATGTGATTGTCGATGTTTAGTAGAGGTATCACTTAACCCGGAATTCCCCGTACCGCTACTACTTCGTTTAGCATCGGTCCGTGCATCAGTTTCCATGTTAAGTTGTGAATTGGATCTCGACCTTTCCATTAATTGTCCAACGCCAGAATTACTGGCTGCTTCCCATTCCGTACTTTTCCGATTTAAAAACGTGCTGGCAACGGATTTAATAGAATTATGTTTACTTAATTCAAACGGTGGAGTCTTGAAGTCGGATTCGTCACTGGAAAACGTATCCACGGAACGTGAGATGGGCTTCAATTCATAGACGTTTGGTTCGGGTTTAAATGCACTAGACGGCCGTTGTTGAGGCGATATGGCGAAATGTGATTCTATGGGTGTATGAGTAGTTTGTCGAATCAAATTTAATAAATCTGTAGTGGAAGCGGTTTGTTTCAGTTTTCTCTCATTGACGCCGTTAATATCGTTATCAAAGTAATCAGGCTTGAATTCAAAATCACTCCCGAACAAGTCTGATTTGTAACTGATTTGGGGGGATGGTAGAAGCCCTGAAAACAACGATGCATTTTGTTGCATGAGATCGTCAGTATTAATCGAATCGGTTTCTGTGTCTGCATCGGTATCAACTAATTCCGGTATATAGCTATGACGCAAATGGGCTTGACTTGCTCCCGATCCGTTACTGCTATCATTACTAGTACTATTGAGCGACGCACCTCCCTTATATCTCGATCCACTTTTCTGCAACCGATACTCAATCTTTGCAGCCAACGTGCGGCGCAATAATATCTCAAAGAGTAATGTCTTGTTGAATTTGTCAATATCGAAGGGTGTCACCAAATCGCTATCCAATTCGTCGGGAAAGTAATCAGTAAATTTCGGAGGTATTTGCTGGTTGGACATAAATGCTTTGGTTCGATATTTATAATAAACCGCATCAGCCACATTGAATTCTCGGCCGTGTGATGCCTTACGTCTGGAAGAAGCTCTGAATGGTTTGGAAATTACGCTATTGGCGGCAACCATTTGGAATACATCTTCATTTATATGGAAATACCGCTCATGTGGTGTTAATGCTGGATTACGCCGAAGTATTTTAGAATACTGGAAGATCTTCATATTTGTTGGTAAAAGTTCTTTCATAATTTTTCCGGCTCGGGATTTTATGAAAAACTCTTCTAATGATTCTTTAGTAGGAAAATTACATTTTCGGTTTCGAAACTCCTGCAACAATCTGTACGGTTTTTGTTTTAACGATGTCTTGCGTTTAACCGGGAACAAGAATTGGATCTTGTTGTAACCTTTTTTTACAGTTTTGGACTGCGTTGCAGAATCTAAAGGTCTTGCAGAATTTTCAGGCAAACTTTGCTTGTTAACCATTTTGTTACGCTTGACAATATTGAACCGGTTTCTAACGGAAGCTGTTTTGGAAATTACCGATGGGGACCTGCTCAAATCGGATTTTATAATTGTCGTAATAGGAGGAGATTGAATGATCATTGGCTGGTGACTGGTGTATAAATTCCTTGGGGCTTGGGGTGTTCTAGGTACTATAGGGGAGGTGGGTGTTCTAAATGAATTAAAAGATTGATCACTATATCTTTTCTGTTGCTTTGAGTCCTTGACATCCGAAGCATGCAAAAGATTAGAATCGTAAATGATATCAAATGGATTGGAATCGACTCTTTTATGACCCAATGAGTTTGGAATCACGTCATTAGTGCCTGCGGTTGTTCTTATTTTTGGATTTTCTACCATCTTTAAAGATGACTTTAAAAGAACTGTGGTTCAGTTCAGAATAATAAACTAGAAAAGATAGAAGGAATCTTCTTACTTTAAGTCGATCGATGAGTTGTTAGGTACAATTAACGGGAAATCAATTTACATAGGCATTGGCTGGTTGCGAAAATGCTGGTTGTTCCCAATTGAGAAATGACACTTGCAGGTGGCAGGCACGTGAGATGTATGATGCACAAAATCACCCACAGCCTTTGATGTACAACATTGATCTTAACCTGTTATAGATGCACCGGCAACTTTGATATTGCGCTGATGAATAATCCATTTATAGTTGATAGTTTAATGATACCCGCAAAAGCAACAGCGTTGATGGGTGGTTAAAAGAGTAGTGAATATAAAACTGACCGTAATCACCAAGACAATGGTAGTAACGCAGCATCATAGATGTTACAGGTTAGTAATCAGGACACTTTTTCCTCGGATCAAATTCCCATTGCAACCTCACGACCCAATCTTAGGACCGCACAAACACGACACGACCCTCATATCCAAACTCGTCAAAAATATTCAAAACAAGGAGTCGAGAACTTTTAACAAGAAATATGGATAAATTAAAAGAAGTATGTATTTATAAGCTTCGTATATCAATGGAGGTAATATGGTGTGGGGTTACTGGAACGTGAAGTGTATGAAATCATTGGCAAATCACGTCTCTAGAATTTGTGATGATTGCTAGATCATCATTGGACACGTATCAAATAATCATATTAAACATATTACCGATATAATCAACGGAATACAAATACTAATTAGTAGAAAATCAACAACCTTAAATTGGATGCTGAAAAGTGGCAAGAGAAATCCGATGAATTAGGTGACAAAGTTAAAGAATTGGAACAGGAAGCATTGGATAAAGACCACCAGATCCAAGCGTTGACGAGAAAAAATCAAGTTTTAGAGGAACAAGTGGAAAAGTTAGAATCGGAATTGGAAGGTGTCAAGCAAACTGCTGACGAATCGACTAATTTGAAGTCGTCTAATGATAACTATACCAAGAAAAACCAGCAATTGGAAGAAGAGTTGGAAGAAGCCGATAAAAACTTGAAAGTGACTACCGAGAAATTAAGAGAAACCGATATAAAGGCTGAACAGTTGGAAAGAAAAGTTGCTTCATTAGAATCAGAAAAGGAGGAATTGGAAAAGAAGTTTGAGGAATTGACTGAGAAACATAATCAAGCTAAAAGTGAATTGGAGGAAATCAGCCAACAATTGGAAGCTATGTAGATACCCAAGAATAAATATCTTGATTTTCTTACTCGTCTCTAGACGTTACCTTTGACGAAGTTTAAATTTGAGGGCGTAGAAAATCTTGTGATCTGTCACATTTAATACTAATCTCGGTTTAAATGGCTCTAATAGACACTTTACGGAAACGCCTCAGCCACAGGCTCGAGTCTCATCATGCAGACGAAGATTATAGTCCTCGGTTCAATCGGAATCAGCGGGTTCTCCGTGAAAGATTAGATAATGAACCCGATTATGATCCATTAGAAGACGTGCCTTCATATGAGGCGTCGCAATTACAATCCAGGGCCCAATCGCAAACCAATATAAATATCGTTACAGAAATGTGTGGGCTTGATGGAGGATTGACAGCCGATGGCGATCAGTCTTTTAGCAATTCCACTAATATTTCTCGGCAAAGTTCTGTAGGAGGCTCAGAAAACGATATCCCTACCAATAACAGTACTCATACCACATCATTAAAGAATATAGGGCTCAAGTTCTTGAATGCCAAGCAACATTTTGCTTTAGCATGCTGTAGAGACGTGTCGTTAATCCCCAGTATTTTTGGACTCTTTAAATCCTGGAAAAAGGTATTTTACGATTCCAACCTCATGCATTCCAATAGTATAACAAGTGCTAGATTACCAGAACACTTTTTAACTGGAGTATGGTGTTTAGTAGCAGGCTACTTATCGTATTCAGTTTTAGATGGATTAATGATCAGATGGATTGTAACCTACTCCACATCCGCAGCCATCATTCGCATGTTAACCATGTCCACTATTATTTTAGCCATTGAACAGTATTTGCTAGCGGCATTTTCTGCCAGTGGATATCAATACGGCTTACATATTTGGATTCTCATTAGTTGTGGATTGACCATGGTGTATATCGTTCAAAATTTCTTTACCCTGAATGTTGATATTAAAGGGAATCGACGAGCAAGGTTTTTTGATTTCTACAACATCGTAGTGTTTGCAGTAGTGCCGGTGGGTCTAGCAAGTTTCATCACAATGATTGGCTTACTACGATCGTTGTTAATCGTGAGATTAGATATTGAAAAGGAATTTATTCATGCTTAATATATTAAGGTTAGAGGTTATAAAAATACAACTAGGAATTCGCAGTCGCAAAATTTTCATCATGGCAGTTCATATCTTTGGGAAATCCATTAAGCGAAGTGCTTTGGTAAGAGTATGTAAAACAAAGTGTGTGTAGTCGTCTCTATACTAACATTATAGATTGGTTTAGCTAAAAAAATATTTGGCGTTGGTTACGTAACGGCCGAAAAAATTTGTGCTAAAGTTGGATTATATCCGCAAATGAGAATGGGGCAATTAAGTGAACCCCAAATCCTTGCCATTAATAAAGAGCTTAACGAGTTGACGATAGAGGGGCAATTGAAACAACAGATTAACGATAACATTAAATTGAAGAGAGCCATTGGTTCATATGCTGGTTTACGACACGCAGCAGGTTTACCAGTAAGAGGACAAAGAACTAGAAATAATGCAGTCACTGCAAAACGATTAAATAAATTGAATAGGCATATTTAGCTTGTATATATTGGGATTTATACATCATTCGATGGTTTATTAGACATACCACTACTATTTTTTTTGTTTTTGTTTTTGTTTTCGTTTTCTTTTTCCTTTTCTTTTTCCTTTTCTTCCATCATCTTTTTTATTCGTTCTTTGACTTCGGGCTTGTAGTCCAAGGTTCGAGTCTCAAGATGCTTTATCGACATACCAATATGCTCTCTCTTTCTTCTTTCCACCTCCTCCGGAGAATGTGGTACAAACTTAACAAACTCAAAATCCTTACTGGTTTCATACGTCACATAGGCGCCTAGAAGAATCGCTAATGTTGCCACGATAATCCGGCCCCTTAATGGCGGTTCTGGCGGTAGGCTCATTAAATTAATTGCAATTTCGCACCATGGCTGTACTACCCTACGTGTATGCTTATTTACTTGGTGGGGTGACGTTGTTGCCGTTGGTGCTTGTTGCGTGGTACTTACTACTACCGGCGGCTAAACCTTACGATGACAGCCCCGAATACTTACAAGCAGGAGAAATTGAAGAGGGCGGCAAATCAGGCTTAAACGCGTATAAATCAGGGTGGATTACTGTAACTCAAGAGTACATTGAATCTTTGGATGACATTTCTGCCGCCACCCAATCCATCAGTGAAACTACTGACAACAAGTCCGCCTATACCACTCTTTACAAATTGTCGAAAGATTCCGAAGATAAAACAGAGCCCATAGATGCGGAATCAATTGCCGCCGCCAAGGAAGACGTCAAGAGCAATCACAAAAAACATCGATTTTATGCGGTGTTGAAACATGGTAACCTTTTTTTGTATAAAAATAATTCTCTTAAGGATGTAAAACATGTAATTGTGTTGTCAAATCAACTAGTAACGATATGGCCTCGGAATTTAACGGATGCTCAATTGTTTACTAAACGATCAGCCGTGTGTCTAATGAAACGAGACTGGTGTCGTTCTAGACGGACGTCAGAGGATTTTCCTAGAGATAAATTAACCGTAAATGATGTCTTGGACCCTAGTAACAATTTATCACCCCCGAAATCATCGTTTTTCATTTATTGCGATACTAATATTCAAAAGGAAGATTGGTATTTCGCTTTAATTCGGGCTTCCAAACGGGATGATGATATGTCATCCATCAGCTGTAATCTATATGCCAAATCATTGCACTTTGATACTAATGAAATCATGGATTTGATTCAGACGCTCTATAGTTCCGAAGGTCAATTACAAACAAAATGGATGAATGCGTTGATTGGAAGATTGTTTCTTTCTCTTAAACGAACCGAGGTTGTTCATCACTTTTTTGAATCCAGAATCACTAAAAAACTCGATAAAGTAAAACTACCGGGGTTCCTTGATAAATTCAAATTGGATAAATTACAAGTTGGAAACTCTTGCCCATTCTTTACGTTTCCCGACTTGAAGGAAATAAACCCCAATGGTACGTTGATATTCACCGCTTACTTACATTACCATGGGAATCTATCATGTAATATTTCGACCAAAGTCAATTTAAACCTCGGGACGTTTTCTCAAACTCAAGTTGATGTCACCGTAAACGTAACGTTGCAGAAACTAGAAGGGCCTGTGATTTTTAAAATTAAACCCCCACCTAGTGGAAGATTGTGGTACAGCTTTGAAATTGAACCTCTAATAAGCTTGAAAATTGAACCGGTTATTAGCTCTCGGCAAATGTCATACACGATTATCACTAATGCTATTGAGAAAAGATTCAAAGAAGCTATAAAGGAAAGTTTAGTATTGCCCCACTGGGATGATATTTCTTTCTATAACACTGAGGATGAACTTTTCAGAGGTGGGATTTGGGATAAAAGCGTAAGACCGCTGGAAATGAGCTTTGACGACAAGTCTTCTTCTGACAAGTCGGACATATCTGATACAATTCCATCAAAGGCTAATGTGAGTTCATCGGCAGCAAGACTGAAATTAACAAATACGTTGACGGATCTATCTAAGAGAATGAAAAAAGCAAAATCAAGTCATACAGTTGAAATAAATGGCGAAAATTGGCTTTCAGATGGGTCAATAAGTGAAAAGACATCATCCACAGATTCATCTAACTTGAACACGGCTAAAGCTTCAATAGGCAAAACCTGGAGAAAGTTAGGTGATTGGTATAGTTCAGGTAATGACAAATCCATGGAGTACCAAAAACCAGAAATGATTCTGAATAGAAGACGGCCCAGAACTGCAAGCGAGGTGGATGGCCAAGAAGTATCTGAGCCCTCATCTCCTGCATCTACTGTACAATCTTATGAGATGTTTAGTAAATCTGTTGATTTTGGGCTTATCAATCATTCTCGCAAAAATTCAAGGTTATCAGATAATTTTGGAGGATCTTTAAGAGACTATAGTTTGAAGGAAGCACCAGAAGAACCTGAGATTCCACCCACAGCAAATCTTTCCAGTGAAAATAACTCATCTGAGCCACCTCATGAGCATCCAGCTGATAATCACGTAAATTCAAAATTACATAGGAAGCCACCCTCGCCATTATAATACCAATGATATATATAATACTTTATAAAAAAGGACTCCATCCCCCATACATTTGACAGAGATTTTCATGATCACTACTTTGATGAATCAAAAGATCCACCTGACCATGAATATTCATTGCAACACCTTCATTTTCCTCCAACAACCCTCTAATTTTACGTCTTACTTTTTTCAAATGATCTTGGGGGTCTACCTGATCTGTCCAATCTAATAAAGGGTCATATAATAACGTTTCCAAGATATTCATCAATGACATTTCATTTTCCCGCAAGATTGTCAAACTAACTTCACAACAGCGTCGAAATGTCCCTTCTACTTTATTCATACCCATGGCATCTACTAAATTTGGCGTTAATCTAAAGGGAACAATTTCAGGTGTGGGTAAAAACACTCCCTTGTCAAATAAACAGTCGAAATCAATATGAAGCATACTACCAGTTTTTTTAAAAAAAAGGATATTCTCACAATGTCTATCACCAAGTCCAATAATAAATCCAACCATGGACATCACTGCAGCGGTACGGATATATGAAGTACGACCTAAATACCACGACATGGGATCACTAAATTGATGGATAAACCATTTATAAAGAACAGGAGGGTTCTCAACAAGAATTGAATCAAAAACTTTAACCAAATCCTTTTTGGAGTCCGGAAAGCCGTTTTCTTTTTTGGTATTGTAAACTTTTTGAGCTGCTGTCAATTTAGTAAAGAGTTTCTGATACTCGTTGGCCTTACCACTGCGTCGACGTTCGTCATTAATAATGGATTTCATGGTAGTAACATCAGAAACAAATTCAATGACACCCATATTTTCTGCTAACGGTACTACTGAATAATTGGGGATAACAAGACTTCGTTTCCGGGATTCATTACCAAGAGCTAAAAGCCTGTTGACCATTGTTGTAAATTCCACAACCTTTGCATCTTTCCTTGTGTCATCATTTTTAACCATTACGCGATAAGGTTTGCCATCTGATCCCCTTATAGTGATTTGTTTGGGCTTTTGCAAAGAATGAAACACATTAACACGATCATCAACGCCATTAAACGTTACCAACGCTGATTTAGGAAATGCCTGAGTCTCTCGTTTTAAATGAATATGGGAAGGAATCCGAATTTCCAAATTTGACCGAACTGGTATTACTAAAGCATCATAAGGCTCCATGAGTTTCGGAAGTTTTAAATCGTCAGTCAACGATGCTTTTCGAGTGCCTTTCTTCAATGATACTTTTGTGATTTCAATAAGATTACTAAACAATTCTTGAGCACCATTTAAAAGTTGATTCGTGCTTATACCGCTATTATTTTTGTAGGTGGTGAATCTGACTAAAATGGCCTCAATTCTGGTTCTTCTGAGTTTATCCTTGGAATTCAAATGTGACAATATGAACCACAAGCCGTGCCTTGGATACATAATTAAAACCTTGATAGAAATCTTGGATAACAATTTATAACTGAGTTCATTGCTATGAGTGATTCTCGATAATATTTGGGTGAAACTTGTATACCACACATAAGCAGGTATAACCTTAAGCTCATCATCAATAACTTTAATGATTTTATTAAGTTTACTATTGTGTGATTTAGTTTGGTCAACCTTGGAAGCAAAATCTAACCATATGGTTATAAGTTTGGGAAGAACTTCGTAAATATATGAAGATCCTAAATTTAACGATGTCAAGTAGGATTGAATTGTCAACTCCTCATATTTTCCATCATTGGATTCATTAGAAGCACGAAGTTTATCATAATATTTTCCTAATGAGTAATAAGGTTTATCCCAATCATTGGCCAAATTGCATGCTTTAGTATACTCTTCTACAATTGCCGTAGAAGAACTATGATTGGATTCGTCAAGCCACTCACTGTACATCAACTGGCCCTTTGACTTGGTCTCAGAATCATCAAGCGTCTCTAGAAATACTTTAAGGGTTTTTATAGCATCAGTTTGTTGATTCTGAGCCCATAACAATTTGGCATATTCATATTCAGCCGTTCTCGAACCTAAAGCTAGGGCTTTTAAAATAGATGAAACCGAAATATCGTACTTTCCATCCTGTCTTGCAAGTCGAGAACAATAAAGAAAAGTCTCTGACATGTCTTGAATACGTTGGAATTGAATGTGAAACACATTATGTGTAGAAAGAAGTTTCCAACGACTCTCAAAACTTTGGTCAATGTTTTCAATACGAGAATTTATGATATTGGATGAAGCTTGCTCTGTTTTGTAGTCGTGGTAAAGCTTTGTCAAGTCATAGATTGAATGCAATAGAAGCATAAGCTTGGAATTACGTGATGATAATGACAGAGAACTCGTCAATGAAGAACCAATAGTTTTGTATAACTCTTCAAAGACATTATCAAGTTGTTCATCCTTGTTCACAATCTCATTCCTTATACCTTCGGCAATATTAAGAGTAATTATATCAAATACATCTTGAGGGGCTCCAATGGATTTAGTGATAAATAGCCATTTATCCAATTCGTTAAACCCCGATACCATGGACGCTTCAAGTCCTTCCATTGCCCATGTCAAAGGGATTTTATTGCCATTGGTAGAAATTTCCGTAGCGAGATTATTCAAAACCTGATCATATGAAGCGTGATCATTTAGGAACTCCAAAAGTTTGGCTTTGTATTCCTTGTTATCATCGAAATCGCTAAGAACTTGGAACGCTTCTTGAGCAATTGACCAATTAGAATCGTATTGTAAACTTGCCAATTGCGTTAAAGGGTCGGCATTGACAGTTGGAAACTGTTTTAAAACACCGTCTAATGAATCGAGGTCATTAATATCAGCATAAATGGAGTTTAGTGTCAGCCAATCCACGGTGCCGTGTTCTCGGAAACGTTGTTCAAAAGAAAATATTGTACGTTCATAATCATTACACTCCAAAGATTTGGCTGCGATCAATTGCAAGGGAATTTGACCTAAAAACAGTTGAATAATCATAAGGTTCTTCTTCATTAAACTTTTGGTTGACTTATTAATGGTTTCATCTCTGTATATAAGATACTCTGTGGTGGAAGAATGCCATTGATTGAAATAGTCCAAAATTTCAAATATCGTCAGATTACAAAGCTTAAGGCTTTCAATGCTGTCAGCCGATACCAATGCATTGATATCTGTCTCCAAAATAGTTTTGAACTCAGTGAGAATGTCAACAAACGTGGTATCGTCACTGTTATTCAAAAGGCGATACAATGTAAGATACTTTAGGAGATAATTACAAATTTCATTATCACGATATTTCACCAATGCCCCAAATGCGTCAAATAACAACTTTACGTTGGATTGGACTGGTCGTTTAATTAAGTCTGCCGTCAATTCAAATACCCAGCTATCGAAGGATTTTCCTTCTTTGTATATGGGATATGTAACTCCCACATAATTTGGAGTTTTGGCAAAGAACTTTGACCGTAAAAATGGCATTAATGTACTTTTTGTCACGTCGCTGAAATTATTCCACACATCAACATAGAGACTTTCATTTTGTTGTTTGATAACATTGTCATCGAGCCTGAGCACTTTGAGAAACTGCTGGAACGCATAACTATAGTACATCTGCTTGACAGGATCATTGGAACCCCAGAAACCTATGATGAGAATGTTTTCAAGAAAATCAGTAAGAATTAAAGACGTTTCTTGATAATCTTGAAAATTATGGATTAAAGTTATATGGGTTTTTATGTTCTTGAGCTTAAATTTATTCCCGTCGAGAGCTCCAACTATACTCAAAGCTTTAGAAGAATTGGTGAGGATCTCGTCGTGTTTGGTGTACTTGAAACGATTAGCAGTATCTAGTAATGTGTTGATCAATGTTGATATAGCATTGATGGTTTCATTAGTAAGTGAGTCTTTGGAGAATTCCTGCTGTATAGATCCTTGGTATGTGGTGGCAAAATTGATCAAATCCCTCAATGCTTGTTTGACAACGTATGGGTTTAAAGTTTTTAAACGTCGAGCAAATTCAGGGAAATATGAAACCTTGGTGCCAATTTTAATGGTTTTGAAGTTGGAATCAAGTTTATAGTTAATTAATGGTGGGAGATACGGGATTGAAAAGTAATATAACACATAGTTATTATCCAACTGTTTGATTTCTTTAAATAATCGTTTGATAATATCAACAGCTGTGTTTTGAGATCGAAGTTCTAAAGTTTCAAACTTTTGAAATATCACTGAAATCACAATGTCAAACAACGAAATTAGACTGGCGGTGTTAAGTTTATTAACGAGTAAGTTGACACAATTAATCGCAATGTACTCAAAGTCTTTAATCTCAATTAATGATTGCAAACAACTAGACATTTGCCCCAAAACGGAACTACTAGCTTCAATATCGTATGTAATCAAGAACTCGATAGCCTTGACACTCAAGACCTTTTCATAGTAAGGCGTGGTGACGTGATTAACACATTCAGATATCTTTTGAATGATTTCCAAAATGTGTTCATCCAATAAATACTTTATATAATTCAACTGAGTGTATCCTCGAAGTTGTTTACGGGGTATATTGGCATTTAAACTGATGGATTTTTTGGCAACGAATTCTAAAGCATTAAAGATATTAACTTGGTTCTTAACTTTACCATTGATGTCATGATTAATTTGCAAGAGAATATTCCACATTATATCACCAATATTGTCCAAAAGGTCATCGAGCTTGGTGAACTTTCGAAATTGAGCATTTTTTAGGATGATGGTAATATATCGTTCATCAATAGAATCATTCTTGACAAGAAAAGTAGCAATGATTCGAGGTAGACAATCTTCAATCAATTCTAATCGTGATTTGTTACATGAAACCAGTATATCTTGAATGTAGTCATATTGATAATAGTCTAACACATATGGTACCGTATAGTCTTTAGTTCTATAAAGAAAATAGTTTTTGTTGATGCCCAAAATATTTACAATGATTTCCAAAATGTGGGCGGTTTTAAGTAGTCGTACGGCTATAATTGGTAAAAATGGGAAAAGCAATTTATATGGGGTAATACCTTTAGTGTCAGCTATGGTGAGCAAGCTGCTGTATACTAAATTGACATGATGTTCATTCTGTTCACCAAGAATATCAATTAATTTTAGTATTAGTACATTCAACCAATCGCCATTAGAAACCACTGCCATTTCCGCCAACGTTTTGATTGTCAGTTCTCCAAGATGTAATTGATTTTTAAAATCTATAGAACCAACATGAGAAAAAATCTTGGAAAAGGTGACTTCTGTTTGGTGGTCTTTTTCGTCGATAAGATAAAGCGGGATTATCCTACAAGTCGCTAGCCGGACTTCTCTGCTTGGGGATGATAGCAGTTTCAATAGATAATCAAGGAGATTATGATCTTTAACTCGATAGTGAGCTAATAAACTATATATGGCAAGTAAAAAGTTGACATTAACCAATGGATCTTCAATAGCTTTATGGGATAATAAGTAAAGGATGATTTTGTTATACAATTGTTTGGCAACGGCATCATCATCTATATACAGTCGAGTTGATGAAATGAGTAAATATGAATTTTTGATAGAACAATTGTCATTTTCATGACAAGTACAAGTACAAGCACCACCGATTTGACACGGAAAATGAATGGCTGCTGATAGAATAGTATGAATAACACTTGGATCGCCAGTTTTGCAGCCGTTGACAGCCTTGTCAAGCCACATGTCGTTGTCAGCGCCATCGTATTGGAAAAAACGTAAACTATCGTCAACATCATTGATGGAGTCTTGAATTTCCATAACCAAATAGTTTAATTCAGTATTAAGATACGTGGGCAAAGATTTAACGTGATTTTTAACCAGGGTAAACACAGTTAACGTTTGAATGATTGTAGCATGTTTGACTTGGGTCAAGTAATAATCAATATTAAGCAAATTAATTAGATTATCAATTAAATCAAGATTTATTGCAAGATTGAGTAATTTGAGCAAACTCTTACATATGGAATGAATCAATACAGGGGATGTGGTATACAAACAGGAGATGATCCAATCGATAACTATGTTGATATTCAGAAAATCACTAGAGTTGTCTAAGATGATAATGTCGATCCAATTTAAAATCATCATCGACTGCAAACTATCGATATCAAATGAACTCACAAGATGCCATCCCCGTTTGAATAATACCTGGAACTCAAGTTGGTTCATGGTTAATTTGTGGGCAATTTCATGATCATGTAGAATACACATAAGATTTATACAAACCACCAACTTTTGATCGCTGTAATCGCCCGCCAAGCATTCTTCAATTAAATGACGGCAAACCGATTCAAGATGAGTCACAGTACGTCGACGAACATGTAAATCAAAGCTGGATACGGCGATGTCAACTAAAGATATAACGAATCGTTTGATGATAGTCTCAGAAACTGATAATTGATACAACAGATTTATTATTAAGTAATCCGCTAAACGATTAGACCCCGTATATTTGCTGTGTATGGCGTTCAAGAACGCTTGATCAAGTTCCAAGTCTATTAGGACCCGTTTATGAGAGATTAGTCGTTGTATGGTATCGTAGACGCGTTGGAGATGAGTCAATTGCTGATGCTGGATCTTATAATTCACGGTGTAAATGAGATACTTGATGATCTTTTCAAAGTCCTGGTACTCATTGGCAACCAAACTAACAGAAATGTCATCAAGTAATGTCGATAGTTCTGTAGGACTTAGGTTATTAAACCCATTCATACCGCGACTTGTAAGAGATCTGATAATACTTGTTATATATACATTATTCATTAGTGAAACCCCAGACAAAAGGCCTCTGATACACATCACATGGCTGGTATTCTCCAGGTATACTTGAAGATCGAGTTACTGCCCGTAGTTTACTGCCCTTTTAAATAATAGAATGTGAGGTTCTGGGGCATGGGTCTCATAATGAACCCATCCTAATGATTGCGTAATACCTAATCCTCTCCATTCATCTTCCATCAAAATACGTAATGTGCCCGTCTCGGGGTTGAAATAATCCTGGGGTATAACTTTCAACATGTTTTTCGGTAACATAACATGTCTGTATTCGTGAGTGTCATCATTGTATCGTGGACTATAATGGATCAATTCCTGAAACTCCAAGATCTTGGCTCGCTCGCTTTCTGTTAAGTATCGTGGTTTGCTCATGGTTTGCCAACGTGTTGGTGTTGGTGTTGGTGTTGGTGTTTTATATGGGTTTGTAGATGGATTATGTTATTGGGTCAAACAAACGAAAAATTTTCGGCCGCGTATGAGAACTTTAAGGATTTATGAAATATTTCATAGTGATCAATTGAAACGTATTGATGGCATGATCCCAGTAATGGTGTTGGAAATTGTCCAATCATTAACTACGGATTCCAAACACGAAACTGCCTTTTTGACCAAAATACCAATGTCTCCTTCTTGTTCGTTATTGGTCCCGTTACTGGAACCTTGTAATTTATCTGATTTGGATATTTCAAGAAATTGGCTTGTTATTGATGCACAATCTTATATTCTGACCTTTGAACTTCGTAAATTAGCAATGCGTTCTCCCAATTTACTAATACTTGAACCTAATCATATCCTTAACGTATTATTACTAAAGCCTACAGCAGTTGCTTCCAAAATAGACATTACTCCCTATACCAAAGTTATTGGTAAACTATTCAAGTATCACCAGTTCCTTATTCGGCCATTAAATCCATTACTGACTGATTTAGATATGGATATTTATTCAATATTCGAAAATGATCTGGTTAAATATGATTTATATCAAGATGCTATTAGTCTCGCATTTCTGGATTTACATAACCCTAACGTTTTGATTATTGGTCCTGGAAAGGGTGGAATACTAACAAGAGCCTTGAAGAAAACTTCCAATATCACTGTAATCGAAAAGAATCCAAAAGTTATTCCTCATCTCAAAACCTCATTTCCAAATGTAACTCTCATCCATGATGATGCCAGGGCCTTTGTGCATGATAACTTTGATTTGATAATATCAGAAATGATGGGATCATTCGGTTGTAATGAAATGTTTCCCGAGGTTCTACTTCATACCAAAAGTACAATAATGATTCCCACAGCAATCAGTACTTTAATTGCTCTAATCAACACCAACAATGAATCAACCACTCCATATTTGCGTAACTTGAAACATTTTTATTATTTGACGCCGTTTAGCCAACTATGGGAGTACAATTACCCAAATACAGACGAAACGAACTCTTTAAATCAACATAGCATAATCCAATTCACAGCACAAATCTCAGGAACAATAACTGCAATTAAAGGTATTTTCATAGCAAATTTATATGGACCTTATAATATAACGTGTCTTCATGAGTTGGCACTACCGGAAGATTCAAATGTATTTGGAACATATTGTAATTCATGGTTTCCTATAATCTTTCCTATTAAACCATTGGATGTTGAAGAGGGTGATTTAATAAAAGTGGAGTTTTGGCGGACTTCAAATCAAACAGTAACATATGAATGGCAAGTCACGGCTCACGATTATCAGTACAAGTCATTGGTTACATATTAATATTGTAATGAACTTGCACCTTTATGCTCATTTTCTTCGTCATGAGTTTTGTGCTTGCTACTGTGTTTACTCTTGCCACTATGATTATAATGACGATTATGGCTGTGACTGTGACTACTGTGTTTATGCTTGTGTGACGACTTATGTATGGGTTTATGTATCTTCTTAATATTACTCATAGGATCTAAAATTTCCACCTTGTTGCTTTCTCGCTTGTCACTCACCACTTGCTTAGCTTTCACAGGCTGTGCAGCCGGTGCTTGGTACATCCAGTCTAACTTGTTTAACTTTAATTTATCATTCTTACTCATGTCTTCACTAAACTTATATTTCAATTTAATCAAGTCAGCTGTTTCTTTTTCCTTTTTTAATTCCTCCTCACGCTGCTTGATCTTATTGAACTCCTCAATGGCTTTCTGTTCTTGGTTCCAGATCTTAGCCTGGTTCTTCATTAACGCAGGGTTCCATGATTTCTTTAAATTCAAGTCTCCAGGCATCGCGATACAATTTAGGCTTAGGGACAATTTAAGCTTAAGGACAATTTGCGATAAAGCTCAGAGCGTATATGAACTATAAACGAGACAACAAAAGAAATCAACCATAAAAGTATTGTATGAATATTGGGAGTACTAAATCAAAGTGACCACCAGCCAATAAATACTCTATAAAAATCCATTTAGAACCCATGGATTTTGATGTTCTTCTTTTGGATTTGTAACTGGCCAATTAAGAATTCAGAAACCTTTACTCTTTGGTCACCTTGTAATTGAATAACCTCACCTAATTCATCGTCTTTAACAATATTACCATTACATGCAAAATCTTTCTTTAATACCTTTAAAATCTTTTTTAAATCATACTCATTGGGTAATCCTTGAACGGTAGTTAATGTCTTACGACCGTTTCTTTGTTGGATTCTAATATGAATATAGTTAGAAGCTTGATTGTCAGAATCTCCAGTATCAGCAAAAGGATCAAAAGCGTTTAAGTTTTGAATAGTTGACATACAATAAGTCTTTGGGAAAGATTAAGGATTGAAAATTTCTCACTCTTTGTGATAGGGTTTGATTGGGTTGCGCACGTTACAATCGAAAAATAAATGATTCATATGGAATTAAAGGTTTTTACAATAATGAATTATACAACTCCTACAGAATACATTTGGCCCATTACATTGACTTCTCAATGTTTTATTGTTAGGTATTTCCTCTTTGGAAAACAATTCCTCCCAAGTTGATGGGTCCTATGTCCTCTTTATTTTTACGTAGTCTCAACATTTTAAAACTTTGCTGGGATTAGCTTCTCTCCTATTAGTGCGAACTGAAAAATATTGCATCAAAGTATTGGTGAACTTGTTATCCATTAAACCATTATAAGTCAAGTATTAACGATTGTACGCTAATTATTCATTCAACAACTTGAAATTGCGATTTATTATTTACCTTGTGAAATTCTAAACTAGTACATTTGCCATCATTAATACTCATGAGTAAATCCACGAAACGTCTGGTGAAAGATCTGAAAAAGAAAACCACTAACGAGGCAGAAACGTCCAAGAAAAATGCTAATGAAGGTGAAAAGAAAAAACAAGCATTCATCACTAGAACTATTTGGACAATAGTGATGTTAATATTCTTCCTTTTCATAATATCATCAGGTCATTTGATCTTGATTTGTATTGCCATGTTGGCGCAAATTTTAACATTTAAAGAAATCATCCAACTCATCAATCGACCTGCTAAAGATACCAATATTCAAATGACTTCCTTTATCAATTGGTACTTTCTTTTCACTACTATTTATTATTTAGATGGACTCACTCTTTTTGAGTTCTTCCAAGCTGAAATTTTCCAGAACAAATTAATTATTCCTTTATCCACCCATCATAAACTTATTAGTTATTTTCTTTATATATTTGGATTCATTGTCTTTATATTAAATTTGAAAAAGGGTTATTACAAATATCAGTTTAGTTCTTTATGCACAACGCATATGATTTTATTAATAGTGGTATTTCAGAGTTATTTCATTATTAATAATATTTTAAATGGGATTATCTGGTTCGTGTTACCCTGTGCTTTAGTTATCGTCAATGATATTTTTGCATATTTGTGTGGTATAACCTTTGGTAGAACTCCGTTGATTTCGATTTCACCCAAAAAAACCGTGGAAGGTTTCATTGGTGCTTGGGTTTGCACAGTTATCGCCTCGATTGGATTGTCGTATGGTTTATCACAATCGGACTATTTAATTTGTCCTGCAGTTAATATGTCAACCAATGCTGTGAATTTCCCATACTGTGAACCCAACTCGATTTTCATGGACCAAATTATTCAACTTCCAGAATATTTGGTGACTATTTTCAACATTGATTATTTAATTGTTAAACCAATTTATTATCATTCTATTGCATTGGCGACGTTTGCATCTTTGATTGCTCCCTTTGGTGGATTCTTTGCTAGTGGTTTAAAGAGAACGTTTGGTATCAAGGACTTTGGTGATACTATTCCAGGTCATGGTGGTATTACAGATCGTATTGATTGTCAATTTTTAATGGGATCATTTTCGTATTTATACTATCAAACATTTATTTCCAACAACGCTAATTTGACGAATATTTTGCAACTGGCCATTATTAACTTGTCAATTGATGAAATCCTACAATTAGTCAAGAGTTTAGTCAAGTTTATGAATAATTCAGGGGTTATAAGCGATGGAGACTTGGATATATTGATCGGGGTTTTGCAGAAGTATACAAGTCCCAATAATGGATTATAAAATGAATGAGGCTACAACGTCCACCATTGTTTTGACGTATCTATAAATATACAGCACAAATATCTACGGGAGTATTCTACATAAAATACTCATAGATAAAACACTTGCCCGTAGTGCGAAACAAACCAGCATTTTTACATGGCTCAAAGCACAAAAGTATTATATTGAGACTCAAATGCTGGTTAGATTTATTGGTCTATATTCCTTATCATCCAAGGTTATTATTTCAAGATATTGTATTACTGTGGTGTATTGATGTAGTGAAATTTTTACTTGATTATTAGTAAATGTTTTAAATTTCATGAGAAATGTAGATTTCACAATTTCCGTATAATTACCATATATTTTTTCGAATACTTAGTGACATAAACTAAATTTTTACTAAATGAATTATTATACATTCACATCTTCATATATCTATACGAATGACGACTTGCATCTTGAAATCAGCACTTTCAGTGGTTTACGCCTATTTCAGATCACAAGCTTTTATAGACATTGCGCCTCCTATTATAGCCTGATCAAAACTTGAGCCATCTATCAACTCTTATGTCAATCAACCTACCCTGATTTCGTCATTACCAGCTCCCTCATCTTATCAAAAATATTCTGAGCCTCCTCATATAGTCCTGCACGTTAATTATGCTGGCTGCGAAAAATGATCAGGAACCAGCCTATGGGCTACTATATAATTTATAATGGATCTAGCATGGACTAAATTGTAGTTTATTCCATTCCACGAGTTCCAAAGCCCAAGCTTAGTCATTCTTTTTCCTTTACACTCATTTTCAGTCAATCTTTACCGGAATAAACCTACAAATAATGAATAAATTATATTTACTTTCGTTAATTCAATTAGCTATTTCAGCTCCACTCCTTGTTACACGAGTTCATACTGCTGCTCCTGTTACCGTTGAACAAACTTATACTACAGGTACCACGACAGTTTATTTACCTCCGGTACAAATTTTAATAAGTAATGGTCAAACATTTACTTCAACAATGACAGAATCTCCTGCTGGAGTCCCTGCAACCTTTACAAGTGTTGTTAACGACCAGCCAACCGAGCAACCTCAACCAGAACAAACTGCTGATGAAACTCCAGCCCAACCAGAACAAACTCCAGCTCAACAAGAACAAACTCAAACTCAACAAGAACAAACTCAAACTCAAGCTCAAACTCCAGCACAGACTCCAACTCAAACTGCTGCTGAAACCCCAGCTCAAACTTCAGTCGCCCCTTCAACTACACCAACTACCTTATCTACTTCCAATACTCAACAAACTACAACTGAAGCCCAAACTCAGGCAGAAACCCCAACTCAAGAAAAACAAACTGAACAAACAGCAGATGCAAATGTAAACAGTCCGTGGGGTATTGTATACTCTCCCTACGCCGATAACGGCGATTGTAAAGACCAAAACACCATCTTTTCTGATATAGAGTTCATCCACAGTAAAGGAATCAACCATATAAGGACATACGCCACCGACTGTAATACTTTAACAGCCGTTCTTCCTAAAGCAAAACAATTAGGAATGTCGGTCAATCAAGGTTTGTGGATGAGCCAAGATGGTGTGGATTCTATCGATTCTCAGGTCAGTGATCTTGTCACTTACATTCAACAAAATGGTGATTCAGTGTTTGATTTTATCACCATCGGCAATGAAGCTATTATTCAAGGATTCGCCTCAGTTAATGATTTATTAGCTAAAATCCAATCAGTCAAATCAACCCTCCAGGCTGCTGGTTATAATGGAAAAGTCACCACAGCTGAACCACCCGTCAGCTTTGATAACAATCCAAGTTTATGTGATGGAAACTCTCCCATCGACTTTGTATCCATCAATCCACATTCTTATTTCAATGCTGATATCGGTGCCTCTGACGCTGGGTCCTTTGTAATGGGCCAAAAGTCGTTGGTGGAATCAAGTTGTCCCAATAAGAATGTTGTTATCACTGAAACTGGATATCCTTCTCAAGGAAATACCAACGGACAAAATGTTCCAAGTGCCGCAAATCAACAAATAGCTATCAAAAGCATTCTTGACCTTTCTGGTGGTGATGTTACTATTTTAACTACGTATAACGATTTCTGGAAACAACCAGGGCCTTATGGAATTGAACAATTCTTTGGTGCCATAAATTTATTCAACTGATTGCGTTTTTAATAGAATACCTTGTAATATAAAATTGAAACTGAGCTTCTACATATCATATAATTTCAACCTCTAAAATTCAATAATTTTCGAGGGAAAGAATTCATCAATTAATTCCAAATAATACTGTTTTAAATCCTCAACCTTATACTCATCGTCAATTTTGGAATATAAGTCATACTTGTTAAATGCCCTCACTGCCTCTAACATTTGAGCATCATGTTCATCCATTAAATATGCATAAGCATTCTCCTGGTGCCACGGGTAAAAAGAATGATACCGGATCATTGCTAAACCTTCTTTGGGTAATGTGGAATTCAACTTGGCAATGTGATACATATACTCATCATGGCCCCAACTTAACATAACCTTATCTAAACCACAATTTTTAGAGTAAATTCCGTATTTGGAATTGTACAACGGGTTTTTTAAATCCGGATTATTCTTGAAATTGTCTGAATATATAATTCTTTTCAGATATTTACATCCTACGGGAAATGTATCGCCAACCACATCCCATTGACCTTGAGAATCAAAAAAGTATAATAATTTACCTAGATCATGAATTAGCCCGACAAGTTGAAACCACCTGGGCTTGCCGTCTCGTCGTATGGCTTCTGCGGTCTGAAGGGCATGGTCAATCTGCGAAAGCTCAGTGTCAGGATCACTGTCATCTAAAAGTTTATTGAGCTTTTCTAAACCTTCCCATATACTCATTTTAGCTCGAACCCTAGTTTTGAAGTTAATTCGGGCTTGGATGTTATATGCCACTGTTTGTTTCCTATGCTGTTCTTCGTAAAAATCTTTAACTCTATCGCAAGCAAGTTCATATTGTCGAAATGCTTTGGAATCGATATTATCGTAATACCCTGAATCCTTCTTCCACGAGTCATCCAAGTCTATATTGTTATCTTTAACATCATTATGGTCATGAAAGGAGTATTTGGCTTTTATTTGGTTAATTAGCATACAATCATCATCGATTTTTTCGAGAAGTTTACCCTGTCTTTTACGTTTAATGATTTTGGTCATAGAACAACGTAAACCGGCGCGAACTTTTCAAATTAAGCATTATATATTAGTCAATACATCTCTTCATCCGTCTTATCCTTGGATCCAACAACATCATCAACTCCGACGACGTCATCAGATCCATACAGATCAACTTCTCTTTCAACTACAACAGGACGATCTAATGCAGTGAACGGTTTGTTCTGCAATTTGCACGTAATCCATACAATCGTCACTCTAACACAAACACAAATCATTGCCAATACAATACCGCCTAAAGGAGCTATTACAAAGGCACCAAATGGACCCCAATCTTCAGGATTATACAAGCCATTCCATACTAATATTAATTTACCACCATCTTTGGCATTTCCATAATAAACAGTACCAAATATAAACACAGCCACTAAAGCTCCTAGACCACCAACCATGATATCGATACCCGTCAAAAACCAAAAGTATCGGTCACTCAAGCCAAGGAAGAGAACAGGAATAATCGAGGCCGACACTAAATCCGCAATAAGATATATTTGCAAAATGTTATTAGCGACTTTAATTGCAAGCACAACAATAGGAATAATAATAAGTACAACTAGTCCACGGATATAAATCAATTTCAATTTATTACGGAACAAATCATTGGAAATTGTGGAAACCATAGCACTTTGAAGTGAATCAAAAGTACAGGTTGAAATAGATATAATGAAAATCAATACAAACGCCAAGACCCAATTCGGCATTTTAGCTAATAATATGAAAAATGCATTATATCCGTTCTCATCATTAATTTTTAAGTCCCCTGACCATACTGCCAAAAATCCAGGAACGCCCACTAAAGTGGTAATGACAAATACAACTACAGCCGCAATAGATGTGCCGACAAATAGCGTTTTGTCAGATTTAGAAGCAAAAGCTCTTAGCCAAAATGAGTTCAAAAAGAACACATTAGATCCAATGGCAACAAATAAAATATAAACCAACTGCCACCCTAATTTATTGGCTTCAAGCAAATGTGAGGGCCCGATTTTTGACGTATCTATTTGGATATTGGATCCCATGCCCGCCGAACATATGATAATTAGTATCAACACAAACGCACCTTGGAAATTATCGGTAATGAAACTAACTTTAAATCCTCCAATTGCGGTATAAATTGACGTTACCACACATTCGACAATAACAGCACCCAAAGCATCTAATCCAGTGACAGTTTCAATAGCTCCGCGGACAGCAGAAAGTTCAGCTACCATATATAAAAACATCGTCAAGCCCGTAAAAAATGACAAGTAAAGAGCCAGAACAATCCCATATCTCTGTCTGACCCATTCAGTTAGAATGAAGCCTTCAGGACATTTCTTTCTGATAATAGGCCCAAAGATTCCAAAGGCTATAATCGGTAACGCACCACACAAAGTGTATACTAAAAGACCATGGAGTCCCGAAATGTTGGCAATTTCAGCATAAGTGGTCAAAATCCCACAACCCATTGCTATATCAGTTAGTATAAAACATCCTCACGCAAGAATTACCTTGATCGAGTTAAACGGTATAATCTCAGCTTTCATTCAGTGTACACTTAAACTCAAGCACCCGTTGTTTTGATTATGAATTTACATACCAGAAGCTACAAAATTCAACACTAAAGGAAATGTTCTCTGACTCCCATTTGATGCTAAAAATGATTCTTTACTAGTAAACCTTATGGCCAAATAGCATCCTGTAGCAAGTAAGAATGCATACGTCAAGTATACAATAGCATTATTGCCTTGTGACGACAACATCTTGTTTTATCTAAACTTAAAAAGTTTTTACAGATTGCTTTAGGAGGCTTTAGTTATATACCGATTTTTTGCTTAGTACGAAGTCTCAAAATTTTATGCGCTTACAAGGTTTATATGTTTAGAGGGCTTTAGTTCTACACTATTACTAAAACTAAGGGATATTTTAAAATCCAACAAATTACCCGATAGATTGTCAACTTAGAAATACATTGCATACAAACTTACAAAAAAATAACTTTATGCTTCGAGGCAGGTTCGAACTGTCGACCTCCAGATAACTCATACCCAACACAAATTATTCGCACAACCTGTGTTCACTGACTATGAGACTGACGCTCTAACCAACTGAGCTACCGAAGCAACTTTAAGTAAAAGACGCATTTTTAGTTTATATGTGACTTTGACAAAGCTCACTATTGCTGAATATATTAGTGTGCCAAAAAAGCTTTATATTGATATACACATTAATCGTTATACCAGGCGTGAATCTAGAAATTGCTTGATGTTATTAATAAGATCTTGTTTCTTGGACGCCGGTTTTATATGAGATTTATACTTCTCGGAAAACTGCCGTAACTGAGCCATGGTAAAGGTATTCAACGAGTCTGTCTTCCAAGCTACCATTACTTGTTCTTCATCAATAGTGTCAACTTTTCTCTTTTTATTAGGTACAGATGACTCTTGAATCTGATCAAATGCTTCAAATTTATGCAAGAGTTGTGCCAACGCTTGAACGAGTTTACCAAGTTCTTCAGACGACAATTTATCTTGTAATTGTTTCACCAAAGTGTAGGTAATATCATTATTTTTAAGCGTCATCTCCTCTTCAGAATAAGGTATTTGAAGCAAATCATACTTTAAGATTTTATAGAAAAAGTTAATGTTAGGATTAGGGTATTCTTGAGGATTGTAATCTTGCCATAAACATTTTTCAATGATCTGGCTAAAATTATCAACTAAGTCTCTAGGATTCGGCAGGCTATTATAAAAATCAAATTTGGCTTTTGTATTGATGAACCACTCTGGTAATGACCTGATATCATCTAACCAAGGTAGTCTTATTAAAAGAAATCCCTGGGGAAAGTTAATCGTAGGTGATTTGGTTGATCTTGCCAAGTTAGTGGGATACATAGCATACAAATTAGGTAAGGACGTTCGTTTTATACATCCAAACACTATTGCAAACCGTTCAAGTTTGATACATGATTTATAAAGAGCTGAAAATAGTTTTATTGAATTTTTGTAGCCGAATTCAAAGTTTTTACCATCAAGGAAATCTCCCGTAATGAATGCAGGTGATGAAATATTGTAAAAAGGTTTAAAATGTTCAATATGACGGAATCCGAGTAATTTTAAGTATCCTGGCAGTGTAGTATCAATATAAAGTTGATCATCAGAATCATCTAAATTGTCAACTTCATCCTTAATAGCGGTATTAGTTGAAGAATCAGGATTATGATCAAAAGTGTAATTTCGTAGAAACTGCCATTGTTGATCCCCCAAATGAAAAATCTTATTTTCTCCATCATTATTCAATTCCAAACCATTCCTTAAGCCGGCTTCAGCCTTTTGATCTTTCAACGGCTTTTCCGAATCTGTGGGTAATTCTAAAACATTACCTTGCTGATCCGTCAATGTTGACTCAGTCTCCACTAATTTGAGTTCATTTTCATGATAATACAAGTTTTTAAACTTTTTTAACTTCTCATGATTGTATAACGTATACCCTTTAATTGAGCAACCTAAGTTGCCTCCTAATTCGCCATCACTTAGAATTAAATTAGTTGCAAATTGGATCCGCTTGAGTTCTTTGAGTCGTAAAACTGAGTCTTTGATTTTATCGGACAAAATGGCTGAATTAAATTTATAATTACTAAGAAAGTTAGTCGTGGTGAATATCTCTTGATAGGGCTTCAAATTAAACGTGTGGTTAGGTCTATTCAAAAATACAGGATTAATTCGAATATTGGCTTCATCATAATCACCAATAACTCGGTAAAGCGCATCTCTGGTTTGCTTAGCAGTATATGGCTCATCGTTATTCGTAAACCACATTAATTTCTTTGATTTGTAATGTTTCGCCTGATTAAATACATCAAGGATTTTATTCAAATTTTTAGGCAAGTTAGTCTCATTCCCGTTCCCTATCTTATAGCTGTCTTTTAACCGAACTCTTTTTTCTAATTCATCAGTAACAATATCATGAAGCACTTTCATCTTAGTGGAACTCAAATCATATAATCCAAATATTTTTGTCAAGTTATAAGTTTTGGAATTATCACAATTTGATAAATAGATTCCTACTCCAGTATTAGGTAAAGTAATAATCAACTGTTGAAGCAATTCATCAATGCTGGCTAAGATTTCAAATAATTGACTTTTGTCGTTTAATTCCTTTACGGGAGTGAACATATCACTATTAAGTTCTATCAAGAAAATTATACCATCCCTGATATCATATTGTTTGAAATCATCCTCTTCCTCCATAGAGTGCGTAATTTGCTATGTCTATACATTATATTCTTATATTAAATAGGCAGGGTAAGACCAGATTAAGTAAATGGTATAACCAAAGTTACACTAGGAGAGACCAACTTGCAATTGTGGGGGAGATCCACCGAATTGTTTCATTAAGAGATTCGAAATATCAATCCAATTTTATTGATTATCAACAAACCAAATTGGTGTATAGACGATACGCTGGGCTTTATTTCATTATGTCAATTGATGTGAATGATAGTGAATTGTCGTATTTGGAGTCGTTACATTTTTTTGTGGAAATTTTGGACACGTATTTTGATAATGTGTGTGAATTGGATTTAGTCTTTAACTTTTACAAATTGTTCACTATAGTAGATGAAATTTATATGGGAGGAGAACTTCACGAAACTCTGAAACAAAGAGTTCTTACGAGACTAACGAGTTGGGACAGTATAACTGCCTGAAAATATTTTACGCTTTTATATTAAGAATGTATATTCTATGTTATGTAAGAAACTGTATAGGATTCTCAGTTAATTTGTTGAACTTACCATTTTCGATGATTTCCCAAATCTGTGATTCCACTTGATTAATAGATTTACCATTGACATTGACCAATTTGATTGTAGAGTCATTGGTATCGAGCAATTGTAGAAAATTACTCTTGACTAATTTTTGAAACTGTAAATTTTCATAACGTTCTTTACCAAATTCTGATCGTTGCTGGATTTCTGTTAAATCCAATGTAAGGAATAACGTCAAATCTGGCTTGGGTAATCCTTTGTCTGGCCCGTAAAGCCAATTGATATCAGACATTTCATTCTGACCATTAGACACGCTCAGTTTCGATAACGAATATGCAATCCCTGAATAAATATACCTATCGAGAATAATGGTCTTGCCAGAATTCAAGTCTGCAATAATTTTGTCATATAATTCCCATCGATTAGCACTAAACAAAAGGTGTATGGCCTGATCAGGCAATTGAAAGGTATCATCAGTCAAGTAGTCATTGATGATGTTTCCAATTTTGGTGGTTCTATCTGGAAATTTCAAGTCGATACAATCATTGATTTTGTGTTTTAGTATAGCAGCCTGGGTGGACTTACCGGATCTATCAAGACCTTCAATGAGAATAAGGTTACCTCTCATTGTGTCGCATTAAAGCCGCAAATAAAGAGGAGTATGATATTTTTTTGCTTGTGATTAAGGTTATTGTAAATCCGTCGTTACCAGTTGCAGTTGGTAGTGAGTTTAGCGATGGCGCAAACAAACGTTAAATAATATTATAAGATTAAGCGTTAAACGAACCAAACATAAATTACAGCCGACAGAGACATTTTATGTCAACTATTATACGTGACCTACATATTGGTTGTTTGGTTTTCGTTTCCCCTTCAAATAAACAGTATCTAAGCTCAAAAGAATAATGTAAAAGGGATCATGACCGAAAGACTCAGGAATCATCAACCGGAGATACACCCTATATCATTTTACAATTTACTACTACCAGACTATGTAACCCCTGAACGGTCCCATTCATCTGATACCCATCAGCATCAAGCTCATAAATAATTTTATAAACGACGCCCATGATATAAATCGATGAAAATTTTTTTACATCACTTTGGGCTGCGAATCAACCACTACATACCACTACCTGGGAATTTCCAATTGTTTAACCAATGATCTTCTTAATAATTCACAGAATCCATATCTGATCAACCGTATTCTCTTGACGTGTAGTTCTCTCAACAATCCGTAAATTCCATCTCTTTAACGGGGCCTGGTTTGGACTATCCCAATGAAAATCTCACAGCAAGAAAATTTTGAGTTGATTTGTGTTTGTTTTAATTGTAAATATGCCTGATACTGAAATTTTAACGTGTATGTAGTAACGAAGTCCACCGTGGTAACACAATACTAACTGCCAGATGGGACTAACCCTAACCTTGCGTTTTATGCTTGGCGTCTTCAGGAAACCAAATCGTGTCATATCACGATGATCAATGAAACTATTACCTCGAACCATTTAAGCTTTGATTCCAACGTTTTTGGGACCTGCAATTTCCAACCTTATAACTTGGTTCAAAATATCCAACAACTAGCTCCTGGTTCGAAGTTTGATATCGTTCTTGTAAGTTGTAACTCATTACAAGACTTTCAAGTGCTAAGTACAGATTTATACAATTATTTACACTATAATAGTTTAATTGTAATTGAAAGTACCGGATATGTCAATTTAGAGCCATTTTTAAAGCTAAATTTCGAAGGATGGGACGATTTGGCTATTGTATCGATTATGAATGAAACCGACATGAAACAGTATAACCCTTCGAACAAGTTTATTCATAAGCTTATTAATAACGATAATCGGATATATTTGGGAAGTTCAATTTCCTATGAGTTCAATTTAAATAATCATTTGAATTTCAGTAAATGTCTAAGGCTTTTTCAATTAGTCACTGAAGATAGCTATAATAAAATTAGTTTATTGAAATCAATTTTGCCAAAAGAGTTTATGACCTATCAATGGAAATTGGCATTATCGAGAATTGTATTTAATCCTTTACTTGTTTTATTTGAATTACCAAGTCCAAAATTGTTGGAGAACCAAATATTATGTAAACCATTAATTACGGGTCTCTTGAATGAATTGCTAAAGATTATTAAGAAAATGGATTGTAAATTAGTTAAAGGTTATGAAAATGAAACGAATTTATTCAATTACTGGTCAAATACTCATCCAATCGCTGATGATAACGATTATATCAATAGTCCCATATTCTTTTACAACTATTACCATCAATTCAATCTCGAAATAGATTTATTATTATTACAACCAATTTTATTAGGAGATGATAATGGCGTTAGAACTCCGTATCTTGAAAACCTATATTCGATGATTTGTCAGTTGAATAAGATCAATGATCCGGAAGGCGGTTCAATTTTCTTTCAGAGGATTAATAGTGATTCTCGAGCTCTACAATCATCATCTCAACTGAGTTCTCAATTGACGGACAAGTATAGGGAGTTGGATGGCTTAAATGATGATATTAAAAAATTAAATGCTAAGCTTGAAAATCTTAAAACTACAATTAACCATCAAGAAGGTTATTTGAGCCAATTAGATCGTGAAACTAATGAAAAACGCTTAAAAGTTGAAACTTTGACGAATAACTTGGGTGAACAACAAAATAAGTATAATTTGGAGAAAACCAATTACGATAATTTACTCAAGGAATTAAATTCTGTCAAACTAAAGCTTGAGCAAGAAAAGACTCAACAACTATTGAACCAGCAACGAGACATACTGACCAAGAAACAAGAAAGGTCATCATTAAAGTCACCTTCCCAAATGCAACAAGTCACGCCTGCTTTGGCGAATTCTGTTAGTAACGACAATTTACAGGACTTTGCAGATATTGCAATTTACGGTGCTCAATTGAACGGGGAACAAGTACAAACCAGAAATTATGAACTTGAACAACGAGAATTGGAATTACAAAAACGAGAACAAGAGTTATCACAACGTGAACAAAGCTTGATAGCAAATACCAATGAAGGTGTGTCACATCTTAATTCTTTAAGTTCTCAGTTTCAAGGTCAACAGGTTAGTCATTTTCAACAGCCCGTACAGCCCGTACAACCCAAAGGGAGTGATTTGCCAGGGCCTGAACCAATTCCGGTCATGCCAAATCAAACAGGACAGGCCCCGGGACACTTTCCAGGACAACAACCTATGAACAAGAATTATATGAATCAGATGATGAATATGAATGCCAATTTCAATCAGATGAATATGAATGGTATGATTCCTAATTACATGAATACGAATGGCATGAATGGCATGAATGGTATGAATGGTATGAACGGTATGAATAGTATGAATGGTATGAACAATATGAACAATATGAACAATATGAACAATATGAATGGTATGAACGGTATGAACATGAATAGTATGCCATACAACCAATATCAATATCAATCTAATCAAAATAGATATTCTCGAAGCAGATTGAATTCCTTGCAGAGTAATGGTTATTTTGATGCAAGCCAAATGAATATGAATAATCAAATGAACATGAATGGACAAAATCGTCGTCGCCGGACCCAAATTCCAATGAGTGACAATTTACAAGGCTTAGATATGGGGGGAAGAGGTGGCATGCCAATGCCAGGAGGACCCACAGGCCCCAAACCCCAAAGAAAATCGTCTAGTGGTATGCCCAATAGTACCAACGGCATTCCAATTAGTGCGAACGCTGCTTTCAATCAATTTGATAGCGATAGCTCAATGGTGAAGGATTCGGGACCTAACGGACTTAAACCGACCCAAAACGGTAGAAAGTCCATCAACTTAGATCAGCATTTAAAACTCCCGGACGGGTACTCCAGCAGTTCATCATCAGACCCCCATACAATTAAACTGAATGATATTCAATTGTCAGTGCCTGAACCAATTGCTAAACCTCTTGGGACAATAGCCAATAATGAAACCAAAAAGAAAAAAAAGAAAGGGTTGTTCCGCTAAGTATTTAGTCGTATTCACGTGCAATCAATATAATGGATTCTAGAATAGCATTTATCTATATTTGGGTACATCATGTGATACCCCCTTAATAACAACTCCGTTGCGACCGCTGCGAAATCAACGATTGCTTATTTCCCTGAAAATTTCTAGTTAGGATCCTTATGACATTATCTAAACACATTAACAGTGAAGAATTGAGTCAGTCGATTATCGCCAAGACTCATAAAACTCCATTGAATGCCGGTGAAGCCTCTGTAGGGTCTCAGTATGATTCTGAGACATTGCTTCCTTATTATGAAATTCCCGAAACTGGCAGTTCTCCACACTTGGTATCCAAATATTTACAAGAAGAATTGTCACTTGATGGGAACCCAGTTTTGAACTTGGCGTCGTTTGTCAATACTGAGTTGGATGAAGTGCCTTTGAAGTTAATTAGTGATAATTTGGTGAAAAATTTAGCTGACAATGACGAATATCCCAGTTTGATTGAGTTTCAACAAAGATGTATCACCATAATTAGTAATTTATGGAATGCTCCTAAGAAATTCAATTCTTTCAAAAAGCAATGGTTACCTGATACCGTTGGTACTGCTTGTACAGGGTCATCGGAGGCAATTATGTTGGCAGGTTTGGCAATGAAAAAGTCATGGCAAGAAAAGCGTAGGGCTACCAAAAAATCAACCGAAAACCCCAACATTATTATGGCATCATGTGCTCAAGTCGCTTTAGAAAAGTTTGCTAATTATTTCGATGTAGAGAACAGGTTAGTAACAGTTACTGCTGAAAGTGGCCATGTATTAGATACTACCAAATTAAAACTGCTTATTGATGAAAATACTATTGGAGTGTTTGTTATTTTGGGATCAACGTTTACCGGAGCGTTTGAGCCCGTTGAGAAGATTAGTGACATCTTGGATGAAGTGGAACAGGAAACTGGTAACGATGTTAAAATCCATGTTGATGGTGCTAGTGGTGGATTTGTCGCCCCCTTTATATACCCAAACTTGAAATGGGACTTTAGAATTGAACGAGTAATTTCTATCAATACATCAGGTCATAAGTTTGGGTTGACAACCGCTGGTTTAGGCTGGGTTATTTGGAAAGACCTTAAATATTTGCCTTCTACTTTAAGGTTTAAATTGGATTATTTGGGCGGAGTTGAAGAAACGTTCAATTTGAATTTCTCTCGTCCAGGATTCCCTGTAGTTCATCAATACTATAACTTATTGTCTTTAGGTCGTGAAGGATATACTAAGATTTTTGAAAATTGTTTAACCAATGCCAGGATCTTGTCGAAATTTTTAGAGGATTCCAAATACTTTAAAGTGTTGTCGGTCATTCATAAACCAGCCTTACCTTATACGTATTCCAAGGAAGCCAAAAAGGTGTTCAATGAAAACTTTCAACCGGGATTACCAGTCGTAGCCTTTGCATTCTCTGATGACTTTGTTAAGGAATACCCTGAAATACCTCAAAGCATTTTATCACTTTTACTTAGAAACAAAGGTCTTATTGTGCCAAATTATCGTTTGCCTCCTGATGAACACGAACAAGAGATTTTGAGAGTGGTTGTAAAGCAAAATTTGAGTTTGAACCTACTTGAGAAATTGATGCAGGTGACAATTCAACAGACAGAGTTGTTGATTGAGTCATGTCAACAAGTAAGAACCTTTGTTGAGCAAAAGTCTTCTGATTCTGCAGATAAAAATTTGATTTATAGTTTATTATTGAACATTGCCTCCAACGGAGTTGCAGACCTTAAGGCCGTCCAACATAAATTGGTTGACGACAGAAACATGAAGAAACACAAACACAGTTTCAGAGGTGCCTGTTAGAGAGACTTAATAGCGTAAAATAAAATGTCTTAGTATTCGCGACTTAGCAAGTGTAAAAGAAGCAACTTTGAAATACTCCAGAGTTTCACCCCTTGATCATGGAACCAGCATCTTCATCTAATACCCAGGACATTTACAACTATAAGATAATTGGAATTGGAACCCTTTTGGTCTCCATATACTTCAACTTGCAATTGCTTTTGGATTGGAGCAAGCTTACTCATGAAATTAGTGTTACTCCCTTTTCAAACTTTCTTATATTCATTTTCATTTACTGGATATTTTACTATCTTTTACAAACTTATTACTTGAAAGTCAACTTGAATGTTAGTGTGGATAACTCCGATACGGATATCTTGAATATTTCCAAGTATTTGTTCATTTTCAATTTGACTAATGTGATATGGATAATTCTTTTTAAAAGCGGTTGGTACTTGTTGGCAGAGATCTTGGTAATTATTGAGTTATTCATCATGTTAAATAACTATTTGATTAATAAGATCTATAGTTTTAAACCCTTGAAAAGTTACTTGGTAATAAACTTAACTATTGGTTCGTTACCATTAAGTTGGATATTCATAAAATTATTCTGGAATGGTTCATTGATGATTCATTCCACGAGTTTAGCAGCTCGTATCCTTGCAAATATCTTTATTTGGGATTACTTGATTATTGGTTGGGGCTTTTTATTCTGGTTCAATGATTATACTTTAGGGTTATCCCTCAGCTTTTTGGTATTGGGATTGGCCTTGAACCAGTTATTTCTTAAATTCTTTGCATTACAATGGATATTTGGGTTTATTATTTCCGGTGTTTTATTTGTATCCAGTATCTTAACTATATTATTCAAGCCGGAATTGAAGGATACCATTGTTGTTGAAGAACAACCTTTATTAAGCGATGCATAAATTCATCCCAGGTCTATTTGATGTATTTTTTTATAAGAAATATATATTTATTCCCCCCTATAGTTGCCCAAGTTTCTTTAATATTTTGATCCGTTGCAATTCCATATTCTCTCCACTGGCTAAACTCGTATAATATAATAAAGGCTTGTGCTGTACAATACTGTTATAGCTGTCTTTTTTTATTGTACTTATAAACTCTTGCGATGTGGTGCTTTCATGGCCTATTCCGGGATATTTTCTCTTAAGAAACTGATACTGTTTATGCTCTTTAATTTTATCTGACATTAATGTGTTGCGATGATAATTAATGTCGATGATAATGTCAATGATAATTAATGTCGCGATACAATATATGATATTTTAGCGACGTCGCTATTTTTAGCCAGTACACTTCCACTTTTTAAAGTTTGATCGATTGTTCAATTCAAGGTCGTACCAAGGAACATAACTCGACAATATCGCTTAAAATTGGAAACCTTGGAGTTGGCTTTGACAACATCTTTTCCTGTCATTGTAGTAAATTGTTCTAAAGAAACTTTAGGTCTATAGTACTCTCTATACAAAAACTTTTTGATCACACTTTACGCGACATCTGATTGGAAAATCAGAACGAGAAATTTTAAACCAAAAGGGGGGAATTTATACCACAAGCAAATATAAAAAGGCCACTTGTAGTAGTGACACCTGAGACTAATTCATTCCTGCTCCGTAATATGAATTCAAACAAGAAACTTACGTACAAATCCTTACCCAAAAATCTTCCTATTAATGTCAACAATTTAATCAAAGATAATGATGACAGTGCAATCGATATCTATAAAATGTACAAGAACAAACATTACTTACCACATAACAAGCGGGTCAAAAATATAGCATGGAGAATACACAATCGGAAATTTTTACAGAACTATCATAACCCAATACATGACTTTATAGATTTTAATAGAAACACTAATGAAGAGATAACCGATCCAAGATTAGATGGGTTTGATTACGTGGCCCATATTCGAAACATGAGTCAACAAGATGATTATTTGTCACTTCTACGAGAAATACAGCAGAGTCCAGATTCAGGCCAATCGTCAACCATTGCTCCATCCCGAATGAATTCATTCAATACTAATCCTTCTCAATCAGATGCACCATCGGTTCCTATATCCGATAAGAACTTTTTATCTAATTACATCAGTTCATTGGAAAACCAGTTAAAGGATTACAATTACCAATCAATAACGCCACCCAAGTCAACTGATTCCAAACGATCGCCTCAGGGACCGAACTCGCTTCAAAGGAAACCTAATCACTTGAATGATACTAAGAAAGTACTCGAATGTTCAAATTGCCAAACCAAAACTACGCCATTATGGAGAAAAGCCAATAATGGTGAATTACTATGTAATGCCTGCGGATTATTCTATAAACTACATGGCGTATTAAGGCCGTTACACAAGACATCGCAAACCATTGCCAAGAACGATCACATGATTCTGAATAATAATATCAGTCTCTTGAATAACCTTAATGATGACATTGACGAAACCGAATTTCATCGTATTCAGGGTGAAGGAAGACCTAATCCCATTGTCAACAAAAATGACATGCATTTACATGAATCTTTAAACGGCCTCAATGGAGGTGGTGATGAGGATCAAATCGATAAATTGTTGAATATGAATTTATTTCAAAATGAAATGTTTCCAGTCGAAAAGGATAAATTTGGTGATATGATTGGTGTTAACGACGAGATTTTGGACGACAAGCAATGGAACTGGCTAGAGTTTGATCGGCACGAAGAAACTACTTGAAGTCTCCGACAGGGATGCGATGTCGTACAATGTCGTTAATGATCCCATCCAATGGCAGAGTGCGAAATTGAATTTCAGGTTCCACGGTTCGACTCATGGCTCAAGACAGAAATGTCGGTATACCTTAACAAATCCGGCCTACAAGAATATGCCGCACTACAGCAACCTTCCATGCCACCATCTAATACCTAGATGTTCTTCAAGAGTTGACTAATACTGCGCGACATGTTTTACGTAATTGTCCGAACATCCCTCAAATAATAATTTTTATTTCCAGATCCGGATCGTCAATTAATTATATTTATGTAGCTGCCGCATATGGCAATATTTAATTTTAGAAACTGAATTAACATTTTTCGCCTACATTCACTACCTAAAATTTCTAATCCATCTCGTTGTTTTTCTTTACCAAATATAAACCAACTTTATTATTTGTCAATCGCTTATGTTAACCGTTGATAAAGCCAACAATGGCTCTGTTAGTGGTAGTGACTTTCTGCATGCTTCCTATTCCACCCACAATACCTCGTTGGGCTTTGATGGTTATAAAGGCTTTTATTCTCAGCCTCCTTTCCCATCAAATGGTATTGCCATAGAAAGCAGCCAGGACGACGACGAGGACGAGGACGAAGATGATGATGAGGAGGAGGATGATGAGGATGAAGAAGAAGATGAGGATGATGAAGATGAGGATGAAGACGATAATGAGAGTGCAAATAGTGATGAAGAAAATGAAAAATATTTGCAATGGCGGCAATATTATCAACAAATGTACAAAAACTCTATGTATATGAACTGGATGATGCAAATGCAAATGATGAATCAAATGATGGGACAAATGAATATAAACCCTATGATGAACCAAATGAATATGAATCCTGGAATGTCTCAAATGATGGGACAAATGAACATGCCCCAAACCGGCCAAAATAATATAATCCCAGACCAGGGACAGACTAACTCTTTAGGACCCATGAACCAGATGTTGTCTGGCGATTTCAATAGAAGCAGTATGAATCTGATCCAAAACCCACCACTTGACCAATTTCACAATTTTCTGACTGCAAGTTCAAATACGAGTCGAATTAGTTCTCAAAACAATATTAAACATTCCCTTTATTCTGATAACGCAGGCACCCCCCACTCATCAGAGAGTCTTATTCCTTCGACACCAGCATCTTCTCCCGATAAAGAGTTTAGCCAAGAAAATAATCATAAACTTTCATCTTCAGACATTCTATTAGAGAAAACTGGCCCAAGAACCTCGCCGGTAGATCAAGCTGAAACCTTTGAAATCGAAAAAGAAGCAGCACTCAACAAGACATTGTCGAAATTATCCAAATCCAGTTCCAGCACCAGTCATTCGCTTGTTCGCAAAAGTAGAACCAATACCATCAAGTCCAATAGGTATCCTTCAATGCCCATAAGTTTAACGCAACAGATTGATAATATTGAACATGAATTAGATGATCTCAAACCGAAACGGAATTCATTCAATGACTTTACCCCTCAGGAACATCAAGATAACGAAGCCTTAGACGATTTTGCTAAACCAAATGTTTTAAATCGTCAAGCATCAAATTCATCCTCAGCATCGTATAATTCCATTGAAAGTGAAAATGACACCAAATTCCATACAAGATCAATTTCTCAGCAATCGTCAACGGCACCTCCTTCACTCGTTGGTTCAACCTCACCAGTTTCATCTTCTCAACCTAATGCTACTAAAAAGAAGAAGAAACCTAAAAAGGTTAAATCTAAACCATCGCTTCCTCAAATGAATCCTATGAGCCCCAATTATATAAATAGTCCTCACCAAATGAGTCCTAATTACATGTCCACGCCTCAAATGATGCCTATGGCTATGAATAATATGAATATTCCTTTGATAAATCCCGAAATTAACCCCATGATGATGAATATGCCTATGAATATGAATATGAATATGCCTGTAAACATGCATAGATCATCAATGATACCCAAACCACCTGGAAATAAAATTGATCCCGAAATCAGTGAAAAGATTGATAGCTTGAGAACCTTGAGACAAATCATATCCCAAGGTAACAAATCATATGAATTTCGGTATAAATGGGTGAGAATGTTAATAATTGCCACTAACTACAAGTTATACGCCTATATAAACATTAAGGGGGAACCTGTGCATGATCAGATCCCATACAATAAAGGTCAGTTCATCAAATCAGCAACACAACATATTTCCAAGTTAATAAGAGATATTGATAAAGTTCAAGACGATGATATTAGTTCAGAAATATGTGTTCTTTATGCTAATTTATTGAGTCATCACTATTCAATGTTTGATCAAGACTTTAATATTGCTAAAGATGTCGAGACTGCTGTTGAATACTATGACAAAGCATTGAGTCACAATAGTTTTAACAGTAGGGCATTGTATAATTTAGGGTTTTTGTACGAATCTGAATATGACGACAAGTTTGATATGGCTTTGAGTTGTTATAAAAAACTGGCTAGATTAGGATATAATAAGGCAATCTACAAGATGGCATTATTATACTTAAATGTAGCTGAAATAAGGTCTATGAATTTCCTCAAGATTTTAAATGATTTGGCAGCCATTAACGTTGAACGTACTGAACTAATTGATGAGGATAAATATGAATTAGAGGAAATAGTAGGCTATGCCAATTACGAACTTGGGAAAGTGTATGAAGGTATTTATCCTGGGGATATTAACGTAAATGATGAATTTCTTAACAAATGTCTTGAAGTTGCCCCAGTGAATTATCTGAAAGCGTTGAGTTATTATAACAAGTCTGCCAAATTGGATTGCCTTTTAGCGCAAGTGAAATTGGGCAAGATTTATGAGTTTGGTGAATTGAATCGGAACTTGAATGCTAACAAATCAATTCAATGGTACTTAAAGGCGGTATCGCATCCATTAAGTTTCAAGCGTCATCCTGATGCTATGATTGGATTGAGTAGATGGTGTATTAAAGGTACTAATGGAACCAGCAAGTATATTCCTCACCAGCAACCAGATAGGGCCCTTAAATGGTGTGATCGAGCATTGAAAGAATATCAAAGTCCAGAGAGTTATTTCCAAATGGGTAAGTTGGCCGAAATGGGATTAAGTTCCAGACCATCCAACTATTGGTACGGTAAAGCAGCTGAATTGGGATATCCTGCGGCTATTGAGTTATTACAAGGATGAAATGGGTTTAGTTAATGTATGCATTTATTCTCGAGTCGCATTAGTGCCAACCGTCGTGGTAGCACTCGCGGCCGTAGCGTCGTAGCAGTTCACCCGCAATTGTTAGTGCGAGATATATATAGATATGTCACTCCCTAAAGAAAGTGAAACTCGAAAGATCAGCATTGCTAAGTTGACCCGTTCACCCATAGTAGGATCGCCAATACCGTCTCCCCGTAATACACCGTCATTTTCCAATAACCAATCGTTTGGGAAAAGATTTGCTGAAACCAATAGCAGCTCAGATAGTAATGTGTTTATGGATGATGACGACATCAACGAAGTTGGTAAGTATTTAAACCCAGATGATTCCATGTCCCATGAAGGAGGCGACATTACCCGAGAAATTTACAAGTTTATTGAACCCACCAAAAACCTAAGGACACGAAGTTTCTCATCATCTGATCTAAGCAGCAGGCGAGGATCTATGGCCAACTCCATAAATGTCCCTGGAGGGTTTCGAAGAGATTTCCTCCAATCTAAAGCTGAAACCAGAAAAGCTAATATGCTAACTAGAAATTTTATAGAGTTTTTAAGTATATATGGACACTTTGCCGGAGAAGATCTTGAGGATGAAGATTACGTAGCGTGTCATTACAAGCCTATAAGACCCAAATACTTCATTGATGAATCATCGCCATTAATTGATCAATTGGATCCCTTGGATTATTCGTTGGTCAACACAAAAGGAACCGCCACTGATTTAAAAGCTTATTGTCTTTTAGTAAAGGCATTCGTAGGTACTGGCGTGCTATTCTTACCAAAGGGATTCAGCAATGGGGGGTTAATATTTCTGGTTATATGTTTATTGTTTTTTGGGTTCTTATCTTATTGGTGTTATTTGATTTTGGTGTTTAGTAAACAGGCCACACGAGTAAATGGTTTTGCTGAAATCGGATTAAAATTATATGGAGCGTGGTTGCAACGATTGATTTTTACGTCGATTGTAATTTCCCAAGTTGGGTTTATTTCCACCTATATGGTATTTACGTCCACTAACTTACAAGCTTTCATGACGAATGCATTTGGCATTGAGAATATTGGCGTTAATTGGTTTATAATTGGTCAATTGGTGATTCTTATTCCCCTTTCATTGATCAGGGATATAACCAGACTTTCATTGACTGCAGTTTTGGCTAATTTTCTTATTCTATTTGGGTTGGTCACCATTATCTATTATGTTTTGATTGATTTATTCGTGGCTCATCATGGGCAATTGGGTCCAGGAATTGAATTTTGGTTCAATCAACGTGAATTTTCAATCTTTATAGGTATTGCTATCTTTGCATTTGAAGGAATCGGTCTAATTATCCCCATTCAGGAATCTATGATTTATCCTAATCATTTTCCTCTTGTATTGGCAAAGGTAGTTTTGACTATTGGTTGTATAATGATTGGAATTGGGACTTTGGGTTATATAACGTATGGCTCAAGTATTGAAACTGTCATTTTACTAAACCTTCCCCAAAATAGTTATGTTGTTATTACCATCCAATTGCTTTATTCCATTGCCATTTTATTGTCCACCCCGCTCCAAATATTTCCAACGGTTAGAATCATAGAACTGAAGTTTTTTAAAACTACTGGCAAACATTCGACTACCATTAAATGGTTGAAGAATTTGTTTAGAGCGGTTTTCGTAGCAGCAAACGGAATTATTGCCATTTATGGTGGTCGGAATTTGAACAAGTTTGTGTCGTTTGTGGGTTGTTTTGCGTGTATACCTTTGGTGTATATGTATCCACCAATGCTACATTTAAGGAGCTGCTGTGATTATAATCAAATCAGCGATGTTAAGGTGGTGAGAAAGAGATTCTGGTTGACGGTATTGAACTACGTATTGTTGGTGATAGGAGTTTTTGCATTGGTTTACACCACTTACGATCTTTTGAGATAATGTTGTTTACGTGTATTTTTGCTTACATGTATTTTTTTGTATCTTATTCTAATAACTCATTAATATATACTCTAGCATTATGAATATTGCTTTCCATTATTTTCCTTGAAGTACAGAAAGTTTCTTCGACTTTTGAGCCTAAAGTAGTCAATTCCTTCAATATCTCCGATTGTTGATTATACACCTCGGGAACATTGTTATTTTCCCACTCCACTAATTTAGTAGTAGTTTGACGGAACGTTTTGGGCATATAATAACCATAAGCAGTAATTCCAAATATAGTAGGAGTCAAAAACCGTATTGGCAATGATCTTCTGGCACTTAATACAGATCCTGTCAATGTAGCCGTCAATATATAAATTAAACCCGGTAAAATAGGTTCCTTAATGGATGCTTGAAGTTTAGAATTGAGTGAATTCCATTCATTAGTTGCAGCACTCACTTGTGTATTAAGTTCACTGCTATAAATGATAATTTTCTCATTGACATATTCCCGTATTGTTTTTAACTGTGAATTTAAAATTGGTAAAGATCTGATAATCATTCCATCCACAAATGACACATCACCATGGACTGTCTCTTGATCTTCAAGCTTAGGCGAAATCTCTGTATTGTAGCCTGGCTTAGTGACGATTATTTCGTCATCTTCATAAAAGTTACGTGCCATATTTATTGCGACAATGCGACTGGTTCAAGACTTAGTGGTGACAAATATAAACCACACCAAAAACTACGAAAAGTTAATATCTATGTACTACACACCCTAATAACTTATGGGCTAAATACTTCAAGTCTGTGTGAAATTTAGTCAACATCATCAAACTTTTGAGCTTCAGTTAAATCTGGAATATCGTCATCGTTAGAAACCAAGTTTCCGTCTTTACCAACTTGAGGCGCTTTTCCAGCTTGAATTTGTTTGGCCAATTGTGATAAGATTTCTAAATTCTCAGCACCCAATTGAGGTAAAATATCAGGAATTAAACTGGTCACGTCAACGTCTTGAGGATAACCAGTGAATGCAAACGTATTATGTTCATTGGAACTTTGGATTCCAACTCTTTTAAAATGTAATACTTTTCCATCGTCTTTGAAAAAATTGGCTTCAGTGACATTAGGAATTTTAGTAGTCTTTAATTTTCCCAAGGCTTCAATCAATTTGGTATCATCCTGTTCTTTGGCAATCTTTTTGGTTTGGACTCTTTGTCCTCCAACCTTCTTGGCAGTTGATTTTTTTAACTTGGCTAATTTTTCTGGATCAATTGGCATTTTCACCCTCTACAAAGTTGTCGAAATTTGAAAATTTTTCAAGCATAGTGTCGCATCAAGTGCGACCATTTGTCTCGATACTTGACGACATTATTCTCGACTCCCTGCCAATGTATATTATTCATAATTCCATAGTATTTATTAATAAATACTTGCCTCCTACTAATCGATGGTTAATCTTGTTCAGTAGTATTCCCGTAGGGTTATCGTGCGGCACCATATTTGCTTTTTCCATCTACAGCACTGATTTGGCCAAAAAATGTAATTTGACCACGAGTGATAGTTCTAGTTTAAATATAAGTATGGTCGTGGGCACCGCATTTGGTGGTTTAATTGGTGGTTTGGTTACTGATTATTATGGCACACAGCTTCCTATGTTGTTGAGTTCATTATGTGTGTTTTTTGGCTACCGATGGTTAAATGGATTATATAATATCGGTACCGGTTCATTAGTGCAACTATTACTGGCGATGTTTTTAATCGGTATAGGGTCAACGTCGGGTTATTTCAGTGCTATTAAAGCCGTAACATTGGAATTTCCCAAGAATAAGGGAACAGCTCAAAGTATTACAATCGCATCATTTGCCATTTCTAGTTTATTGTTTTCCTATATATCAATTCACTTCTTTCATGAAAACGTCGGGGGGTTCTTGAGCTTTTTGCATATAAGTTGCGGTGGAATGATTTTTCTTGGTTTCCTATTGATTAGGGTAGATGGTCATTATAAACCAGATGAGTATCAAGAAGTAGCCAATGCTATTCCTGTAGATCAGGGTCCTCTGGATCACGATCCTCATACAAAATCGTCACTTGCTCATTTAAACCTCCAGCAATCGTTACTGCATCCGGTGTTTTGGTACCATTTTTTCATTTTTGCAGTTATTCAAGGACTTGGCCAGATGTATATTTTTGATATTGGATTTATTTTGAAGGCCGTATACCAATATTATCCCCCAGCCAATAAAAATCTCAGCCTAAGTCATTTGCAAGCGTTGCATGTTTCATTAATTGCTATCTGTTCCTTTTTGGGAAGATTATCATCAGGCCCCGCATCTGATTACCTTGTAAATCAACGAGGCCTTAAACGACATTGGAACTTGATTCTTGGTCTTTCGTTGATGTTGATTGGACACTTGCTCAACACCTTGAATCTCAATATGGTTTCCCATAAATTAAATGTCATCAACTGGTATTTAAGTTTCTGTTCATGTTTAATTGGCTATGCTTATGGATTTAGTTTCACGACATACCCAGCAATTATATCTGATATTTTCAATATGAAAAACTATAGTTTTCTATGGGGCCTTATGTATTCTAGTACTGCTTTTGGATTAGCAGTAATGAATAGATTATTTGGATATATTTATGATTTACACTCAAAGACGAATTCTCAGGGAGAATATGTGTGTTACGAGGGAAGTGATTGCTACAGACAAACATTTATCATTACCGGGACTATGTGTTTTGCGGTTATTGCCCTTCTCGGTATATATATTCGCAAAACCACGAATCCCCACTCATAATATTATAGAAACAATACATAATTAGTCGCGGTTTACTTTCTGGTTCACTCAACAATATGATTGAAGATCATTCTGACAAAGTAATTGTTACCTTAGACTCGGACCCAACTACCTCCGTTACAATCCTTAAGTATGGAGCAACTATAATCTCCTGGAAAGATAAAGGGGTTGAACAATTGTGGTTATCAGACGCTGCGAAATTGGACGGGTCTAAACCAGTGAGAGGAGGAATCCCTTTAGTATTCCCGAATTTTGGCAAAACCAAAACCAAGGACCATCCTACATTTGATTTGCCTCAACATGGATTTGCAAGAAATAGTACTTGGGAATTTTTGGGCAAAACAAAGTCGGATCCTTTGACGATTCAATTTGCTTTAAGTCCTGACATTGCTAATCCCGAAATTTACGCCAAATGGCAGGGTAAGCCGGACTTTACATTGATTTACAATGTTGGTATTGCGCCTGAAAGCTTAAATACTACGATTGAAATTGAAAATAACGGTAATGAGGATTTTGAATTCAAGTGGTTGTTCCATACCTATTTCCGAGTTGATGATGTTGAGGATATTGTTGTAAATAATTTGACTGATGAACATTGTTTTGATCAATTATTGGCTACTAGTTATACGGAAAAGTCACCCATGGTGAATTTTACCGAAGAATTTGATCGTATCTATAGGGACATTCCTCAAGAAAAGATTTTACAGATTATTAAGTTAGGTCACGTTCAGCAGAATATTCACAGACAAGGATTACCGGATGCGGTAGTATGGAATCCATGGACCGCTAAACTGAAGGATATGGCAGATTTTGAACCCAAAACAGGATATCTTAATATGTTGTGTATTGAAGCTGGTAAGGTTGCTGAATTCAAGAATTTGAAAGCTGGAGAAAAGTGGGTTGGTGGCCAAGAGTTTAGGTTAGGAGGCGAAATCAAAGTTCAACTGAATATTTATTAACATAATTTATAAATTTATAACGGTTGTCAAATTAAAGTTATTAAGTCTATGCATTAAATCTCTTCCTGAACCTCATTATCTTATCAAAAGATTTCTGGGATGAAGAGACTGTGGGTCGCTCATACGAATGTAACGATTGATTGGAGGATTTTCGCTTTAGTGAAGATTCCAATTCTCGTTTGTATTCCAGATTACCGTTCGTTAAACTAAATTTGGATTTCACACCAGTTCGAGGTGGCCCTAAAGTAGTAGAAATTGTCGATATTGATTTATCAGGGATTTTAAACCCATTGATGACCGGTTTAACAGGTAAAGGCCTATTGACGGGCTCTGGTTTGGGAAGCAGGATTCTCGTAAAGCTTGGAATCGATGATTTATGAGGAACTGTTTTTGAAAGTTTGGGAATTGAACTTTTATGTGCTAAACCATCGGGATGATTGAACGACGGTATCGATGATTTATGAGTTAAAGTGGGTATAGAACTTTTGTGCTGGAGGTTGATGGATGGTTTATTTAATTGTGGAATCGACGAAACGTTCAGGGAGGGCAACTTGAAGTCTTTATTTAATTTGGGAATATCAGACGAATTTATTTTAGTTGGAGATGTCAAAAGTTCATTTAGATTATATGACTTTTTGCTAGGTGATATTTTGTTAGGTAATATTTTGTTGGGAGACACTTTATTTAGTGATATTTTGTTAGGTGACACTTTTTGTGATGATTTTTTGTTGGGAGACACTTGATTGTAAGATAATATGGGAGATGTTTGTTGCTGTCCTTGAGGATCCAATTTACCCAGTAACACAGGTAATGATTCAGTTTCTTGGAATACTGGGCTTTCTTCAATTCCCGTTAATGTTCTCCTCTTTTTCGTGGAATAAACCTTTTCTTTGGGATTCTCCTGTAGCTTCGTAATCGAATAATGTGTATTAATAGATTCCATGGATTTAAACTCTACCCTATGCAAATCATTAAAGAACTTATTAAAGTCATTCATCTGGGGACTGTTTCTCGGTGAATAATCGTCTATATCAATATATCTATTCTCTTTATCCTCGTATACTTTTTCTGGACTTAAATATTTGTTCATATCTTGAAAAACTTTATCACTAATCATTTGGCTATAACCTTTCTCGACCATAATCTGCCGAAGATTAGGTGATTCGATACATAGTTTCTCTATCTTCTTGATTGGTGTATTTAGGAAATCGTCCGTGGTCATTAATTGTAGTTTAAATCTTGAAACTAACAGAAATTGAGGACTTGGATGACAATAGTGCTCTATTTGGCAGTAATCAAAATAAACCTCGTCGTGCGATTTACATACTTTAATTCAAGTCGGTGCACCAGTACGTAATGATAAATTAAAGCGGCATAATGTTAATACTCCGAGGTATTGTTGGAACCTTACTTCCAGCACAACTATTTTAAAAATAAACGTAATTCATTTTACTTGACAATTTAATTCATTGGGTCATTTGATAATCCGGACTTTAATATCCTAAACTCTTCAATAATGTCAGTTTACCTATTATGGGATATTAGTGCCTAATCCTAATTTGACAGGTTTACCGCTTTTGCCTCATTGGCTAAGGAAGGTTAAATCTGCCACCTGGAAAAACCCACAATCATCTCAATTAGGAAATTTTACTTTTGTCCGAAGGGATGTTAGACCGAGCTTGAAAACACATCGGTTGTTTAAGGCACAGTCATATCTAAAGCAGAGGTTATACGGTACGGTACGGATTAGAGGGGACTCCTGCAATTCTATCTTTGAATGATATGATATTCTTTTACAAAAAGCTTCTGATTGACATGTCTTCTAAACTCCAGCAGGTTCAAGTTATCCTTGCTGTATTCCTGAGTTTAGGCAGTGGTGCTTTGTGGAGTTTAGATGGTCCGAGTTTTCGTGATCCCGAATTATTCCTAGCGTGACTTTTATAGCCCGATCTTTTTTCGCACAGCCAGTACCGCTGGCGGAAGTAATTTGGGGAAAACCTGTCTCCCACTAGGACGACTCACTTTCAGGACCCGAGGTTTTCCTTGAGTCATCTTGGTAATGCGAGTGATGGCTTTAATATCCAGGTACTAATAGTTATAACTTATAGGATCGTATAGTTAATATGATATATTAATATTTATAGTCATTACAGTAGTGTGGCAGTGATATGGATAAATATCCGTTATAATATAAATATATAAATTAATCGTGTATTGAAGGGTATAATAGTCTTGTGAGACTCGGACTTTGTTTCCATGTGAATCACGATTACCCCTCTGTTAAACGGAAAAGTAAATTATATTTAAATTCAAAATTCTCTTCGAAACAAAGTCAGAATATATTTGCCAAACTTACAATGTCATCAAACGATTTACTGACGTATTCTATAATGAATGTTACTTATCACAGGCCTCCCCCTTGTGATTATATAAAACTACCTCCCATTTTAAATTATAAGTTAACAGAAAATAATCTCCTCAATCATCAAAACTTTCAAGATAACAAACCAACCCAATTTGACAATTACTATTACAAGGATACGCCGTCGAAAGCTTCGTCGGTGACATCTATGTCTAGTGCAGACTTGCCACTAACACCCCGATCACCATCAAAATCACCGAGTTTTGGTAATACCTCGTTATCTAAAGTATCGATGAAAGAATATGCCAGTTTGAGGATAACCGAAGATCAACTGGATGATAAGAAGAAAAGGAGGCAAAGGTCAGGACCCAGTTGTGATTCTTGTAGAGCACGTAAAGTGAAGTGTAATGCGGAAATTATAATACTTTCTAACTCCAGCCAAACATTTAACTACTCGGATTACCCTGCAGAAACTCATACCAAGTTAAACCAAGGTGGAACTGTGAAAATTGATGATTTTTTGCTAGTAATTTCTAATGACAAATTGATCAAGTTTAAATCTTGCAAGTCTTGTAACAATAAGCACTTGGAATGTAACTTTTCCAAAGGATTCACCAAAGAAGATATATTAATAAATAGAAAAATCACCACCAAAGTCGAAAAAAAGGTAGGGGATCGCAAGTCGAGTTGTTTAAGTTGTAGACGTCGAAAGATCCGATGTGCAATGATTGGAAATAAATGTGAAAACTGTATGAAAAAAGGGTCAATTTGTCAGGTAATTAATTAGGGTAATATATTAGGTAATACATAGATTGGTGAAATTTTACTTCTTCAATTCTGCACTGTTTTGCTTGCTTTGCTTTTATTTATATTAAACTTTATAAATTCATTAATATTAACAATTTTGCGAAACTTGCAATTATACATATAGGGTTTAATCCAAATCAATGTAATCCATAAAACAATTACCAATATCCTTTAAGAATTGATCAAATAATCTTAAATCAACAATGAAATCATAATTTAAATTTACTATCTTGGGATTATCCTTCAACCTTTTGTAAATCAATTCAAATAACTTTTTAAACTTGACGTCTTTCAAGCTCAAGTTATCAATTAAACTTATCGTTAAATCCAAATTGTTGTTACGCTTAAACTTATTAAACTTGAATTTCACATTTAATACTATTTTGGAGTTGATTATTTTCTTATTGTTGGGTGAACTTATAGAATTTACAAAGAATAACAATTCAAAATGGTTCAAACTAAAAAACTTGACATTTAAATATAATTTCCCAAGCCCATTGTTTAATTTCATATTCGGTTTATCCGACATAAATTGTTCCAAATCATTTATAGGTTTAATCACATCTTGAATAAGATTGAGATAATTGATTATGCCAATCAACTGGACATTATCATCAACAATCGCTTTATTGATAAACCGAATTATTAGATCACTATATTTGTCGTTATTTTCAGTGGTGAAGTAGTATGCATTGTTATATTCATTTGGCAATTGCACATAAAGACAATTAAACACTTCATTGACTTTAATATTCAAATTTCCATTGGACTGGAGGATTTCTATATGATTCAGATTAAGTTCGTTGATCAATTTCACCAAATTATTAAATTTATAAAGGCTTTTAAAAATATTACGGGAAAGGCCTTCAGTGTCTATACCAAAGTTGTGTAAGTTAACTAATTCTTTGATCTCAAAATAAGTGTCGTGAATACAAAGATTTGATATCGATGCATTTTTGATGAAATCAGAATTGGAATCCTCAAGTAATTTCAATTTTGATGTGAGTCGAATTTCTACCGATTTTTCATCGTGATTATTTATGAGTTTGATTTCAAGAATTAGGCCATTTGAGGAATTGGCTACCGGTAAAAACTCTCCGTTATTGTATAAAAGAAGCCCAAACTCAAACGCTTTACTATTAATAGTAAAATTCCCTCCAAAATCAAGGGTTGATATTTCTTGAGGTTTCAATTCAATGAATTTGATGGATTTTTCCATTAATTCTTCTGTTATCATATTACCAATGATTTTATTAGAACACATAACCGATAAATCATTGAAGAAGTCAAAAGTCGATGCGTATTTGATATCTAATGGCATTACCCATTGTAGTCGCCATTCACCCTTTATAGATCTAATTCGACTAACATACCATTTAATTCGAAAGTTATCATCGATAATATTAATCAAAAACCACGAAGATGGCCAATTCTTGCATCTAAAGTAGGTAATCTTATAGTGTTTACCGAAGTTTTCAGATAATTTGGTTAATTCAGGGTCTTTTAACTGAATTATGTGATTGGTTATCCATTCCATTATAATCAACCGATTAGTAATCTCATTAGCAATCACTTCTAGTTTTAAATCAATCAATAGTTTTACAATATATTCAATTAATTTCATTTCTTCATTATCAAAATTAAACCCATTGATTTTTTGGAGAAAGTTAATTTCTATTACATTGGGATCAACAATATAAAATTTTCCAAGTAAAGCATCAATAGAAAACACTGCTTTTCTTGATTCCAGTAAATTTACAATCATTTGGTAAGGGTTTGTGGATTCTTCTAAAATGTCAAGAGCTTTACTTTCTTCAAGCAATTTACCAATAAGTAATTCCACATGATTATTAAGAATGGTATTGAGTAAATACTCTATACTGAATTCATCACTATCGACTTTAATTGGTGATTTTATTCGCTGGTTATCTTTAAACCAGTTATACACAACATCTAAATTCTCATCGAGTAAGATTTCAATGATATTTAACGGACTTGTCCAATAATTAATAATGATCTTTTCAAAATCTTTAGTATTATCAAACTTGAAACTTATGGTTTTCCACTTTAATGGATTAAGGGATTTCAACTGTTGGAGAATAACCTCAAATTTAAACTTTCGAGTAAAATTATTAAGTAGTTTGTACATTCCATTGAGATTCTCTTTCAAAAGCACTTGATTACATTGAGTTTCAAGTTTATAAAACACAGTTTGCGAAAGACTTGTGGTTATATTAGTGGAAATGAAGTTTTTATCGGATTGGAATTCTTGCCCTTGGTCTCCTGCTTGCCCAAATAAAAATTTGAAATCTATAAAGAAATACGGACTTTTATAATAGTCTTCTTCTTTATCTACAACTTGATCATTACCAATCGTAACACTTACCATATACTTTTTGGGTAATGTTAAAATCAATCTTCCATGTTTGATTTCATGATTATGTAGATACTCTAAAGGAATATTATCATTCAAAGCCATTCTTGTCATTAACAACAAATTTAATTCCTTCAACACTTGAAGAATTTTTTGACTCGATATCGGAGGATTCACAATCAAATTATACGACGGTAACTGTGGTCGACCTTTTATCAATACCTGTAAGCTTGTAATCAAGTCACTATTCGGTAATTTGGCAGCACTAAACCCATTCAATTCTACTAGTTTCAAAGTTAATTGATCAAAACAAGATTCTTGAGTACGGAACCAGTTTAGTAAATCAATCAACTTGCCAATTTCTCTACTTTGACAACTCCACTTCACAAGAGTATACAATTTAACAAAGTTTTGTCGAATGGAGATTATTAGCACTAATAGTTTCTTGCGTCGTATAATATCCAGGTCCTTACCCTTTGTTATCGCAAGGTTTTCCACCATCGTCCGAAGTTGGGAATATGCTTCATTTGTATAACATTTTATTAGATTAGATAGGGGTATTATATTATTTGTTATGTGGGGGATTTGGATTTTTAGGTCTTCCACCATTCCACTCATTGTCGCGGTACAGAAGCTGTCTAATCGCTATAATATCGATGAGAGTACCAGCATTTTAATGTTACATATTTATATTAATTACATATTTATACATTAAATACACTTAAATGCTTTCAGCATAAGTAAGTCTCTTACTTTGAATCGTTTGTCCTTTCGGACCAATAATAGTTCCACAATTTCTTTAAGATTGTTAATAATACCAATAGTGTCCTTATTTAAATAGGGGAGTAAATCATTAATGGCGTACCACCCCCAATCAATCATGGCAATACGGTGGGCTGGAGAGTTTTTTGACATTTTTCGTTTAATGACACTGGGACTAATGCCTGAGTTAATTAAATAATTATATGGTGGTAAATCGAACGGAAGCCGATCTTCTAGTAAACAATAAATAAGTACTCCAATTGACCATGCATCAGTTATTTCGCCATTGTATTTAACTCCCATAAGAATCTCCGGTGAAATATAGTCCGTAGATCCACATCGGGTTGAAAGTAATTGATTGTCATACTGTATTCGTTTAGCTAATCCAAAATCCGTTAAACAAGTGATATTTTCCAAATGGGGATTAATTAAAAGTTGGTCAATATGGTAATTTAACAATACATTTTCCAATTTTATATCACGATGAACAATATGGTTGTCATGTAAATATGCTACGGCATTAATCACCTCTTTTACTATTCGACCAATTACTTTCCAATAGTTATGGCTGGTATAATATATTTTATGGTTGGTCGACAGAAATTCCAATAAATTGCCCCCTTGACAATAATTTATATATATCAATTGATCATTATCTTGTTGGAGTATTCTGTAATCATCATCATTTTCGATATCATCATTTTGATTATCTTCAGACTCAATCTCGCTTTCGGTTTCAACCCCGTCAAGTATTTCTTGATGATCTATACGCAAATTTATATCATAATCAAGTAATCGGACAATATTGGGATGCTGTAAACTATGCAAAATATTCAATTCTCTTTTAATAAAGTATTTAAAGTTTTTAATTTGGGATTTACTCTTTATAGGAATTGAAATGATTTTCACAGCAATTTCAATATCACCATTGGAAACTAATAATACATGGCTAAAGTTACCAGTTCCTATGATTTTTACAAACCGAAATTCTTCACCCTTAACAAGAAACATTTTAGTTTGATACTTTCTTATAAGTTGACTGTCATTAATTGGAGGTGGACTGGGTGTCTTTGGATTCGAAGGTATAGGATTAGATATAATTCGTTTATTACCAACAACAGGAGTCACAGAATGCATAGCAGGTCCCAACACACTATTTCCTTGATAATCATTCTGAGGATGTTCACTTAATCGAAGATTATCAGTATAAATTTGTCGATCAATGGGTTTATATTCTGAAACGGCTCTATTTCGAGTCAGAAATACTTGAGGCTTGTCGCTATGTCTTGGTTTATCTATATTAATGATTTCGCTGTCATTAAGGGTATTTTTATTGGTAATTGTACTGTCAATAAGTGGACTGTTGTCTATGGGCGAGAACCTAAGTGGTTTGTTATTAAGAATTGGGGTCGGTAATTGAGTAATCGTTTCAAATGTGTATCGAGACGGCGATACCACTTGTTGTTTATTGTGTTCTGGAGTTGATACATAAGGAGATAAGTCCCTGGAGATGTCGGTCGCCAAAAAGTCAAAATCAGCATCATTTGGTGGTACCTTCACCAATAATTGTGGTTTACGATGCTTATACCTTGAACTTGAGCTCATTACATAAACTCTTTTTTGTACAATTGGACTGCAACAACTTAAAGGAATGAATAGTGATTTTTATTATACAGGGGAAATGCCAGGACGTGCTGGTTATATTATTTGGCGATTATGCGTAAATTATGCGTCACCAATATTTTGGCACTTTTACTGTTTTCCAATTCAGTCAAGGCGGGGTACCGTAATTCGACCAAGTGATGACTAATTGATACTCTTGATTAACTGTTTTATAAATTAAGCAATATCCAGTATTTTGTTTCAAGAGTTCTTGGGGTGTCGGAAACAATTACTACTACGTTGCTTTTTGAGGGTGACGCCTTATGTCACCTGAGAACGCTCGTAAAAATACAGTTCCCCCGCATATCATATATATTATAAAAATCCTTCCAATACTCGTAAAGCTCGCTCTAATCTATCAATGCCAATAGCGTAACGTTGTTCATCCAAAACCATATCCGAGGTAAGTCTCGATAATTGATCAACTATTTTTTCAATCAATTGTTTTTCCTTTATGGGTAGGTTTAATTGATTAAACTCTTCACCAATGATAGTTCCATTTATGCTTTCCAATAAGTTAATTAACGTATGATAACTAAACGGTTTCAATTGACTTTTATTTGATATTCTTTTTTCCCGTTTACTCTTTGTTCGTTTCGGATGTTTAGTGGCATCTTTGACTGATTTGGCCCTACTGGGTTTATTAATAATCTCTGGTTCTTCAATATCATAAAACTCTTCTTCAGAATTTATATCATTTACAAGACTTTTTTGTATAGTTTTAGGTGGAGAATGAGGAGTGATCGGAGGCAACACCTCAACTGATTCTTCTGGATACCGATTCGGGTAGCCTGGAGCATTAAAATTGGATGATTCTTCATCATCATACACAAGATTGGATAACACATTCTCCTGTGGATTATCAACTTTGCTTGAAAAATCGACTACATTTTCAGGTGAGCTTGTATATGGAACTGGCACATAACCTCCACTGGAAGCCTTAGAGTTTCGATACTCTTGCTTTTCATCTGAATCGGTCATCAATATGGAATTAGAATCGATATCAATAGGCGGTTTTGGTAATGATTGAGAAATACGATTAGGATTGGCATTGACCTCTTTCTGTTCAATCTTAGAGGAAACTTGTCTAGCTCTATCCAAATCATCAACGCTTGGTCTTGGTGGTAATTCTTTTACCTTGGGAAGCGGTTGAGGTGGAGAGCCAGACGCCATTTGTAAAGTTTCAGTGTCTAATCGCAGTTCTACCAGACTGCTATCACTTGATAATCCTGTAAATGTAAACGATTTCAGTTGAATCGAGTTAGCTCGTTGCATCAATTTATCTAGATCATCGCTTATAGTTAACGATACATGTTTTTTATGACGAATTTCAGCGCCTTCAATTAAGGGATTGATTGGATCATCCTGGACATTAACACTCTTGGGTCTTTTACTGGATCTACGGGGTATAGAACCTTCAGCATTGGTATTATAAACAACATCTGGTTCGATATTAGTAGCTTCGCCTTTTTGGGTATTAAGTTTACTACCAATTTGCAGTTTAAGCTGTTTTTGACTGGCAGACCTATTAACAGTGGGAACTATTGGCTCGTTTACTACCATTACCGATACTGGTTGAGCAATACTATCGTTGATATCAGAATATTCTGAAATATTGGAGGTGTATGAGTCTCTTGTCGTATAGTTTGATTCTGTACCTGTATTAGAATTTCTATCAGTCGAATGCCTTAGGCGTGGAGGTTTAAACTCTATTTCATTCAGAAAATTACCTCCGGATGTTACTCCTTGCGGATGAGGTTTTCCAATGGCTGAAGGAGTATATGAAAATTCAGTGTCTTCGTCATACTGACTTTCAGACATGTTGATAAGTATAGAAATATGAGGATCAATTTATAAACTCAAAGATTTCGTCAATGCTCAATATTTACATGTTATCTTAATGAGGAAAATTAATTGCATAATGTCGGATGACGTCTCATCTCAATCATTTTAACCCAAAATGATATACTCTTGGAAGATTAATCATTTTACAAGAAAACCATTGAATTACGAGTTATACATTCAACGATTGAAAAAGTTCAATCACCGTAGTAATAATATACCCTCAAATTTGGTTCAGTCTTTAATTTTAGATTGCATAAAGGCCAGTAGACATCTTCAGGCGGATAATACTACCACCGATATTCCTGATTTTCTAGGCATACTACCTAAAGTTTCAAATAGCGTTATAGAAGCTGAACTCTGGAAAACTTTGAATAACAATCGTCAAGTTTGGAATAATGCGATAATTAAGAGTTATATAAATACATATCCGAAACCATCAAACCCTAGTAATATCATTGATTTGGTTGTACGACGATTTCACAATGATCTTGATATAGCCATGGAGAATTATGATATTATACGTTTAGGAATTACTCGATTACTTGAGATGAACGATTATGCAAATTGTTTTAAATTGATAAATGATTCATTGAGATCTCATCAGTATATCAAGATCAGGAGAAACAATTTAAAAAGAAGCGTCCGAAGCTATTTAAGTATATTAGGGATAATGTATGGACTAACGTTTATATTTACCCAGTTCCCCATGGAATGCCTTGTATTAAGTGGACTTTTTTATTTAGGGGTTGGGTATTTATTTATAAATTTCAAGTACCCTAAACACTTGGGTCGCCTTAGCTGGAGAAATTCCAACACTTTGACTTATAACATTATTCATAATCCCGAATTGTTCGCAATGAATCGCATAGTGAAATATTTTGAAGAACATAATGATGTCAATCTTTTGAACTATCATTATAGTAAAATCAGACCAGTGAATAATTTGAACCACAGTAAATTGAATGATTACACATTAGAACTGGAACACGAAGGCGGACATGAGAAATCAACTGGGGAAATCCAAACATTATTCCGATCAGAGTTCAAAGCCCGCAAAATGATGTTGAATGATTTACTAGAAGAGTTAAACTTTCTAGAGTTTTGGTCAAATAGTGAAAGATTTCAATGGGTAGAGCCTGACCAGGATCCCGCAATGATATCCAACTTTGTAGCCAGTCGCGCGCTGCTCGCTAGCAAATGTACCGAAGAGAAAACCGATACTGCAAATTACCCACGCCAAAAGATCTCAATGAAATCACAGACTTAAAGTTTGTACCTTTTGAAACCACACTCATAGCGTCGTCATGGGACAATCGGCTTTTATTATATGATTTCATGCACGAAACTTTAACGCAGGAAATTAAATGTAATACCCCGGTTTTGTGTATGACGAATTTTATCAAGAGCCGTAATGTATATGTGGGATGTTTGGATGGATGTATTAAATTTCTTGACAATGAAAATGGACGATTAGTTAATGAGAAATTTACGAGCAGCCAAGAAAATAATTCAGGCATTAATAATATCAATAGTATTGACAATTTAGTGGTTAGTACAACATTTAACCGCCAATTTCGAGTTGATGACCCTAGAAATCCTTCAAACCCCATTAATGTGAAACATATGAAAAACAAGCCATTGAAAATGGAAACCAGTTCTCAATATGCCATATTAGCATTAGCTGATAGAAGGATTGAAGTCTATGATAAACGAGATTGGAATAACCCAGTCGAAATCAGAGAAAGCCCTTTTGATCTACAGGTTAATTGTCTTAAAACATTCCCTGATGAGGAAGGTTTTGCCATTGCAAGTATTGACGGAAGAGTAGCTATGGAATATTTCTCAACGATTGCCAATGCTGAAACCAAACGATTTGCATTCCGATGCCATCGACAAACCGATGCTTTGACTAATACTCAAATCGCATATCCTATCAATGGACTTGGTTTCGATGACAATATTCTTTATACCGCGGGGTCAGATGGGATTATTAATGTTTGGGATTGGCACAGTCGCAAAAAGAATGTGTCATTTAATCAATTAAAATACGACAATAACCAGATTCAAAGTATTGTAAAGCTTGATATCAACGATACAAACGATTTTTTGGCATTGGGTACCAGTGATGATGGATTTAAAACCAAAGATTTGAATTATTATTCCAAAGTTCCTGAATATGCCAGTAATATTTATATCAGTAAATTGAGCTAAAACAAGGTTTGACTATAAATAGGATTAATGAATTTATGAACAACGCATCTCCAAACATCTCACGCACTTCTCTTATATTATGAGCAACCAGAGCAATTTTGAAGTCAATACTAAAAAGTATGAAGCATGGTTGAGACAGCATAATGTTAAATATATGCGTGATATGTCAATTAAAGATTTACGCCATAAAAAAGAAGGAAGGGGGGTGATAGCGCTTGAGGATATAAAACAAGGTGATATTGTATTTGAAATTCCTCGACCGTTGATTTTAAATATAGAGACCAGCACTTTAGTTCAAGATAGGCCTGATATTATAGATAAGTTGCACAATCTCAACCAGTGGGAAGCCTTGATAATTGTGTTATTGTATGAACTAAAGGTCAAAGGACAGCAGTCTCTTTGGTACACTTATTTTCAGGTGTTGCCGATTGTCGATAAGGAAAATTACGAATGTAACCAATTGATGTTTTGGAAAGAAGAAGAGTTAAAAGAATTACACCCATCTTTGGTAGTAAAACGAATTGGTAAAGATTTGGCTGACGGTATGTATAGAAAACTATTTCCCAAAATTGTTATTGATCAAATGCAAATTCAAGAGCTCAGTGATGTAACCTTAATGGAGTATCATGAAATTGCATCTTTGATCATGGCCTACTCTTTTGATATTGAGAAATTAAATAGTAAAGGGTATGTGAATGGAGAAGAAAGTGATGAGAGTGATGAAGACCCTGAAGATAATGCTTTAATTGATGATGAATTTTCTGATAGTCTTAGACGTGATACATTCTTGAAAGCATTAATTCCGTTAGCAGATACTTTGAATGCCAACACCGAACTTCATAATGCGTCCATAGAATACAAAGGCGACAAATTGGTGATTCGTGCTATCAAGGATATCAAAAGTGGCGAACAGATTTATAATACCTATTCAAATCACCCTAATAGTGAACTATTAAGAAGATATGGGTATGTCGAAATGTTGGGTCTGAAGCATGATTTCGGAGAAATTCCTTTAGAAACCATAAAACACCATTTCACCAGTATGTCGTTTAGTGAATCATTTTTCGATGAAATTATGGACATCTTTAATAAAATAATTGCTCATGAAGCAGAGGCTGATAATGATGTACAAGACATTGTTTTAGATTCATATGATTGTTTTATATCTGGAGATATTATTGTGGAATTAATTATTATCTTACAATGTTTAACAACTATATCATTGATTAATGACATTACCCCCATGGACAGTCTTCAGCATGAATCAAAATTTCAATTGATTAAAAGAATATATCATAAATGTATTCAGTTGATTGAATCACGAAAATTAACCAAACAGTTTCTCAATAATTACCAGCAAATCATAAAATCCAGAATTAACGAATACCCCCCATTTGCTGTTGATGAATTCTCTCATGATGTTAAGAACAATCGTAACAGTATGGCAAAAGTAGTCTTGCGATCTGAATATCAATCGTTATGCAATTGTTTAGACAATGAACAGACGTTCAAGATAAATGATGACCAATATCAATTTATTGATGACGACAAGTTGGTACGTAATATAATCAAACGCAAATTTGATTTGCCTATAGCCAACGAGTCCATCACCAAGAAACCCAAAAAATAGAAATTATCGTTTAATATTAATGTATATAAATATTTTATTTTCATATCTACGTTTCTGACATACTTATATCATCATTGTACATCAGTGATGTCAGGTTTTTATAAATATCCGAACTTTCGGAAGCTTCTGAAGTTAAATCTGGTTTTGGGATTCTCACCACCAATTGCTTTGGTCTTGAAACGACAAATCCCACTTGGGGTTCAGGTTTCTTTAAACATTGCCGGAACCGGGACTTTAAGGTTTGTGAGGGATCGAAATTCTTTTCACCATTACTTTTCCAATTATGCCTAGAGTCCCACAATTCTTTGATTTCAGGATCAATTTCATCGTCATCAAAGTATTTCCTATAAATCATATCGCCTTCTCTTTTAGTATAATCATTTTGTAGTTGTCGTTTAAACGAAAATTCTTGTTGTCGTTTAAATGACTTATTTGAAACAATACTTGTATTATCTAAAATCGTCTTTTCTTGAGAATGTTTTCGTAACTGAATTTCGGCATTTGACCTATAATAGAAATCAGCGCCAAACTCATCTACATCACAAGCGTCATCGGTATTTGCCGGGGGTAGAATAAAAGTCGTGCGTGTGTTAACAGGTTTGTACTCAAACTGTTGATTGAACTCCTCAAGACTATCAGTTCGGGTTAATTCATTGGTACATTTCACATTTACCTGTTTGTGATGCAATTTAGCTGCGGAAATCATCGTACTTGAAAAACAATAAAACAATTGACACAAAAACACAGCTGCTATAAAGAAATGTATACAGAATTGGGTATATGCCACATAAGTCCTACTTGACTCGCTGCAATTCAATGCTGGTAGAAATGGAATACACAAAACTGTGACAAGCAACTTTGCAAATGGAATCATCCATCGTGTGGTTGTCCATGTCAATCTTAAATAATATGGTTTGATCATAAATACTAATAAAACGTTAAGAAACTCAATAATTATCATACAAATCACTTGAGCCACACCACTGGCCTGAAGTAAACTTATCACCATCAGGCGAAGCACTAATAAAACAGTTTCAATAATAACAAAATCGTTTTTTGAAGGTAAAAGATGGTGATAATAAAACGACCATACTAAAAGCGTATTAACCGACGTGTACAACTTTGTCACATTTTTGTTAGCCTTGAGTCGGAGTTTGCTACTGAACGTATACAAATAGTTGAAGATAAAATGTCCTGTCAAATACATCCATAATGCAAAAAATAACGATGCCACTACCAAAGTGGGAGCCAACCTTTTAGCATTCTGAGGTCGATGAACAAAAGTATAACTAAAATCAGTAACATTAGTGGAATTAGATAGCGTCAGGTTCATGGTTATTAGCCCGAAAGGAATATGGGCATTATTTAATTTAGTCAATGCAATACGATCAACCGAAGCCTCACCTGAAAAGTTCCTACCCAAATTCTGGAAATGAATATATGTCAACGGAGCAAATAAATTGTCATAAGAAACGTTCCTCATAAACGAATCACGTCTTAGTTGTTGGATATTGGGGAAATACTCCGCTCGAGATTCTCCCGTGAGGTAGAATAAAAACAATGTAGTTATAAGGAAAGGGTATGCAAATGAAATAAGAAAGTTATGAAGCACCACACCCAAAATAAAACAAAACGAACGTTTAGCTATTAAGTTAACTCGGCCGAAATTGAAGCTGAAGCCATATTTCCGTACAGAATTCAACGCCACAATTAAAGATTGTGCCAAAACCTGAATAAATATCCAAATAACCAATGTTAGTATAAAATTCCACCAATTTTTACCCAAAGAATTGAAATTGGCAAAATACGATAAACTACTAAGACCATTTGCATGATATGTTAAATAAATATTATCCTGTTGAGTAGAACCGTAAAACCGATTACCTCTAATAATATTAAACCCTAATAGTGCGATCCATTTGGTTGATGACAATATAGGACGGTAAAACCCAGGAAAGCCAATGTTCAACCCGGCTGTAAATAATGCAAATTGTAAATAAAGAATAATCCGTTGAACTGTAGCCTCCAATTGTTTCAACAAGTTTTCATTACAAATTGTTGATGCCACAAATAAAAATGGGTTTGCTGATTCTTGATATGTTGAAAATACAATTGTAAGGAAATTGATTATACCCGTAACAAAAATCAAAGAACTGATTCCATATAAAAGTCCATTTATAAGCAGCTTATTCAATGATTCTGTCACATACGTTGTATTACATCCAATTAAAGAATTACTGCCATTGTTATTAACAATAGCAAATCGTGCCATGAAGGATCCTAGTTTACCAATTTGCTTGGAAATATCTACTTCATAATAAATGTATATGGAATCACCATCATATAAAGGACATCCTATGAATTGACCTGTTGAATTGGAATATAAATCATGAATAGTCTTATTAGAATTGGCAAACGAGTCTTTGTAATGTGGATCAAAGTTTTCTAGTGACCGATTAAAATGCATATATGTTATACCCTCTAAATCTCTCTTATGATTTGGATTATTATCACGTTGATTCAAAAGTCCCTCTTGTAATAGAGCCACAGGATTAATTATTACGGTATTGTTTACGGTATGGGTTGGAAATCTGGCACTATGTAAATATTCAGTGGTATTCTTGACCCCAACCATATCACAGAATCGTTTGTTTTCATTGGCAATTATTGATCCCCTAAACCATACAGTAGCATGAAATGTTGTATAAAGATTAGTAGTGGGATCTACGTCAGTAATAATTGGATTTGTATCTGACAAATTTGAGGCTATAACCTTGGAATTTAAAAAAAACTTTAATTTCCTATTCTCTTTATCAATAGCCACATCCATTAACATTTTATCAAGATTTAATGCCGTATGAACATCCTCACATATTCCAGTCTGCACCAAGGCTGCCTGGATAAACGATAGCAATAAAAAGACTATAAGAAATTTACATGTCATTTAGTGCTAATTAGGCCAGCTAGTAGCGTTGTCTGACAATAATCTTATACGCAATATAGTCTAGTCTTTTTATTGCCTAAAGAGTTTACTTCACGAGTAATCTTTTGATGATTATAATTTATAAAGTTTTATTGATGACAAACTTTGTGGGATGATTTCGCACACTTTAACGAGTATATATATATATTATTTAGATATTGAAAAAGAATAGTTTCATTAGGGGTTATAACAATTAATCATTAACAGTTCCTCTTAACTTAGGATACAATCTGGATGCATGATAATTTATTGACGACCTTTGTTCTTTTTGGGGTATAAATTCATTCATACATTGCTTTAACTCGGTCTCAAATGCCCTACATTGTTGAGCTCCTTCACCATTTGCAGCCCAACAACTCAAAAGTGAACTCATTAGCACTACGCATTTATTATTACCTTTGGCCAACACTGGTCTTCTGACTTTAAGACGGGGCAAAGGAGGGATTGATGTGGTGGTGTTGAGTTTCTTATAAGCCATTTTGAAAAAAAAATTTTCGCGGTTGGTTACACAAACCACTCTAATTGTCTCATATACAAATGACGAGCTTCTTTCGTTCCTTTTTTAGGAACATGACGTTTAAGTCTATAATTATATACTCTCTTGAAATTTTTTGAGTCATATGGTTTAAAACTCATCGGTAATGACGTGGAAAAGTTTGCATCATTAATGGTTTTAAAAAGCTTAATTAATTTATAATTAATGATTTTGGTTAACTTTGTATTCAAAGAATTGATGAACAGTTGCCCATTATTCATATACTTTATTCGCATTAATGTTTCTATTTGATCACTAAGATTGATGCGGAATAACTTAAAAAAGTGATTAAACAATTGCTTCTTGGCCCTTACACTCTTATCTACAAGGATGTGGTACGGAATCAAATTGAAATCCTTAGTGTTGTAGCGGACTATGAACAATTTTGATTTAGTGGGAGAATGGCTTTCAATATTTGGATCAACAGTTAAAGCACATAACTTAAATTGATTGGTCTTGAAGAATTGTTGATTAAATAGTAACAAGTTTTGAGCTGTGTTATTCAGTGTAATTACAAGCTCGATTTCCTTTTGTAATGTAGACTTTAAGGTATTAATTTCCGTTTGTAAAATGGAATTGAACTTGTTCAAATACTTAAACTTTAACACTTTGTAGTCACCTAAACTTTGCACTACAATGAATGATTTAGGGATGTCAAGTTCATCGTAGACGTATTTAACTTGGCTAGATGTATCAGAAAAATCTTTATCCAAACTGCTAGGGTCAATAGCCAAGGACCTTCCAATATCCTCGATAAAGTTCAAATCTTTCTTGTGGAGTTTAATAAAATCTTTGGATTCCTGAAGATCTTGAATAAATTCTAACGGAAATGATTGTTCAGTTGATTTCTGATTATGATGTACTAACGGAAATCCACTGAGCGACCTATCGAACCCTAAAATATTGTACTGCAATCCGAATAAATTCTCCTTATACAAATAAGCGTTGGAACCAAGGTTTAAATGATCAATTTCACCTCTTCTTAGAAGTTTGAATTTCTTGCTTATACCGTTAAATTCTTGTAAGATCAAAGTTATTGGATCTGAGCTATTATTCAAATACCGTTTGTAGTATTTTAAATGCACGGCCTTGTCATCATCCAACTTCTTCAAGTCATCATAGATCCTTTTAATTTCCAGTAATGAGGTATTAGCAACGTCGATTTCGTCTGGTAAGTTTCGAAGTAATTTCTTTCTATCTAAATAATGTTCCGAAGGGAATGCTTGAAATTGGCGACCTTGATCCATATTTAATTGGATCTTTAAATCTTCAGGAGTCATAAATGCTACTGTATCATAAGAGTTTTGTATTGGCGACTGGCTCGGTTGTTTTCCAGTCTGAGGCAGCGAATCTCCTTTCATGGTTTTCACCATACTTTTCAAATTCTCATTCTTTGGTTTACGTTTGAATCGAACATGTGTTGAATGTAGGGCTCGTGTTATTCTTAAAAAAGACATTGGCTGTTCAGTGCGACTGTGGTATTCGGCTAGTGCTAATTACTGGTACTATTGCGAAAGAGTGCAAAAAAAGTCAAGTAAAAAAATTGTTATATTCATTAATCATTATACTCTCAAACTCTCTATCATTTTATTCAATTCATACTGTTCTGTTAATGCTGTTAATTCTATTATAGGGTTTATCTTTGTAGGTAAATCTAAATAATCTTTCTGTGGCGACGAAGTATATGCTGTAGACACTGACGAGCATCTACTTGAAGGAGAATAATCACTACCGTAAGGAGTGTGAGGTGTATAAGGAGTAGTTGATTCTTGACTTGATATGCTAGGTGATTGAGGCTCCTGGATGTGTTCCTGACACTGTTCGGCATGCTGTTGGCGTTTTTGTTCAAGCAAATATTGCTTCATTCTACGATTTTGTATAAGGTTGTCTTTAATGGGAGTTAAAAACTTGTTGAAGTTAACAAACAAGTCTTGTTCGGAAATAAACAAATTCCAATTCAACAAGTAAAGCAATTGTCTTTCCATAAGATTTATATCTTTAAGATTAAACAAGTTATTTGTGAGTTTCATCCAATCGTGATTTTTCAAACTAAAATCATTATTAAATTTGATGGACAAAATTAGACACGATAATAAAATTCTATGCCGTGTAGAAGGTAATCCTCGACAATTAGTAGGAAGCTTTGATTTTAGGCGATTCAAGTATATCATGGTAAACATCAAAATACCGTTATTCAAGTTTAAACAATCAATCAAACGATTTAAAAACTTTTGTAACGATGGTAATTTTTTATTTTCTTTAATGAATTGGTCAGTTTCATTAGGACAAGGAATGATTTGTAATGCTCTTACTACGACTTTGTGAACCAAGTCATGGTCAAGTGGGGACTTAACAAGGATTTCTATGGCTTTAGCTTCAATAGTTTCCATAATATAATTATTGTAGAGAATGACAGGCGTTGCACTTTAAATAGGACATAACGCGAGATGCCAAAGGTTCAATAAATAATAATATACCAAACTGCAACCCACTGAACGCCGTTCTGATTTAGGCTAATTACCTTTCATTTTCCCGTAAATCCTACGTGCCTCCTGCCGATTACTGGATATGGATAAATATTAATCGCGTTTATGGTGTTGTGCAGGTATGTTTCTCATTGCAATGTTTGGGACGTGTCGTTTAGATTCAGGGACGCTTCAGGAGTCAATTTCACATTCAAGACTTTACAGCTACGTATTTTTGCAGTAATGTGGCTCAGCACTTATTGAGTTATCTGATTGCGGTCAAATTACACGACAAACTACACGCTTTATAAACAATATTGTACAATTTTATTCCTGATAATATATTTAACCTATTTAGTATTCAGTTGATTATACCTGTTGCGGCCAATAGTTATATCCTACGACATTATTCTTTCATCATTCATTAATTCATTCATTAATTAGAAAAATTCTAGAGTGGAAAAATTCTAAAGTGGAAAATACATTCTTAGTGGAAATTATTCTAATGTTAGTTGGTGCTAAATACATTGGTAATTATCAGAAATTTGGGTATACTGGGTCTATCATAAAAAGAGTACATCAGACTGGTGCACAGCGTTTTGTCTTCATCTAATTACTTAAACTTTAACATACCTTCACTCATAATGTTGAAAAATTTTCACCTCACTCTTTATAGTGAAAATTACTGATGGCCGGGTAAGTTACATTTGAGGTTTACTAAAGTTATTCCATCCTGTAAAATTCATATCAAATCCCAGAAAATTTAACCCTCCAAACAAATCAGCCCCTCCTGTCAATTCCATCCAGAATTTATCAATGGTCTTATTATCGATGATATCTTCACCCTTTGTGTAAGAAGTCTCAGTACTACTAGTTTCCATATCATTACTCACGTCTGTCTGTACAAACGGCCACCAATTGCTGTTTCCTGACGCATGCATAGGACTTTGTGGTGGTTGGTCTTTAGCATGACAAGGTTTATACGTCTTGGTAATATTTTCAGCACTTTCGTAAATCTGTTTCCTTTGGCTGATTCTTCGTATAGTCACATCATATATTTCAAGTAAATCGTCTAGTTCTTTATCATCGATTGATTGGATATTCTCGGCTGTCTCTTTACAGGGTATATGATTATAAATTTCGTTCTTGGTTATAAACTTTATTAAAAAATTGTAGACTTTACAAATTCTCCAAGCATAATAATACCTATTGCTTATTTTCGCCAAGGTAATTACCCCAAATTTACTCACATTATGAATGTATTTCGATAACTTGACGTATTTAGTAAATCTTGAGTAATATCCAGGTATTTGCATATCTCGTTGATGGGATGACGAATTCTTGAGGTAATGAATTGTTGCATTGATTTTGGCCCAAAATGAAAAGTGGATTTGAGTAATCCTATGACTCAATGCAATAAAGTTTGGGTTTAATAACAAATCTGCTCCGATACCGAAATTTACATGATTAGACCCGTAAAAATCAAAAAAATAAGGCATCAAATTCAACGTACAATTAGTTAGCAACTTCTTGAAATAAAATAAGGATAATGAGATATTTTTGTTGTTATAATAATGCAAGTACAAGTGGAAATAATTCGACATAAGAAAGTTATTATAATGAAGATATATCCGACATTGAAGCATTTTTGTGAATGCAAATTCAAACTGATCATGAGCAAATGGAACCATATAATCAGCCAAAATCCCAAACTTCTCGTACACTTTGATTTCAAATTCAGTTAACATATCGGCGATTTCACTAATCTTTGATCCTTTAATATTTACGGTTAATTGGATTAATACTCTTAGCATTTGAGCAAACTCTGTAAAATATGAAAACCCCGCAATCACACTCTGTTCCTTTCTCAAATCGAAAATATTACTATTTCCAGGTTCGTAGAACGGTAATTGTATATCGCTATAATCAGGATTTATAGCCAACTGATTACCAAATTGGTGTGCCATTTGAAAATCAGAAAAGTTTATACAAAACCATAATTTTCGGTACAAATTTTTTTGAGGTTCATCCAAATCCTGATTGTCATATTCTTTAGGTTCTCTATTAAGCCCTAACCCGTACGCTACATGAACAATCAAGCCATTGGGGACTTGATCGCCTCCACCATCAACATTATCGCCTTCTTCGGGCCCATGCATATGATAAAACCTCAAAGCGTAGAGCAATTGAAGAACTGGCAATTCCGTTTTTCTCATCAAGTTAAATTTATTCAAGCACAATTGGGCTAATTCAAGAACTTCAATTGGAATAGGATTTGACAATAGATAAGTAATACCCTTGCCATTATTGCCATCAACTTTATTGGTCAAATTGTACTCATTCACTTCAGGCCGATTACTGAAAAGACATAAATAGGGTAGTCTTAATATAATCAAAAGGATTCCTAAATATGCAAAGTCAAGCCGCTTCTCAACATTCAATTTCTCAATTTTAAGGTGTTGATGATCTTCGGCACCGATGATTCTAGTGATTTCCATTTTAAACGAAGCTTCATCGAGAAAAGGCATTAAAGGATAAACCATAACAAAAAATTTAGAAATTAGGGTCCACACCACATCCTTATAGGGTAAAACGCCTCTAATTTGATCAGCCAATTCAAGTTCTTTAAAAATCGAACCATTTTTGATTATCAAACCCAGGGCTAAGTCATCGGAATTTTGGTTATTTCGAGATAAATCCACATTGGTACTAAGGATTTTGATACCACCCGGATTTGGCGCCAAGTCATGGTCCAAGGCAGTATATGGAACGGTATCAAATTGAGCATTATTCTCCATAGCTTGTTTTCGAAATCCATGTTCGGTTTTGGCATCTACTGATTTGGCTGCTTTCAGTTTTGGCATGGCACTTATTATAGTAGCTTGTAAAATATCCTTTCTGCTATTAGAGACTAAATATGAATATATGGCACTGATTAAAGGATCTTTTCGAACGAATGCTAACCATGTGAATACCCCACAGTTGGAATCAAGAGTCGTACTATACTTAAACTTCAGCTTTGCTTCTGTATAGTTGATAATTTCATCTCGATTATGAATTGGATTTTTACCGGTATAAAATTTGAATCGCTCTCTAGCGTATTTATCCAAATCTTGTTCATTCAACGTGAACTGAAGCTTATCTTTATAGTTGGAATCATGGTACGCTGAAATATATTCGAGTCGCGGTAAATTAGTACCAGGAATATTTCCTGCTTGTCCTAATGGACTGAGGCCTAACGGAGTGGTCCCAAGCGCGGGGGTGGCACCAAGCACGGAGCCAAGCGCGGAGCTGTTTGGCAGCGCAGGACTAGGTGAGCTAATGGAACCACCATGAAACGAATTCTCTAGCGCTTTAATTCTTAGTCTCATCTCTTCCAATTCTAGCCCCATTTCGTTACCTACTCTCTGATCTACTGGTTTTGTGATGCCACTGTCTACGGGTTTCGGGGCTCTGGCTGAAAATAATGACATTGAACTCCCATTTGTTATGTTGCTCTGCGCTGATGGTGTAAGGAGCGAATAATCACACAAATCACCCACATGATGCTTAACACACGAAGCACATGGCTTTTCCCTATCACATTTAACCTTTCTTTTCCTACAGTAATTACACGACAACGACAATCGATTCCTCTTTCGTACTGGTGGTGTTGTAGACATTGTGATATTATCACCGAACTCCGCAATATCTCCGTGCGAAATCTTTGTATTGATATAAACTTATTCTAAAATAATATTATTGCCTCCATCTCCATACAACTCAATATACTTTAAGAAATCATCACCCTTAATGTCTACGTCGTTCATACCTGTCATGTTGTTCAAACTCTGAAGATTATTCAACATCAGGGCAAAAATGTTCTCTTCTCCTGAAATAGACGCATCGGTGCCAACATTGTTATTTTCAGTCGTAGCATACTCCATATTATTGGAAACACTCGATACAACATTCGCATCGGTGAATATGAATGTCAGATTACTTGGAAATTTAAAAAGCCTGTCACCGAAATCTTTAGCTCCTGCTGATTTGGATTGCTTACTGCTTGTCTTTACTTCATGAACTGGTTTTCCAGGCGGTAAACTACTGGTGGTATGGACCAGATCCGGTGACCCCATGCTTGATGGAGGCTTGGAAGTATTTATCATTTCTGTATTGGCTTTCCGATGTTCATCTTGTATATCTTTAATGACTCTAAATTCTTCACACAATTTAGTTAAATAATTGATTTCAGCCACTGAAAAGTAATCCAACATGCTGGTGCCCTGTTCAAATATCGACGGGTCATTAATAGCATACTGAAAGAAAATCTCAGGGTTTTCCATACACTGCTTTAAAACGTAATATGTCAAGATATAAATCTTATAAGAATTGACATATCGCAAACTCAAAGCCCGGAAATTACCCACAAACAATCCTGCTTCTGCTAAAATGATCCTGAATAACCCATCAACAGCATGCAATCGATCAGGAGCCGCATACTCAGGTTCCGTCACCTGCTTTAACGTTAACACCTGTTTTTGAGCAATCAATCTTATGAAAAACGACGTCAAGAAACTGTGAGTCTTTATTGAGAATTTTTCCATATGAGCCGTCAAAATATAATCGTAATTTCGGCCAAATAACTCTACAGAATTATCAAACACGTACGACATTATATACACCAACTGCACAATACTTTTGAAATGGATTTTGAATAATTCCACCCCGGAATTCATAGACTCATTCGAGAACTTGCTGGAATTGGATTCATAATTCATAGCAATCTCATAATAAATCGTGGAAAGATCACAGCGCAATTGCATAAACAATAAATATTTGGCAACCTTCAAATAACTGCTAATATGCTCAGGGGTTCCGGACTTGAAATTTTGGGGTACTGCTGGTGTACATATGAAGTTACTGAAAAAATCTTTGCCAAAGTAATTGAAAAATATATGTTCAAGTTTATTGGTTTCTCCGAGTATATCAATGACCTTGGGTTTATCGACAAAATTATTGATTATTAATGATAATTTCCGATAATGCTTACTAACTTCGTTGATGGTTAGTTGCAAGTTAGTCAAGTCCTCGTTATTATAACTGCTGGGCATTTTATTGTCACTCATATTACCATTATAAATGTTTAATGCACATAATCGATGAATACTTTGATGAGCGTCTTGATTGGATATATAAAACCACAAATTTCGCCATACTTCCGCAAGGTTCTTATTATTATTGATGGTTTCATGTTCAACAAACTTTGAAGGATCTCGGTTTAATCCCATTGACATGGCATGTGTCACTATCGTACCAAATAAAATCTGGGAATCGGCTGCTCCTAAGCCTAGACAGTTGTTAGGGCTTACTTCACGGTAATAATGGATCAAACACAAGGTTTGAACGTGCCGTACTGAACTTCGATGCGAAGTGTGTTCATCAGTAAGACACAAATTCACCACATCATCAAACAAACTAAACGGAACATCTTTACTCTCATTCAATGCCAGCATTTCATCGTCATCGTATTGATTATGAATGCTCTGGTTGTGCACTAAGGACATATATCCTAATCGAGTGACTAATAATAATATGGCAATATTAAGAAGATGTTTATCAGACTTTATCGATAATGTCGTATACCTTTCCACCAGCGTCGATTCAAATCCGTCCAAGATTTGGTTAATGTCCATCAACACCGACTGCTCATTTAAAATCGGTATAAATAAATGCACCCAAGCCCAGTACCTTTTGTAAAGGAAATACAAATTTCTTTTACTAGGTAAAATCTCCAATACTGCTCTTTTAACAATGGCATAATACTCTTTACGAGAATCATGAGTTCCCAGGAATAGCGTTTTCAACCCAGGAATTACCGAGAACTTAGAACGCTTGGGATCATGTGGCTTTTGTTCTTTAGACATATTAACACGAGTTATGAGCATCATATCTTCACCATCATTAACACGATCTTCATTATCACCTTCTTCTTCTTCGTCGTCTTCGGATTCTTCATCTCCATTAGCTTGTTTCGTTGTAGCCTCCGGATTACCAGATTCTTCTAGTTTTATAACGTTAGCATTGGATAATCTATTACCTTCACCTTTATCGTTATCACCATGGTCAAGGCTCAATGGAGTAGCCAACGAATGGAATGCCATCTCACTTTTAACACTATTACTGATTATAAGAACTTCACTAGAAGGGGCAGGAGATTGAGTACTAGCTGGACTCCGTTTTCGCTTTTTGGGTTGTTCTAATTCCGGCACTCCAGATTGAAGCAAGTGCACGGCAAAGTCTCGTAAATACTTGACGTATTTATCGGCTTTGGATAACCCCACATATGTGGAATATCCATGAGACTGAATATATGGACCCTCCAAGGTTAACGGGGTGCTAGCATTGTCAAACAACGCTGAAATGTCGTCGTTAGGGTTGATTCGTAGTGATGACGATGGTCCAATTGGAACCAGCACAAAATTGTCAGCCACATTAGCATCAGCCAGATGAGTCTCCATAGTTTTATGGGACTCCACGCTACCGATATCGGGTGTTGGGGTGGGATTGACATTCTTCAAAGGTGGTAATTGCACAGGTTCCACGCTATTGGCGTTATCATTTATTGGAGTTGAAGCTGCTGGAGTATTTTGTAACAGATCGTAATACCGTGGAGTTTGGTTAGGCATTGGAATATTCGTGGGTGCCGGTGGCCCACTGTGAGGAGGAACAATTGACCTGCTACGTTCTCTATAGTTGATAATTTGTTGTCGAGATGAAACTTGGCTTGTAGCAGGAGATACGGTTTGGGAAGGAGGTCCATAAGCTGAGGATTGCAGAAAACTTCGTTGCCGTGGGTCATAATAATGTCCATTGCTATCTTCAGATGATGGATAATATGGAATACCATGTACGGTATAGGATCCATTTGATAATGGCGATGCCTGAGACATTCCTGGTGATATACCGTGTACTGCTGGAGGGATTTGTTGCATTATAATAGGCGCAGGTTGGCCAGGTGAAAGATGAGGGTGTCCTTGAGGTGATTGGTGGGGAGAAAGTTGCATATGTTGTGGCAACAGATGGATTTGTTGAATCAGTTGTGGTATAGCATGAGGTATTTGTTGTATGGGGGAAATCATTTGAGGACCGAGCTGTGGTATGGGATGTTGACTCATTTGGGCCATATGTGTATATGGATCATCATCAAAGCGACCCGGCTTTTCATTCTCATAGATACATAAATGGGCTATTGACTTTTGCTTACATGATCCACACACTGGTTTAACTCGGTCACATCGACTCTTTCTCTTTCGGCACACCGAACAAGACGAAGGAATTCTATTTCTCTTTTTCAGGGAGTCCATACTGTACACTTTAGTGCTAATACTAAATACTGTCACCAAGTAAACTTGACCGATATAATACAAATAAAGTTAAAAAAAATATTAGAGTCTAATGGTACAGTTTTTGGTCAAGTCGCACTAAAAAGAGCAAAGACATTCAAGGATTACAAAATATGGGAAACATTTTGAGAGATTGTTAATTGCACACCGTTATTAACGAGAGATTCAGTCCCAAATAGTAATGGAATGGAAACTGGGGCGACGCCTGTTACTGCATGACCTTTATTATGCTAGAATGGCGACATTGCTTTTTACGACTAAAAACTTATTTTTTACCCCAACAATAGAAATGGTTTAAAACAAAATGTCCAATTCCATATTATGAAACCCCACACTTATTATGAGTTGCCGGCATCAATTATGAGAGCGAGGAATGTTTTCAGGAAGAGTAATATACCTTCGTTATTAGGATGTCGCACTAGGGCAAATTGATAGTTTGTAGCAGCAGTAGAAATGTTGGGTCTACCACAAGCAGAATTTTCAACTAATATCATATAATAAGTTTACCTTTATGACATTTACTATGTCCTGCTTATGATATTATGTAATCCATAGTGTAATATAGAGTGTATGGGTGTGAAGCGACATCAATTCAAGGCAGGTGTATACATCCTGATACCACTGTACTTAAAACCATTGACAACTCGCATGATTACGAAACATGGGGAACACTAACCGAAGCCTAATCCATTCTCGTTATACCGAGGAACTTATATTATATTTGTTAATGAAATAGAATTTTTTAGTATTTTTTAAACGGTATATTGTTGCAGTATAATGTTTAGCAACCCAAAACGAAAACTTAAAGAATCGTAAAAGCCAACTTAAACTACCGAAAGCAAAGAAAGCTGACGAAAAGCTTAACTTTGTTAAATAAATCAGAGAAATGATTAAGTAATGTTTATTGTTCTCGGCATTGAATGAATACCTCTATAACTAGCTAACCTTACCTGTTCATATCTCTTATGTTACTATCATCGGAACAATAGCATTCTTTTCCGTTAGGAAACTCTATCAATTTAATCAGATTTCGCGTAACGCGTTATTATGAGTTCTGAAGATGAATATCATACGATAGAAACCGACCCAGAACTTGTTGATTTCATTGTTTCCGATGAACCAAAGCTGGAAAATGAAGCTAATGATGTTGATGAGCCTACAGATCGACTTCAAGCCATTACCACGACGTTAAAGCCAAATGAAACCAAGACCCAAAAGATCTTAAAGGCCCATATATCAGTACTTGTTTCTGCTCTTGGAGGCCCAGATCATACTTCATCGCTGATCCCAGTGCCGTATAAGTTAGGACATGATGCATTGGCGTGTCTCAAGGATCTAAAACGATGGATAAAGTCTGTAGATGATAAACTCGGCAGTTTTGATGTGGCATTAGCGTGTAGCGAATCAGGATTAGTGCAAAATGATTTGACAGTTATGTTATGCCAATGGGACACTCAATTATCGAAGAATATTGCGATAAAGAATGCCCGAATGACGGAAAAAATCATGTTGGCTGATTTAGAATTACTTGTATTACTTACATGGCCTACTGAACTTACTCCTGAGTCCACAGAAGCTCAACGGTTGGGGTTTGTGAATTTCCGAAAATCCCAAATAATTTGGAAAAAGCATATTTTAACATTCAATAAAGGTCAAACCTTGAAATCAGTTATACGATTAGTGTTAGGGACGTTATCTAAAGACAAATCCGATCGAGACACAAGGGATAATAATATTTTAAGACTAGTACTATTTTTCATACGAAACATTCTTTATATAAGTCCTACGACCACGTCAGTTTCGACTAAAAGACCAAAGGAACTTTCTCACCTAAATAATATGCCTAATGGTGTATCATTAGAAGATATATCGTTAAATCATGTGTTGGAGGTGTTCAAAAAGAATAAGGTGTTGCTGCTATTATTGACAATATCCAATTCTTTGGGCTCAGAATTTGATAATAACGTATTTGGTCCTTGCTGTTTGGAATGTATTAACTTAATCATCAAACAAGTTGATGTTGAGGATTTATTACCTGGCTCTAAACAATCAAAGAGTGTAAATAACGTCAAGAGTGAACTAAATAATCTTCTACAAGAAGAATCCAGACGAAAGAAAGTCCAAGGTCAAAATTTATCGACACGACATGGCAGATTTGGGACTTTATTATCGATTCAAGGAGACGAACAGACGTATGTTGTTTCGGGGCAAGAGGCTCTAGCGAGTTCCAATATGACCTTGGAAAAACTCGATAGGTCCAAGAAATGGAACAAGACATCATCGTTTAAATATGATTCTGACCAATACACTAATAATCAAAAGGTTTACTTGAATCAGAAAGCCTTGGAGATTCTCAAAGACTTTATAAATCTGTTTTTAAACGGCGGATGTTTCAATAATCTTATTTCTGCAATTAGCAGTTTATTATCGAGCGCTGATGATTTAACGATAATTGATCCTTATGAAAATGCCGTTTATTTCTTAACCATTGGCTGGTTTTTAAATTTTACACGCCAATCCATCATTCATACTAATACAACCGATGGCCCTACAACAGATGCCATTACCGGGGACAATGAAGAATTGGGGTTCACGTCAATTAATGCGTGTTTGAGTCAAACCAACTTTATTCTTATGTTGAATTATTTCCGAAAGAGCTTTGAGGCTCGAGATTGGAATTCTGTACATGTAGCTATGGACTGTTTCCTTGAACTTTTGCTAGTTGCTCATAATCTCTTTTTAAGCGATGCTAATGACGACGATAATGAAGATTCGGCTAAAGAACTCGGAGAAGGAATAATTCGGAATTTGTTTACTTCATACGACTTTTTAAATGTTCTTGTAGCAATTCCTCAAACTGCATCCAAACATTCCCCCGATTATCTTAAAAAATGTATTCATATGGTCCATATTTTGCTCAAATCATTTGAAGCATTTACCAAAGAAAACGTCACGCTTTATATAAAGAAACGAAGAAGAAAGCTTAAGAAATCAGGTTCATCACATGATATTGAAGCGAGATTAACTTACAGATTAGGCGACGATCTAATGGAATATTCCGATGAGGAAGTTGATGAGGCTCGTGCTAAAGAAGAAAAGATTGAACGAAAATTGGATTTGCTCCGAACTGAACAACGATTCTTTCATACTAACACGATTAATTCGTATATTGATTATCTACGAGAATATGAAGATTTGACTCAGGAGGAAATTAAACGATGTATCTCATATTTCCATAGATTGTTTGTGGTCAACAAAGACCATCAGGCGTTATTCCGCCTTGATTTCATATATACCATTCATAAAGTCCGGAACTCTTTGTCCCATTGCAATCTTCGGCAACATATTGATGATTTTATTATTTATTTCATGAAAAAGTTTAAACTAATGTTTTCTAGGTTCCCCAATGCCATTGAGCTTCTTTTCCCCCGATTCGAAGATAACGAAGCCAAAACGTTTCTCAGTCAAGGAGAATTGTTTACTAAAGACCAAACCACAAAGTCCCAGCCATTATTAGCCAAAGATATCGAGTTCATTAATGATTTTGATATGGATCAAAAAGTAAAGATTTTAATCACCGCTCTTTTCCACCAAGAAAAACAAGATTTCATATCGTGGTTGACTAAAGCCTTGGAAACCATTGTCAAACAAAAAGTGGACCATTTGGTGAACCATGATCCGTTAAACGTCACTACTAATTCTATTATTCTTACTGTTCCCGAGACGTTCCGTCGATTGGTGATAAATAACGGTTATATCCGATGTCTTTTATCATTAGTACACTTTGAGTTACCGGAAATTTTAGAGGATTTATGTGAGCTACCGAAACTGGTAACCACGGCCCAAATTGTAGAATTGGTAGAATTAATCAAGAAATGGGTTTCTAATCAGCCTGTGGAATTTGATGACGGCAAAGATGCATTCTTTTTTATGACAACCAAAGATTATTATGATGGTGGTGAAGATTTTGAGTATAATGATACCGACATTGCGTTTGAGACTGTTGGCAATAGTACAAAGTCCAGTTATTTAGACCAGTTGGATTATTTAGATGATTTAGAATCGCAAATCTCAAAATCCCAGGCATCTCAACCCCGTGGTATAGCCCGGAAGAAACATAGAGTTACTTCTAAACCTTCAACTAAAACTGTCCCTAAACAGGGAATAGCCACAACGTCGACGCTTTCAATCAAATCCACAGAATTTATTCATGATTCTGATGATGATTCCGACAATGATGCTGAGTTCTTTGAACGAGAAGAAAAATTAAGGGCATTATTGGCCCAAACTGGTGGGATAGTGAATTCGACCCAATTGGAAGAATTCAAACGTGTATGGTCCAACATTGCACATGATAATGGAGCAATTACTGAGACAGTTTCGAGAGCTTGGCAAAATGCTACTACCTCTAATGATTCGGAAAGTTTGGCCAGTAGGGACGATAAGGAAAATCAATGGCCTAAACGTAAATATATTGATGAAAGTGATGATGAAATACTGCATGCTAAAAGTTCTAAAAAACGGCTAATTGTTGATGATGACGACTAATCCACAACACAATGATCGCCACTTCCTCCGTGAATCGCTGATCGTATACTCATAAACGAACTCACTACCAACACCAAAAGCCCAAACGAAGCGCAGGCAACTGTAGGTAATGTTATGTAAATATGGAACCGTTTCTTCTTTGCAGAATCCAACAGTTTGAAATCCCGTTGGTCATGCTTTAGTTTCAAAAAACAAAGAGGAGGAATAATATATGCCATTAATGACGCAGACGTGGCTCCAATTAACTCTAAGATTATTCCTAAATTGCATGTGAACAACGCCACTGACATTGTGGATACTACCAATATAGTAGTGATGAAGAAATGCTGTTTGGAAGTCAACTCAAAATGAGTATTGTCAGTGTCATTGGAAACAGAAGAAATAATATCTCTCACCACATCTCTCACCACAAATATCTCTAACGGAAATGTTGTAAGCATATTTAATCCAAAACAAAACCGAGCGACGTTAATCCAATTATCGTTGCTTTTAAAGTTATTTAGAATGTTACCCTTTGTGGCACCCCCAAAATTCAAGAGCCCACTAACTGCCATCACCAAACAACAAATCATTGATACAAAGCACACCGCATGTGTTAAGGTGCCAAATCGTTGTTTGACTGACACTTTTAACGAGTTGTAAATAAATACAGTGTTATGATGGCACACTAATGCAAACGAAATCACAGAAATCCCCTGGAAAATATTATAATTAACTGTCCATTGTAAGGTGGTGAGAGGTGTCTTTAGACTAGAATCAACCATTGGTCCTCGTACGGCGGTGATGATAACAATAATCAACATTCCCACAAGGGCAAACCCCGACGCTTTCGCAAGTTTGGATATGTCTCTGTTCAACGATAATGGGTACGATATACACGTGGTAAACAAAGTTATAATGACGTTTCGCTTAAATAACCAACCTACTGCTGTCGATTCAGTAATGGATTTGGGAATAAATGCCCTTAATACGTGAGGAATCGTATCGCCAATGATTACACAGAAAGCCATACATCCACCATAAGCAAAAGACCCTACGGCGAAAAGAAGTAATATTCGACCAGGCTTCCCAAAACAATGAGCCACAAAATCCTGATACGAATTGGCGTTGGCTAACTTGGCGTTCCGTACAATTAACCGTAACGTCCAATCGATAAGCATAGTTAATACCAACAACACTATACAGCCTCCTATAAGGCCCGAATTCCGAAATGCAAATGGCTGACCAATAATTCCCGCACCAAGGATGGAATTAGCCATGTTCATAAATGCCATTTTCATGTTTGATTTGCCCTTTTCGTCATCTTGTATTATATCTAAAGATGAAATGGATTGAACTTCAAATTGATCCATCTGAGACTCCGAGGATCTCGGTAAATCATTCCAAGCATTTAGTATGGGAGAAGAATTTGCATGTTGATGTTCATCGTCATCATCTATTGGTGTCGATACCTTTATATACTTTGGGGACTCCATAATGCGATTTCATAAACCCGCACATCTCATCAAATCTGAATAATGAACTCTAAAAGATATAAAGATCTCCGAGACTTCAAGTCTCAAGAAATTAAACGGAGTTTAGTGCATAGGGCCCGGTTAAGAAAAAACTATTTCAAATTGGTAGATAAACATAAACCGGAAATTCCCACAAACGAAGCTCCTAAACCAAAACCTGATTATTTACAACGATCAAATTTGATTAAACAACGAAAGGAACAAAAACGGCAGGAAATTCTTGAAAATATCCAAATCAAAAAGCAGAGAATAGAAAAGGTCAATAGACAACGAGAACGACTTGCAAAGAAGCTCGAGAGAAGAACAAAGTCCGGACAACCTTTGATGGGTCCACGAGTAACTAAATTATTAGACAAAATCAAGAGTAATAATGATAACCCCAAATCTTGATTATGTACGTTAAATGTGGAAAAAATCCAAAATTCTAAATACCAGGGTATAAATATCAAATAATAACAATAAATTGACTCGTTTCTGATAAGTTACCCATGCTCTAATCGTTGTAAAGGCCCACACCAACCCTTTTGCTGTATTTGTCTCCTTTGCCTCATCATACAATGTCGCGGCACAATATTTCATCATAATCAAAAATGTCCTTTCGGGGCCAAGAGGATTATGTAAATTCTCATCGAGGTTTCTAGTTAAATCATTGGTCTTTAATATCAACAACACTACTCTCGGCATAGTGCTGAGGATTTCCATCAAATCCTCAATGGCTCCCTCGGTGGATTGTAATTGATTTTGTATGCTCACACTTTCATCGTGACTTCTACGAGAATTAATATCGTAATCCATCGCTAATTGGGGATCTCTGCCGGTAATGGCCGACAAAAATATTTTAAACTTCTGATCTCCTTGAATTCCCGTTAACTTTTCGGCATAATACTTCATATCACTTTTATTCTTCTCCAATATTGCTACCCAGAAATGGGCGTAATCTCGCTTGAGTGTCAATGGAATATCTCTGTATAATCCGTGATCATAAAGAATAATTTCAAAATTATGGCCGTTGTTAGTTTGACCTTTGGGTAAGGCACGCAATGCTAAATTACCACCATGCGGATCGCAATGCAACGCTACGTTGGGCTCAAAAATCATACTATTGAAAATATGGGCCAAACAAGAAGAAACTTCACCAGGATTAATATTATGGTGCTGCAAATACTCATAATTATCTAGCCTTGACCCTTGGACACACTCCATTATTAAAATACGGGCGTTGGCTTCGATGATTTGGGGAATTCGTAATGCCGTTAACGATTGCCTATTTTGGAAAAACTTATTGGTAGCCTTAGCATTGTCAGCTTCATTCCTAAAATCCAATTCGACGAAAATCGATCTTTGCAATTCGTCTCCCAACCAAGTTAATGGGTACTCTGGAAAAACCTTTGCCATCAACTTGAACACAATTTGGGTTAATTTGACATCCAATGGTACAAACTCCTTTAATGTGGGATGTTGCACTTTTACTGCAACCTTCTTACCGGTGCTTTTAAGAGTAGCAATATGGACTTGGGCTAAAGAAGCAACTCCAAGCGGTTTAGGATCAAATTCACTAAATAAGTCTTCAAGAGAAACCCCCATATCTGTAAAGAATAATTCCCTAATTTCTTGCATCGACGTTTCCGGACATCTATCCTGTAATGGAATCATGGTCGACGTCCATTCTTCAGGTAATAAATATGTCAATGCTGTTATGTGTTGCCCCAATTTTATATAAATGCCTCCATTGGTTTCCAATGCTTTTAAGGTAATATAAGCACTTCGTTTATGAGTCCGTTTCAACGCCATGGCTCGATCTTTGGCTGTGTCATATTCAACATCCAACACATCTTTATACAATTTAAAACATCGAAACGTCGCTATCGCCACAACACTGATTCTTTCTATGCTTTGAATCGTATGTTTTGTAGTACTATACACAGTTTCATTGTTATACAAAAGGCCTCCAACTACGCCTACTCCTATCCCATAAGTAAAAGTGGTTTTTAATGATTTCTTAGGGGTTCTAAGATTAGTGGAGACATTTCTGATTCTTGTAACTTTACCAAACTGTCCACCACCTAGTCCGTTAATCCTAGGTCGAAACATTGCTTTCGCGCTCACATTCGAAACCATGGGCCAGGAACAGTTTATACAGAAGTAAAGGTCATAAGAGCAGGGCTGGTAAAATGTGAAAATGGGAAAGTATGCGGCAAAAGGGTTGGCTGTGGTCAATCATGTGATTATGGTGAATCTTGTTAACTAGATAAAATTGAGAAAATGAAAATGACAATCAAAATCAAAATCAAACATAGCTTTGGTTCAGGACAACAAGTATCCCGCTTGTGTCTTATTAACATATGCGGTATTAGTATAAACATACACTGCCCTTTCTACGAGATGGCAGCGTTAAAAACTAAGGCTCATAGCTTTGTAAAAAATCGAGATCCAAATTTCCAAATGAACTGAAATTCAATTGCAATTCTTTATCGAAATCATTGGTTAGAAACTCATCAAAGTTCTCTGGCACATCATGATTTAAATTCGAATGAATTGCCGAAAGTTTAGTGAAGTCAATGGTATTAGGTTTTTGATCTGTTGGGTCCTTTGTGTGGTCAATAGGACACTTTTCAAGATCTTTGGTTTCGAATCCAATAACCGAAACCTTGGAATCCACTTGGCGGTCAATCAATGTCTCGTAAAAGTTCCACAATTGTCGTAACTTGCTTATATGAATGCGATTCGTAATATCTAAACCATCAAGGCTATTTAAACAATGGCTGATCTTATCATACACCTGGACTCGTAATAAATCCTTCAAGTTCTTCTGGCGCTTATGTAATGACCCCGTAGCATAATAAATCGTGGATAATTGCTTAAATAAATCGTACGGCTGCTGATTAACCCGAATTAAGATCGCTACTGCTATTTGCACAATCACAATAAATACTTCACATAAGCCAAATACCAAATATTGGTCTAGCATGGCTTTACTAAAGTTTAAAAACATATTCAACCGAGCAAACAACCCAATAAGCAAGTCATCTCTCAACTCGTAGCTATTGTTGGACTCAGCTTGAAGAAATATAATATATGTTACAAGTATATCAACAAAATGTAACATGACTTTACTTTCAAGCCTTTGTGGGAGTGATAACAGTTCTAACCTCGCATCCTGTAGCCAATCACTACATTCGTTGGATAATACGTCCAAGTCTTTGACAGTCCAAGTTTGTCCCTGCGAATAATCTATACTTCGACTCAAAAACATATTTATCTTTGCTACAAGGTTGTTAACCATAAGAGAAACACTCAAAGTATCGTGGTGCTTTATGGTGTATAAATATTGTTGATGATAGTCAGTGAGCATTGTTAGTTCGATTCTGTTATAGGCCTTTCGAATCATAACATCAAGATCGTAATTGATCGATATTGGAACCATTGATAATGTCAACAAATTTACGTGACGTATAATTTCATTCCATACGTAACACAAATGAATTCTAATCCCATCAAGTTTAATATCACTGATATCTGCATCAATTTGTAGCTTTAGGGGGTTTTTCCAAATCTCCAACTCACCGTCATCAAAGATCATTTTAAATAAAATACCATACAAGTCTTCCACAGTACCATTATTAGGTCTTGAATATTGGGTTCTAATGGCCCAATTAAGTGTCATGAGAATACAACTTATTATACTTAATGAACTATCGACATTTAGTTTGGTGGTATAAAACTGCTCCAAATATAAAGCAAGCTTTGAAAATGAATCTTCCTCATATGAATCACGGAATAATCTCCGGTAGTCACTTAATTCTGAATTAGAAACTTCGTTCACTCGCCTTTTAAACTTTTCTAAAGTTTCTTTAACAATAAGAACTAATAATACGCATAAATTATCAGTTTGATCATTTCTCTTAAATAACAAGGACACCTTGGTTTCATTGATTTCATATGATGCATACACTTTATCCTTAAATATATCTACAAGAGGATGAGGATTACTGAAATAGGTATCCAATAAGAATTTAATTTGAGCCCCATTCAAGTTTTGTACGATATGGCTCAAATACGTATATATATCCACATCAACCGTTTTGAACTCCAGTTTCTCCACGGCATTATCATTCATTAACGTCAAGTCGTATTTTACAACAGGACATTTATCCTCATCGGTTTTGGATGATTTGTACAGATAGTACATTTTCTGCATAGTATGTATTTTAGACCACAACGCCGATAATGTGGGATCCAACTTAATTACGCTTACCCATGAATAAACGTCTCTAACGCTTTTCACGGGCTGTGGCTTCTTCGTAACATGAATCACCATATCCTTTGATATCACCAAAGGATCACTAGTTACGTCATTTAGTCGATATAGAACTTCTATTTTAGAATCATCAAAGCCACTGGCTTCATTCACGGCCGTTTGTTTCACTTGCAACTGCAACTGCCGTTGAAGACTTTCAATTTCTCGCTTCTGGGCCTCAATAATTAATTGTTGGTTGTCTTTAGGCAGTGGTTTCTGGTTGTCAGTATCAGCCCATAAAGGAACATCATACTCACACAAATGACCCACATGGTTTCTGACACATCCGCCACATGCAGGGCGTTGTTTATCACATTTGACCTTTCTTCGCCGACAATTAGAACAATTTAGAGGAATTCGGGCCCGTTTCTTATCACTCATTACAAGCAATTGCGCACCCACATTCCGTTGATGTCCCAAATAGCAGGAATCCCCATCCGATTCTTGACGGAAGCCCAAGGCCATGTAATAACAGTGGAATTGACTACTGGAGATGTTTACAAAGGCAAATTGTTGGAAAATGAGGACAATATGAATTTGACCATGTATGATGTTGATATTATTAATATCAGGGGATCAACGTCTCATATGAAACAAGTTTTAGTTAGGGGGTCGTCGGTGAGGTTTATCATAGTCCCTGAGATCCTTAAAGCGTCTCCAACAATCTCGGGGAGTATAAATCCTCGTCCCCGGCCGCCTATTCGTGGTCCAGCTCCAAAGAGGGCAAGATATTAGTATAATGTGCTACTATGAGTAGAGTCTAAATGTATATTATTCTATTTGACACCTTGCTCATTTTAATGTAACGATTTCTTCAGCAGAGGTGGGATGAATAGCTACACAGTTATCGAAATCTTGCTTAGTGGCACCCATCTTTATGGCAACTCCAAAGCCTTGTAAGATTTCAGCACTGGATTCTCCAACAATATGAAGCCCCACAACTTTTTCATTACTTCCTTGTACAATAAGTTTATATGACGTTGGGGACTTCAATTCGTCGATATCTAACATTGAGTTATATAAAGAAATAAACTTTGTCTTGTAGATTTTTATATCGTCTTTACCAAATTTCGCAATAGCGTCCTTTTCACTTAAACCAATAGACCCAGCTTCTGGATGGGAGAATATAACCGAAGGAATATTGTTATAATCTAATTTATCATCGGCGAACTTGGTTTGCCCCGAAAATAATCTATTCGATAATCTACGCCCAGCAGCAATAGCTACCGGTGTTAATTCCACATTACCGACAACGTCACCTAGTGAAAGTATGTTAGGGTTAGAAGTTTGTTGGTACTCATCTACAACGATTTTACCATTCTCAACTTTAACCCCAACCTTATCTAAACCCATTTCGAGTTCACCAGCTCTACCAATAGTCCATATCACTTCTTCCACGTCAAAACTTGAACCGTTACCAGTAGTAACTCGTTTCAAACCATTTGCCAATTTTTCAATCTTGGAAACATTACCTGAAGATTTGACAACGTTCACGCCTAATTTATCAGTATAGTAATCAGTTACAGTTTGTTGAATGGAATCATCAAATGCTCTCAAAACAGTATCACCCCTAATAATTAAATGAGTTTCAGTTCCCAAACTTTGGAAAACTCCCGATAATTCAACTCCAATATATCCAGCACCTACAATAGCCACTGATTTAGGTTGATACTCCAATTCAAAAAATCCATCCGAGGTAATTCCCAATTCCGAGCCTTCGACATCAGGAGGGATAATTGGGGCTCCTCCGGTAGCAATCAAAACTTTATCAGCTTTGAAAATTAACTTTTCGCCCTTTTTAAATTCGGCTTGGGGCGTTTCCAAAAACTCAAGCTTCTGATCAGCACTTAAACTAACCTCAACATCTCCATCGCCATTAAGAAATTTAGCAAACCCATATAAATATTCCACACCTTCATTGTCTAAATTACGACCGTAAATCCCATTCAAGCGCTTGATATAAGCATCCCGCTTCTCCTTAATATAACCCCAATTAAAGTCTCCAAACTTAACCTTATCTTGTTCTAACGAATTCTTTGATAACCCATACTTTGACCAATGATGTTTCTTATGAGCCAAATCAGCGGCATGCCACATAAGTTTCTTGGGAACACAGCCGACATTGACACAAGTGCCCCCTAATTTTTCAAACTTAGATTCTACCAATAAAACTTTCTTCCCATAACTGGCCGCACGTCTAGCACTAGCCACACCACCTGATCCTCCTCCAATTACTAAATAATCGTACTTTTTGCTGATGTTTATAGGTGCCATACTTGATAATTGTCGATGTAATACTTGTAATCTGTTTACGGATCGAATCGAAGTATTAATCATAAACGCGCAAATAATCTTAGTAAGCAATCACCTGGTAGACATTCACTAAATGTTGTATATAACGTATCCTATAACTTATCCTATATCCTATACCGTTTCTGAATAAAGTATCATTCGTATTTGACACATTTCCTCAAAAAGTTTACGGAAAAATTCACCAAATCTTGATGATCCTTAATCTTGTTGGTTTCAGTTATATTATCATTATCAAGCAATTCTGTCATCTTTGTGCTGATCAACTTCTGGAATTTATCATAATCGAAATCGTCACTATCCTCAACATTATTCATTTTTTTCGGTCTACTATCCTTCAATTCTTCCAAGATGATTTGGAAATGACGATCCTCTTTTAATATCTGATTAATTTCATCCTTATCTTCTTGGTAAGACTTGGATGTGTTCATTACGTTGTCTAACGAGCTATATGATGTGTTGTTTGTAATATATTCTTGGTTAAGTAAGTTCAAATACCCAAATATTTTGGTCAAAAGAGTCTTTTTCTGGGTGATTTGGATTTTTCGTTTTGCTAAAAGCGATTGATATTGATTAAAGTAACTCTCTTGTCGTTTTTGAAGTTCTTGGCGATGTTGATAAAGAATTTGTTTTTCTTGTGCTTCGAATTCCTTAAAATTAAAATCCTGTGACGTTTCGTAAATGTTAACCCGATCTAACAAGATCTCCAACTCTTCTTTAGTGTACCCTGGAATCGATTTTATAAAATCAAGATCATTTGTGTTTTTCTTGTCATCGTCAACTGTTAAATGTCCTGCATCAACTATTGAATTATCTTCCTCGTCACTGAAGTCACTGTCATTATCAAATATTAAATTATCACTAATTTTTTCTGCACTTTCCCATGCCTTGATTTGACTTTCTTTTATACATGGTAGTAAATCTAATTCATTTATACAATGATTAGTAAACACCGAATAGTCATATGAATTCATATTAATAGGCTTCCTGATAAAATTCTTATTTGTGGGCAATATTTCATCTTTCTTTGTATAAATCTTCAGTGATTTTTGTAGATTAAGTAACTTGTTTTTGACTAAATTTACACTGGATTTCTTGTTCTTGGTACTTTTAGTTATCAAATTTGTCGACGTCCGTAATTTGCCTACGTTTGTTGTGGTACTAGTGCCATTTCCATTGTTGTTATTGCTAATAGTATTGTTAGTAGCATTAAGCTTTCTGTTACTTGGTGTACTAATCATTGATGATGATGATGAAACTGTCCTTGTAGAATTAAGAAATGATGATTCCATAGATTGGTCTGGATGAGACGAAACTCTTCGAAATGCCATCTTTTCTCCACAATATATATTTGAAACAAATAGGTTTTTTCTGTCTTTGAAGTTTATTTACGTTCTGACTTGGATTGAAAGGTACGCTGTAGTGTTTTGTATAAATACCTTAAATAATTCCCAAAAAATTCCTTTCTTATATAGTTTACCCTTTAGTATTGCTTGGGAATACGTCCTTTGCACAAGGCTCGCCTTTGTGTTGTGTTCTCGCGGTACACCTTACCAATATCTAGATTTCCTAATTCGGTCAGAACCCTATTTTAGTATTGAGGATAACCAGATCCCTTTATTTGTGAACCTTGTAGTATTTTCACGTGATTTAGTGACTGTTCATATTTTGAGTTGTGTCGCAGTTTGTCTCGCACTTTGTACAGTGATATTCTACGACATTTATCTTGATTCCCTCACTAGAAAAATAAGTGAAAAATTTTTCTTTTCATCTGAGTACTAAGAATATGGCAACTGAATTAACTGTTCAATCCGAAAGAGCTTATCAAAAGGTTCGTATTCCCCTAATATATCATCAATGTTTGAAATTATAATCACAAGTTTACTTTTGTTTGGATCCTGGAAGCAAACTGATTGTTGGAATGAATATGGTTTAAAATGAAAGGTTCAACTTTACAGTGATCATGTTTTTCAGCTACAGAAAGCAGACATATTTCAAAATAACAGTTTCCATCGTGGTTTTGTGATATTGTTTTTATGATGTAATAAAAGATATACTAACAAGTTTTAGCAACCCCATATTTTCACTAATCCAAAAGCTAAGGCTAACAGAAGAACCAAAAGATGGTATAAAGATGTTGGTTTAGGTTTCAAAACCCCAAAGACCGCTATTGAAGGTACTTACATTGATAAAAAGTGTCCTTTTGTCGGTGACGTTTCCATCAGAGGTAAAATTTTAACCGGTACTGTTGTTTCCACTAAAATGCATAGAACCATTATCATCAGAAGAGATTACTTACATTATATCCCAAAATATAATAGATACGAAAAAAGACATAAAAACTTGGCTGCTCACCTTTCCCCAGCTTTCAGAGTTCAAGAAGGTGATGTAGTTGTTGTTGGTCAATGTAGACCACTTTCCAAGACTGTTAGATTTAATGTTGTTAAAATTGCTGCCTCTGCCAGTAAATCCAAACAATTTTCTAAATTTTAATAGTATAGTATAATATATCAATCAACTGTAAATGTATTGTGGCTCTGTATTATCGAAAGACAGAGGTTGAATCTGTTAATATTATACATAATAAAAACTTACAAACTTTCGTTACATGTTTGAAGGAGCTTCAATCTTTTTAACTGACAACTTTTTGGCTCCCCATTCATTCAAGAATGCCTCTAATTTACCAGACTCGTGTAAATTAAGAAAATCATCACAACCTCCTTTACTCGTATTGCTATCACCTATTAACACATTAGGGACGGTATTACGTCCACTTATTTGTCCCAAATATTCTTGTAATTTCTTACCATTTTTATGTTTATCTAATTCCACCACAGCATATGTTGGCGTAATTTCATAATTACCCTTTAGAAGGTTTTTGAGACGTTTTGAGTATGGACAGTATGTTTTCGAGAATATTACCATGGGTGACACAGATCTAATCTGAATTAATTCTTTTACAGGATCGAATCCTGTCTCCAACACCAAATCAGCATCATCCTCTAAACCAGAACCGGCTCCTGAGCCAATCGCCGAACTATCAATATTTGCATCCAACTCGGCATCGAGAAGTTTAAGACTGTCTTGTTTGGCGTCTTCAGCACTATTGGAATTCAATCTACCAATTTCTTCATTAATGGCCCGATCGATTTCAGCATTGTTAGCGGAATCTATAATGGTATTGGCAGTAGTATTGTATGCAACTTGGGATCCCGATGATTTATACAACGTAAATATTAGAAATAAAGTTACTGATGATAACCCAAGTAATCTAATTTGTCGATTATTCATTGCCAAGTGTCACAAAAAGATTCACCTCACTTTAAATCTCAGGCTCGAGCATCAGCGACTTAATCCAAATCCAATAATGTTTGGCGTCACAACGTTATAAAATGGTCGAGCATAGTAGCAACACGAGGAAGTACATAGCAATACAGGTTTTTTATTAGGGTTTATCTTTACTACGCAAATTTCACAATTATTCAATAAATAACAATTCAATCCTATAATTCAAACTATATAAACTAAACTATGGGACCCATTTATAATTTCTCGGCACTTGTGGCTCTACCAATAGTAGTGACATCATCATAAATCAAAGTAGTGACAAAGTCTGAATACTTTTCACCCAAACTTTCAGGCTTGAAATAATCCAAGGCTTGCTTGAATTTATTACCAGCATTACCTTGAGCCAATTTGGAATATTCTTCATCCAATAATTTAGCAACGTATTCTTTGGTAATCAATTTACCTTCATCAGTCTTTGCGCCATGAGTAACCCATTGCCATAATTGAGTTCTTGATACTTCGGCGGTAGCAGCATCTTCCATTAAATAATTGATTGGAACACATCCTACATTTCTCAACCAAGCTTCAATATACGATAATCCAATAATGATATTAGTTCTAATACCTTGTTCGGTGATTTTAGCTCCTGGAACATATGGACTCAATAAATCTCTAGCAGTTACTGGAGTATAAGGAATCTTTGGTGGTACATTGATTTGGTTAGGTCCTTTCATGTGTTCATTAAATACTTTCAAAACAACTGGCACTAAAGCAGGGTGAGCAACCCAACAAGAATCACATCCAAGTGAAACTTCCCTCAACTTATCTTTAGCAACATTTTCCAAAGCTGCTTTATTCCTGGCTTCATCATCCTTAATAGGAATTTGAGCTGCCATACCACCTAAAGCATGAACTTGTCTTTTGTGACAAGTATTTACTAATAACTTGACATATGAAGACATAAATGGTGCAGCCATGGTGACTTGGGATCTATCAGGTAATATAAATTCGGGGTGGTTTCTTAAAGATTTGATATAACTAAAGATATAATCCCATCTACCACAGTTCAATCCAGCACTATGCTGTCTTAATTGGTAGATGATTTCATCCATTTGGAAAGCAGCTGGTAAGGTTTCAATTAAAACTGATGCTCTAATGGTACCTCTTCTCATCCCAATATAGTCTTGAGAGAAACAAAAGATATCATTCCATAACTTAGCCTCTAAATGGTGTTCCATTTTTGGTAAATAAAAGTATGGCCCAAATCCTTGATTGACACTTTCAAATGCATTGTTATAGAAATAAAGAGCAAAATCAAAAATTCCTCCACTAACTGGTTCTCCATCAACTAAGAGATGTTTTTCAAACAAATGCCAACCTCTTGGCCTGACAATTAAAGTTGGGATGTGTTTTCCCTTTTCCAAGTTCAAACTGTACAGTTTGTTACCTTGTTTAAAAGATAAATTTCTTCTGACTGCATCATATAAGTTAGCCTGACCATCAACCAAGTTACTCCAGGCAGGTGTTAAACTATCTTCAAAATCAGCCATATAAGTAGCTACGCCTGAGTTTAAAGCATTAATAACCATTTTACGATCGGTGGGTCCTGTAATTTCAACTCTTCTGTCTTCCAAACCTTTAGCTAAGGGAGGACCTGTCCATGTAGCATCATTTCTGATATATGCGGTTTCAGGTAAGAAATCAGGCAATTGTCCAGCATCCCTTTTTTGTTGTTGAATCTTTCTGTTGGCCAATAATTCCTTTCTTCTACCATTGAAGTTACGGTGTAAAGTAGCTAAAAGCCCCAAAGCTTCGACATTAAAGATATGTTTAGCGTTCTCAGGGATTGGAGCTAAGATTTCTACTCCTTTAACTTTATCAAGGGTTTTTGGAAAGGGTGATGACATTTTATGACTTTGCTATAAAAAAAATCTAGAGAATAGAAATTCAGGAAAGCAATTTTAATTTATAGTTAATTTTTCCTGGGGTAAGTTATTTTCATTTTATGTGCTATAAACGATATTTCGCAGCGACTTTTGTAACGGTCCCTTGTGAAAAGTTAACGGATAAGATCAAAGAAAGTGAATTAGTTTAAATAGTTATTTTTTTAATAATATATTACCATAAAATAGGGCACCATATGAATGTAATTGACAGTATATGGTGTCCATGAGTTACAAGACGCCGTCTGGAAAGTTTCGTGACCGGTTCCGGTGTTACGATATGATATGGATCAGAGTCATTTCGATAAGCATCCATGGTCCAACGGAAGTTTATTAACTATGGAAAATAACGACATTTGTCGTGGAAACCGAAATCGCAACTAGTTTATCTACAGGTGTACCGAGGAGTTTATCTACAGGTGTACCGAGGAGTTTATCTTAGTGACTCCTTATTGCTATCAGAGTCATTTTGTCGGAAACATCCGCACGCCCGAATTATGTCAAGAACCTCGGAGATTTGACAACACCTTGGGGTTATCTCCGACCCTATAAATAACACTTTACAGTATATTTAATTAATAGCTATGTAATCACACTAATGAGCCCATTGAGTACCTTCTTTAATAGGACCTTTTAACCCATGTTGTCTAGCAACATAATTAACTCTATGATAACTGTTTATATTCTTTCTCAACACAAATTGGTAGCAAGAAGCACCCCCTTGTCTAGAAGTTATAACTGAACTAGCCAAAAAGTATTCCCATATTCTGAACCATCTTATTCCGTACTTGTCTAAGACCTTAGCTTTGTTCCCAAGCCAATTTCTATACCATCTCCATAAAGTGGCTGAATAATGAACCCCAATATTGTCAACAGAAACAATTTCAAACCCTGCACTTTCTAAAGTCGAAACCACAAAACTAACTGGAGTCGAAGCGTCAGCACCAGGAAAAATATACTTGTTCATGAACAATCCCCATATGAAATCTTCATATTGCCAATACTTTCTTAAACCAGCATACTGAAGAAAGAAAATACCGTCATCTTCCAACGAGTCATAAACTTGTTTCATAAAAGCCGAAAACCTTCTAACACCAACGTGTTCTGCCATTTCCAAACAGGTGATTTTATCATATTTCCCATTAACTTTGGCCGATTTGGGGGCATCACGATAATCACAACATACGATTTTGCTTTGATCGGAATTAACACCATAATCAGCCAACAATTGCGTTCCCCATTTGGTTTGGTTTCTACCTAACGTAACACCGGTGACATTTGCATTATATTGAGACGACGCATACGTGGCCCAGGCACCCCATCCACACCCGAGATCAAGCACGTGCTCTCCAGAGTGTAAATCGATTTTATCAGCAACCACTTTCAATTTGTTATCTTGCAACTGTTCTAAGGTTTCTTCTTTAGAAGCATCAGAAATAACACCAGAAGTATAAATCATTCTGGGCCCTAAAAACCAAGTATAAAAATCATCACCCCTATCATAGTGATCTCTAACTTGTTCTTCATCTTGAGATTTAGAATGCATAATCACTTCAGGGATAAATCCTAAAAGGAAAAATCTAAAAAGCGATAACGTGAATGAAAACTCACACCAATCATGTCTGTATTCTAAAATATCAAGACAATCCCCTTTAAAACTAACATTACCATCAAAGTATAACTCATGAAACGTTTCCATAGGGATTTTCTTACCTTGGCCATTATTTGATTTCACATACTTATTGACTAACTCATCAGTGTGGAATTCTAAATACTCCCCAACTGGTCTGCCTGGTAACTTAACTTTATCATTAAGTCTTGGACTATAAGTAGATAAAACAGTCCAATAAGCCATTAAAATTGGTAATGCCAAGATTAAAAACAATACAATATATGTCTTAAATCCCAATCCGATTTTCTTGTTAATGTAATAAGGAACACCTAATAAAATCAACCCTAATAATAAATTACTAAAGTGTTTATTACCAGGACCATCGGCCGGTAACGGAGCATTGTGAATCGTTGGACTATTTGTAGTTTTAACGCCTCCGCCGACCTCCTTGATAGCAGGAATGGGTCCTTGTTCAGGTGTCTTGATAAATTCGACTCCTTTTAACATGTAACGATTGAATGAGAATAGATCGAGGATTTGTCGAACTTTTTTATTTTATATACCGGATGGTGGTGAGGCTATGAACAAAATCGTCCACCCAGTCGATGGAACTGGGACAGGGGAAAAAAAAGTCACGTGTTTAGTGGATTTCTGATTATTTATAGTTATTTATAGTTAGTTAACGTTGTAGACATAATTTTAAATTCAGATGAATAACGTAAATGAATAATTAAACCAAACAATGGTTTTACGACACGCTATTTTTCATGCTGTATTAGCCTGGCGTCGTACCGGCCCATAGTGCGAATCCCACCACCAAGTTGTACTATAATATGCATCACAATGAAGCCCATAATAAATAATGTAAATAATAGTAACGATCCTCAAGCTCATCATGTCAACAATGATCAGCTGAAACGTAAATTAAATGATACGTTGGGAACAACTTTACGTAAACAAGCAAATAAGGCAGAACGTTTATCGAAAGAATCAAGTACTGAGAATGTATCAGTACCGAATTCTATAGAATTAGTTACTATTAGTAGTGGCAGCAGTGATAGTGACAATGACAATGATAGTGAATACTCTGATGATGATATTTCAGGTGAAAACAGGTTGTCGACTACTGACGGCCTTTCACAAGGAGAAACTGTTTACAGCAGGAGAGAACAAATATATGAAGTTAGATATTATCTCAAGCAACACGGCATAAATGAGTTTATCAAACACTTTTTACCTCAAAATGCTTCAATCAAAGATATAATTCGTACTATTGAGTCCCTCGGATATTCCGTGAATAATGATATAGACACTTCCTATATTTATAATCTTTTAGATTACCTTCATATTATCTTTAAAAAAGTACTAAAGACCAGAAGTGTACTCCGAGATTTTTATTCAATAGGCCATGTGATTCAAAAACTAAAGTCTTGTAACAAAATCATCATTATAACTGGAGCTGGTATATCAACCAGTCTTGGAATCCCCGATTTCAGAAGTTCCAAAGGATTATATTCGCAGCTAACGAACTTGGGATTAAGCGATCCACAAGAAGTATTTGATTTGGATTTATTTCACACTGATCCCACAATCTTCTATTCTGTGGCCAATAAAATATTACCGCCTAAAGATGTTTATACACCGTTGCACTCTTTCATAAAGTTATTGGACTCCAAAAATAAATTATTAAGAAATTATACCCAAAATATCGATAATGTTGAAGCCAATGCCGGTATTAGTGCTGATAAAATTGTTCAATGCCATGGCTCTTTCGCCACAGCAACCTGCGTTAGTTGTAAATATCACGTTAATGGAGATGTAATTCGTCCTAGTATAGAAGCCAAAGTCCCTAGTTATTGTCCTAAATGTAAGAAGCAGCGATCTCGAATGGAAAAAGGGGACCAATATTTTCCTGAATCTTTTGGAGTGTTCAAACCTGATATTACGTTTTTTGGTGAAGATTTACCAGAAAGATTTCAGAATTTAATTCGCCAGGATTTAGTTGATTGTGATTTGCTTATAAGCATAGGTACATCTCTCCAAGTAGCACCAGTAGGAGACATTGTAGAGAGAGTGCCGGCAGTGATTCCTCAAGTTTTAATTAATCGAGACCCAATTCCTCGATGTAATTTCGACGTTAGTTTTTTAGGAGATTGTGATGAAATGGCGGTTTATTTATGTAGATTATTAGGATGGGATTTGCAACATCCCAAAGTCAAAGAATTTGGCGCATTAAATGTAAGGTGTTTGAATGAATATGAGGGCCTTTACAAACTAGAGAAAGACTTGTGAATATATCATATATACAACCTTATTATATGTATTGTCGTTGTACCCTATACGACAATTGGCGTAACCTTTCTGATAATTCATTTACTTTCTTTTCATCGTCATAATTCCAAATTGGAAGACTGCTGTTGAAATATCCTAAGTCCCCCATTTTTAAATGATAATAATCAACAATGATTTTTTTGATAATATTAAACGTCATTAGGTTTCCTAAAAATCCATTATTCAACATTTCGATAAACATGTGATGCACTTGACTGATGGAAGCTTTGCCATTGAAAATCCAAATTGTTTTAAGAATAATGTTATACGTTTCTTGGTTACAGCTGAGTAAATAGGTATTAAGGTCTTGCTTAAGGTAATTAAACAATGTCAATGTTAACTGACCGTCATTGAACTGAGAATTGGAAATTTTAAGCAATTCATTGAATAATACGGGAACACTTATACTGTTAATAAAAGGAGATTGCGGCGCATTTGTGTCATAATGTTGAGTAATAGATTCAAGCACAGGATCATATTCCTCTAATGAGTTGAACTTCAACAGCTGGACATTCGAGACGTCTATGGAATCTAATAATGAATTTGCAGCTTGAATTAATTCCGTTTTAGTGGTAATATTATTATAGTAATCTAAAGTCGGCTTCAATGCCACCAAAAGTCTTTGATTAAGCTCATTTTCTAATTCAAAGTTATTAAGTGAAAGTCCTCGTAACCCATTAAAAATAACAGGATTGTAACTCTTTTCTTCTGGAGCGGTTTGTTGATATGACTCCAATATATCATTAAATAATCGCCGTTCTTGCTCAATAATATCTTTTTTGGACTTTGAATCTTGCAGTTTAAATGTATCATACTCTTCCTCGGTATCGTTTAAATTAATAGTTTCTAGTAGTTGGTTAAGGTTACGTTCTTCTTCATTTAAAGTTTGCCCAAAAGGCATTTCCTCTTTCTGCTTTATTTCCAGATCATTAGGTTGAGACTTAGTACCTAATGAAGTAATATCTCCTAGGATACTAAATATGTCGAAAGTATCAGTTTTTTTTTCCGGCGTTTCGTTACTTGAGGAACTCTCTGGTAAGTCAAAGTTTGGCTTCTTCGTGTACCTTCGTATATTCAAAGGTCGTTGTCGGGATATCATTGTCCTGACACTATATCGTACTGGTAACCTCATCGCACACATAGTCAAGTCGCGATAATCGTACTAGCTCACTAGTACAACTCACAAGTGACCTACAATTATTATTTTTCCATATTAAGGTTGTATCATTAAAAATGGGAAACACGAGCTTTTACAGTTTAAATTGAATTTTTAGTTATGGTCTTGTGATACACGTTTAGAGAATGTCGCTGTATTTACTATTAAATGATTAACTGTGACGTGCGTGTCACCTGACGCATTTCATCGCCAATAAAAGTTGCCCGATACCCCCCTGAAGTTAATAGATTTAGCTATATGAACGCTTTTAGCTGCTGCCTTTATATGACTATTTATATGGTAACTTTACCAGTAGCTTGTTTACACGAAATTGTACAGTTTAAACTTAGTGCAGGCAGTAAAAACTATAAGTTGACGATAGATGAATTTAGCGAATATTTTAGGCTTAAAGCTAAGCTTATTGATGGTATTTCTGATGATCCTTCCGATTGATAGTAGAATAATACCAACTAAGCAGTGTGATGATTGTGATAAATGTATGGAGGGTGTTAGACACCATATGGGTACTATTACTCCTGGTCCTTCGAGTGCGTCACGTGCGTGTAAAAAGGAATATGGTAGCTGTTATGTCGAGGATTATTGGTATAAGAGAGACAACTCATTTATGTTCATGTTGTCCAACTCCACAATACCTAGTGACTTAGCTATAGGTCGTTACATAATGTATGATAACGGTACAAATCCAATATTGGTAGATACAGACTACTATATGTCTTTAGCATGGTTATATGACAATTACGGGTATGTCGTATATCTTAATGGTACCGATGAGATTTTACCAAGAGCTATCCATAGCGATGGTATTGACTGTAGCAGTTTTTGTGGCTGGTTAGCACCAGGACGCAGTGACCCATTTAGCAGATTGTCCACTGCAGCAAGAGCAGCGTGTAGTGCAGTAGGTAGGGCTGCGGCATTTCAAATTTGTATATTTACCTGCGAGTATTACACCAAAGGCTAGTGTCTTGTTTTCTAACAATAGACGAAAGTAATGAATAACTGAATAAAAAAATAAAAAACAATCTAATAAATTGAGAATCAAATGGAGTCTAAAAAAGAGAAGGGAAAGGAAAGGGAGAAATCACAAGCAGCAACACCAAACTGTTTCAAAATTAATGCCTTTCGAACATCTACAACTTCATCTTTTGAAACGACTTTATATGGTTCTACTAACCAAATTTTTCCACTCTTTATCTTGGTAGGAATTTTATATTTGTTTCTCAACGTTTCCTCCAAGGAATGGCTCATTGGGACATCATCCTCAATTGGAATTTGTCCCCCTCTGGAATTTGTCCCCCTCTGGAATTTGTCCCCCTCTGGAATTTGTCACCCTCTGGAATATTCAATTCCATCCGGTATGATGAAGTTTATGGGACATATCTATTTAGCTCTGCTGTAATCGGTTTTCGAATAACTGTTGAAATATTCTTCTACGGTCGTGATTTCTTCTTGAGTGAATAATAATTCAACTACACCTTCAGTTAGTTCAGCTAATTCGTGTAAATTATCTTTATACTCTTCTTCGGGAGTTTCTCCAAGTGCCTTATCAAGAACCCTCCGTTTGCCCAATATTAACTTGGAATCAATCCAATCATTTCTCAATTCTTGCAACTCTGGAGTTCTAACATCATCTAATTTCAAAACAAACACGTGTTTATATTCATCTAAAGCTGTCCTAACATCATCAAAGATCCTCTCATTGTTTTCTTTACCTTTTTTCTCTGTCTGTGCTAGGGTTACTAACTTTGAACGTTTTGATCTTGGCATTGGAATTGAAATTATAACCAACGTCCTGAATTATTAATTACAGGAATGGAACTATATTGTACGTCGTTTTTTTAATAACCATTTAGACTGAGGCAAAGTGTTACTACATAAATTGTGTATTTATCCATAAGAGTGCAACCTTTAATCCCATTTGCAGCCAACTCAAGTTTCCAACTCATCTACGGAAATATAGAGATATAGAAAGCATTTATATCTCTGTTGATGTAGCTTTTTATATTTATATTATTTTTATTCGGAAACATTAGTCTAGCTACTGCCTTTTACTCATATAAAAACAAAAAATTGCCGGTCCCAGGAATCGAACCGGGGTTACATCGGCCACAACGATGTATACTAACCACTAAAGAGACCGAAAGAATGTCGCATGTCTAGGATTCTTTTCACATTTAATTTATAGGAATATTGAGAAGTGTTTATTTAGCAAAAATTACAAAATCTTAAAAAAAATAATTAAATTGTAAAACAATAAACTTCAACTATACTGGCGGAGTTTTGTAAAATGAACTTCTTGTTCACATTCAATTGGTTTAATGCATGCAATAAAACTTTGTTTTAATGTCCAATCAAACATCGCACAATTGTAAGCAACTACCAAAAGCGGATCCTGTATATTGTGGCATCTCAGTTTTCAGTTTGGTTTTTAGTTTTACACCACAAAATTTGATTTTTTGCTAATCAATTTAAAGTTTGTTGGTATCAGACTATAGAGAGCACTATTACCAGAATAAATAAGAATGCTCGTGACATTGAAAAATCAAATTGTAAAATTGCTACAAACAAATAGAACACAAGAGACGGAGCCGTTGTTGAGCAATGATTTCAGATCACTCGACAGGTCCCAAGATATCAATGAAGAAGAATTAAGGCTTAGTATTAGTAATAAAAGCGAAATAAGTGATGATGATGGGGATCAGAATGATGGCATGTTTAGCAAATTTGATCCCCGAGTAATGAGTGATATAATTATTGGATTGAGTGATGGATTGACAGTGCCATTTGCATTAACAGCGGGATTATCATCGTTAGGAGACGCTAAACTAGTTATCACCGGAGGAATGGCCGAATTGGTTAGTGGTGCTATTTCTATGGGATTAGGTGGTTACTTGGCTGCAAAGCTGGAACTGGAATATTATCATAATCAGGTTAAACGGGAAAAGGTGAATTTCTTTAAAAGACCAGAATTAATTAATCAAGAAGCTATTGATGTTTTATATGATTTAGGATTGAGTGAAAATACTATTATCAGTGTAATTAAAGATTTAGATTCAAAACCAAGAAATTTGATTGATTTTGTTATCAAGTTTGGTAAAGGGTTAGATGAACCCAGCGAAGGCAGAGAATTCACGTCAGCTATAACTATTGGATTATCATATTTTATGGGTGGGTTTGTACCCTTAGTTCCATATTTTTTCACTGAGGTTGTCAAAACTGGGTTATTGATCTCAGTGGCTGTAATGTTAGTTACTTTATTTATATTTGGTTACGTCAAAACTTTGATTTCCTTAGAAGATTGTAGTTCCATGAAAAAAGTGCTGGAAGGTATCCAGATGGTAATCGTTGGATCAATTGCTGCCGGGGCGGCTTGGACTTTGGTTTATTTCATTGATAATTAAATTGGTTCACCCTTATAGAGTCGATCCCGTAACTTGCATTAATCATTAGTTAGTTTGTATATTATGTTTGTAATGAATATTTTCTAGTGATAGGGACACGACCAAAAAAACGCAAATTTAAGAGCAAATTGTAGTGAGAAAATCCAGTGTAATGTCAGCAAGAATTGGAGATTTTGTTTCAAAGTTTGCTATTCCGTTGGGAGTAACCTTTACTTTGGCTCAGTCAGCCTTATATGACGTTGAAGGAGGCAAAAGAGCCGTTATATTTGATAGGTTGAACGGAGTCCAACAAGGAGTTATTGGTGAAGGAACTCATTTTCTTTTCCCCTGGTTACAAAAGGCCATTGTCTATGATGTCAGAACCAGACCAAAGGTTATTGCCACCACCACTGGATCCAAAGATTTACAAAATGTTTCATTAACGTTACGGGTTTTACATAGGCCAGAAGTTTTAAAGTTACCCAAGATATATCAATCGTTAGGGTTAGACTATGATGAAAGAGTATTACCGGCTATTGGCAATGAAATATTAAAGAGTATAGTGGCACAATTTGATGCTGCTGAATTGATTACTCAGAGAGAAGTAGTAAGTGCTAGAATTAGACAGGAGTTGAGTAAAAGGGCCGAAGAGTTTAATATTAAATTAGAAGACGTTTCAATCACTCACATGACATTTGGAAAAGAGTTTACCAAGGCAGTTGAACAAAAACAAATTGCCCAACAAGATGCTGAACGAGCCAAATATTTAGTTGAAAAGGCAGAACAAGAGAAAAAGGCTAGTATCATTAGAGCTGAAGGAGAGGCTGAGTCCGCCGAAACTGTTTCTAGAGCTTTAGCCAAATCCGGTGATGGGTTATTGATGATTAGAAGATTAGAGGCATCTAAAGAAATAGCTGCGTTATTGGCTAATTCAAATAACGTATCATACTTGCCAAGTGGAAAGACTGGTGACTCCAACTTGTTATTAAGTGTTGGCAAGTAATTTGGTTTTTAGGTCTTAAGTTTGTTAAATATCATGTAAATAAGTATATTCAAGACCTCTTGAGACATTGCGTGCGACCCATGGCTAGTATGCTAAGTAAACGATTTGTCCATTCACTAAGGGACGTGGTAATTGTAGGAGGAGGACCAGCAGGCTTATCGATATTAACAGCCCTTAAGAATAGTTCTAAAACCAAACATTTGAAATGTACATTAATCGAAGGATCGAAGTTAGCACCAATTAAGCAATTCAATCTGCCAAATTATACTAACCGTGTTATATCATTGACATCCAAGTCAGTCGATTTCATGCAAAAAATCGGGAGTTGGAATCATATAGATCACGCTAGAGTGAAGTTTTACGATGGGCTATATGTGGTGGATTCTCAAGATCCGTTGGCCAAAATCGAGTTCACTAATGAGGCCATTGATTATCGACCCATGGCTGCCATGTGTGAGATTATTAACGTGCAAAAGTCGTTATTATTACGATTGGATGAACTAAATCAACAAGGAGCCGAAGCAGAGATTTTGCAAGAGACCAAAGTCGCCACAATCAAACCTTCGGAGGCGGATCTAGAAATCGATTGGCCAATTATACAATTGGAAAATGGCGATACTATTCAATCTCGGCTTTTGATTGGTGCTGACGGCTATAATTCGCCTGTACGGAAATATTCAGGGATCCAATCACGTGGGTGGCAATATAATAGTTTTGGAATTGTGGGCACGTTAAAGTTGACTAATGAGAATTTTAATAGTTTGGGGTATCAGAGGTTTCTTTCTACTGGTCCGTTGGCGATTTTACCATTGACGGAAAATAATGCCACATTTGTGTGGTCGACAAAGGATTGGTTATCGAAGATTTTGATTAAAGTTGATGAGGAGTTGATGCCTACATTAATTAATGCTGCGTTACGATTAGAAGAAGTTGATTTGAATTATATATATAAAAAATTGCAAGCAGACCCCAATGATAAGTCAGTGATTAATGATATACAATGGAGCCTTGAAGAGCAGCAAAAGCGAGTAATTAATCACAATAAGAATGCTAGTATGTTCTCGGCAGATGCTATTTCCGAATTACCGGAAGTAACAACTATATTAGCTGGATCCAGAGCCATGTTTCCGTTAAAAATGTCTCATGCGGACACTTATGTAGGCCCTCGAGTAGCATTAGTAGGTGATGCGGCTCATACAATCCATCCTTTAGCAGGCCAGGGCCTTAACATGGGACAAAGTGATGTTTCATCATTGATCGCTGCAATTGAACGTGGAGTAGATAGAGGTTTAGACATCGGATCAACCTTGGTTTTGGAACCGTATGTCCTGAGATCATGGCCCTTTAATCAGGCATTATTGACTGCTTGTGATAGTTTGCACAAAGTCTTTGCCACTGATTCCATGCCTGTGGTTTTAATCAGAGGATTAGGCATGAAAGTGTTTGACAGATTGGGTCCAATTAAGAATCTTTTAGTGAAATCCTTAAGTTTATAATACCCATTAAAAATGTAAATCTATTAATTCTTGATCAATTCCTGGCGTGGTACATTTCCCATTCCTTATTAGATTTTCAATATCAATGATTTCTTTTACACAACCACTGGTTAAATTTATGATGTCTTTCTGAGATTGTGCTACAACGATGTCATCTTCGACTCTGACACCAATACCCTGATAATGTTTAGGCCATTTATCTGATTTGGGAATATAAAGGCCTGGCTCAATAGTGACGACATTTCCCGGTTGGAGTGATTTATATTTAGAAGTGATGGGGATATCGTGTAAATCTAGGCCGAGATGATGCCCTATATAATGAGGATAAAGGTATCGGGTGACGTCATGCTTAGTTAAATGATGGAATCCCGGTAAGTTTTTCAAGTTGGCATAAAGTTTATTGACACTGAGTTCGTGCAAGTCATTAAGAGACATGTGATTATCCGCATAACACTCATCAATACAAGCTTTATTAACGTTAAGTACTATTTGGTAAATGTCCTTCTGGGGCTCTGAAAAACGACATGAATTAGGCCAGGTCCTTGAGATATCAGAACAATAGCCCCCTAATTTACCGCCAGCATCCACAAATACAAGTTCATCTTTATATAATAAATCGTCATTTCTAGTATAATGGATAATTAAAGCATTTTCTCCACTTGCCACTACGGGAATATACGCCTGTTTATCGCATCCACTTTTAATGAAGTCATATTCAAGGTATGCTGCTAACGACTTTTCCGATTGCAACGGAAATTCACTGCCGGTTTGAGCAATTGCTTTATTGAAGACTCGACTGGATATTTGCAGGGCCTTTCTCATGACATTGATCTCAGCTGGGGATTTGATCTCTCTCATCTTGGAGATAATGGGAGTTAACGGCTGGATGGTTTTCTTGGTAGCTTGACTTTTCAATAATGTCATGATATTATCATCGTTGTTCAATTGGAAAAAACTGGCAAAGGTATTTGTGGGCGATTGTTTGTCATCTATAAAAATATAATCATTTCTTTTAATCAATTTAGTGAGATAACTACGGTAATCCTTGGTATCAGCTACCTGATCAGGATTGAAGAATTCATAACATCCTTGTAAGCCCGATCTTTCGCCTTCCCATATTTCTACTCGTGGATCCTTTTCAGGTACTAGCATATGGAACACCAAGTCCTGATCAGTGTTTTTATCATCAATCTTCTCGAGAATGGCAATCGAATTGGGCTCTAGCCATCCTGTCATATAATAAAAATTATTATCTTGCTGGAAATCATAAAATACACTCCCAGATGCATATTGAGTCACGTTGCCTACTAAAATAGTTATCGACGATTTAGGTAATTGTTTAATCAACCGTAATCGTCTTTGATAATATTCAATTGCAGCAATTCCTGGAGTTAAATCTCCAGGTTTGGTGATAATATGGCTTCGGGTTTCAAATGTCGGTTGGCCCAATTTATATGGAATTACCGGTAATGGTCGAGATCTCGATCCAGATCTTAACAATGCCGGAAACACTTTCATTGGAGTCAATCGCGCGATGGCTATAAGGTTTGATGAATATAAGGGATTTGTCCTTGATCCTCACCTTAGTATCCATAGGCCGGAGGAGTTAACTACAGGCATTGATAAATTACCTATAAAATCCATACTTGCATTAAACGAAACCGATGGTGACATTGTGAATGTGTCCAGTAAGAAATCTAAAAGAGCAGAACGACAACAACAACAAAGAGTACGAATGAGTAAGCGGAAATTAAAACAAACCACAAAATCTCTTGATGACAATCCATATAAAGTAACAAATGAAATCAAGAAAATATATTCAAAATATAATGTCAAACAAGAAATCAAATTACTTCAATATGGATCTGTTTCATTATATTCGACCGATTTGACACAAGTTTTACCAGGAGAATGGATAAACGATAATATCATTTCCATCATATACGAATATTTGAATATCAATTGTCTAGATACGGATATAATGAAAAAGTCTATAACATTAATGGTACCATCGGTTGTACAATTAATTGCGTATACAGATTTTGATATTATAGAAGCCAAGGATTTTAAACAACTGAAATTCATATTTTTGCCGATCAATGAAACTGAAGAAGGTGACCATTGGGTACTCGGGGTTTTGAATTTGTTGGAAAACAAGTTTCTTATTTACGACAGCATGACGGGGGATATTATTGATATTTACAGTAGGTTGCTTGAAAAATTCATTAAACTTGGGATTGTCTCCAATCAAATGCAAATCCAGCAAATGAAAATCGAACAACAAACAAACTTTGATGATTGTGGAGTTTATTTACTAATGATTTCTTGTTATTTGATTCATATGTTAATAAATGAGGAGGTTAATTTTGACTTGAAAAGTATAAAGTTGGACCCTATCACAGGAAGATTACACATATTAAAATTAATAACTTGGTTAATCGATACTGAGGGTGGTAGTTCATAAACCATGATTACTTTAATCGATTAATCAATGCGTTCTTAACTATCAAGCTTAATCTTTCCAGCTCCAACATTTCATTGATCTTGACAATATCATTAATGGGAATCTTTTCTTCACCATTATTGTAAAAGTAATCTCCATTGACACTGTATCCTATTCCGATTTTATTTAAATCTAATGAACTTATTAATAAAATATATTTAGTAGTATCGTCGTCCCCAATTAATGTCTTTAATTGATTATTGGTTATTTTTGACGTGATGCGGATAATATTTAAAAAGTACTTGAACTTAATTACCAATAGAAAATATTCTTCAAATGTCATATTGTCTGCAGTAGGTATGAGGTAATCAATATCATTAAACGATATAGCCTTATAGTCATTGAAGTTGATTTGAAAACGTCTACAGTCATTTACAAGTGCTGAAAGGTTTCGAGGTACGGGCGAATTGATTTGATTGAATGGTTTATTTAATAATTGATCAATCGTGGAAATATTACAATATTCTTCGCCAAATCCATACTTGATGAACACATCTCCTGGTAAACTATTTTTGTATTCCCCAAAATTTTTAAAGTTATTAAAGTACGTTATAATATCAACAATTGCTAATAAATCCAGGCTTGGTTTAACCTTGGATAAATGAATTCGCTTATGAATGCTATTCATATACTTATTTAAGGTAATTTTGTCACAAAACCAGATTTGGTACATATGACTTATATACAAATGACACATAATTTCGATATAATTATGACTTTGTAATATGCGATTAAGTAAATTAGACAATCTATCAAGTTCCATAGACATGTAGAACTTGGGAATCATTGCCAATGTCGATGCTAAATCCAACTTGGTTGTTAACGATTCTAATACAGTTGTTTCTAATTGATCAAGGTTATTGTCGTACTGTACGTTGAACGGGTGATTTAAAGGAGCAGTTTCATATTTATGGATTAATACAAGACATTTGGCTTCTATCTCAGGCGTCGCCTGTAGTTCTATTTGTCTTAATAGTTTAGGGAACTGAAGGTATTCAAACATAGTTATGCGCGGATATGTTATTAACAAACAGATCACAAGGTCATCAGACTCAACAGATAACTAGAACAAATATCGTAGAGGATCCCAACTAATGACCACGTAAAAGGAATCCAGGTACTCATTGTCATTGATCCAGCTTTATATATAGCCAGAATAATTAAGCCTATAACTGATCCACTAACAAACCCTATAAAACACCCAGTAAATAGATAACTTCCTATTATAAACAATGTTGTGAATGTGTAACTTTTAGCCTCTACCTTAATTCTTCGACTACTTATAAAATGATTACAAATCGCTATCAATGCTGCTACCGAATAGAGACCCAAAAACATTATAAGGAACCATAACGTAGTGAACCTCCAAACGTCCTGCGAATAATAAAGTAATGCTGTGGAATATTGTGACGATGTTTTACCTAAGGGCCAGTAAAGCAGGGGGAACGATGGGGGTGTATAACCTATAGGAACATTTAATGAACTAATAAATACCTTCATGTGGAAGTGCGATAATGAGTGATGATGACTTTGTACAGGGTTTACCAAAGAATTCACGATTCAAGAAAAAGCAATTGATACAAGAGGAATCAGATTCAGAATTGGACTCGAATAGCGAGAAAGGAGATCAAAGTCATGAGAGTGATATGTTTGCTAGTGACGATGAAGAGCCTATAAATGAGACTAAGAGGAAGAAGAATGCAGCCGCAAAAAGGATGGATATGGATCAATTTGAACGGGAGGCAGAGATCAATGTAGATGAGCGAAAAATTGTGGATTTAGAAGAGTCGGAGACAAAATTTGAGCTGTTTGATTTGAGAAATGAACAAGAAGAAGGATACTTTGATGAAGATGGAAATTACGTACGACATCCACAGGATGAAGACGAAGACGAGGAATGGTTGGATAATATTGATAACCAACAAATTCAGAAAGCTTTGGCTGCAGAAAATAAACGACAAAGAAACATTGATGATCAATTACAAGCCAATGACACTAAGGAACAATTATATAAGTTAATTGAGATATTGGAGCCTGATGAGACTCCATTAGAAGCGTTGGCACGCTTTGCACCCAAAAGACAGAAAAAAAAAAGTAAAGTGATCGATAGCAACGACAATTTCCGAAAACAGACGGTAATGGATATAACTGAGGCATGTGATAAATTGATGATTCAAAAAGGAATGGATGTTTATGATTTGGTACGAGAGGAATTGATGCGATGGTACCAACGAGAAAATGGTGAAGAATGGGCGCCACGAGGAGTAAAGAGAAAGTTAAGAGAATCGCAGGACGAACTGGACGTAAATACGGACTCCACTATAAATACAGTAGTGCGAGACGAAGAACCAAAAATATGGCATTTCAAATGGCATAATCTGGATGAAATCAACGGACCTTATTCAGAATATGAAATGAGTTATTGGAAAGATAATTATTTTGAAGATGCAGTGCAAGTAAAGCGAATAGACCAAGACCAATTCCAAGATATCAGCAAAGTCACGTTTAATACTAATACTCAAAAATAATCCTGTAGGGGAAAGCTCACATCGTTGGCAATAATACTTATAGTATCCCAGTCCAAGGAGCATTTCCAACGAGTTTTCGGCTGAAGCGTATCACGAGTCATTTGTCGAAATAAGAACCCTCTTGATAATAGCACAGCCATTTGATTATGCAAGTCATTATTTCCTGCCAACGAAAACGTCGATATCTCTCGTTGAATAGCAGCAATATCCAATTCGGTAGGTACAGCTAAGATATCAGCATCAGTTTCAAATGATTTGGATTCATTGCGATATATAACTAGTAATATAGCATATAAACGTTCTAGGTCAAAGAAATTGGCCTGAAATAATTTATTATCCATATCCTTTTTAGTTAATTCATCTTTCTTTTGAAATCGTTTGACACCAGTAAATTTTGAATACTTTATAGGAGCAAAATAATGAATATCTTTCTTTGGTTCAATATAGGACGCCAAATATGATGCAATTAATATAAATTTCGACACGTTTGTTAGCGTTGATAAATCCAATGATGATACGTAAGGTTCCACTTCCAAAGTTTCGTAATCTTTAACTATTGTATTTACCATCACATCATCACCCATAAAGATATCTTTATTCTCTCTGTATACCGTTAGAAACTCATTAGGAGAATAATCACCATTTACAATGGTATCAATGAATTGAGGCCACTTGGTACAACATAAATCGATCAATAACGAAATGTGGGGTCCAGTATACTCGTAAAACAGAGTTACCATAATCTGAGTAAATGAATCCCAAAATTGTTTACCAGTTGCACTTTTATCAAGAGTGGGTTCACCAAAATGACAGAATTGATTGGCCTGGAAAATATCAATTATCTGTTGTTCACTATAAGGTTGAAAATGAATTTGAGGAATAGAACTGGTGATGATTTCATGTACACATTCTGCTCGAGAAATGATGATAACAAAAATATTGGCGATATCAATCCATTCTCTCATTTTTGCAAACGAATCAATGACTTGAATTGAATCTTCTATTAACTGGTCGATGTTATCAATTATTAAAATATGCTGGTCCTTATACCCTGAGTGTTTAAGGAACTGGTAAAGATTGTATTGGAAGTTGAAAGTGGTTTCACCAACTTGGGTTACTTTGGCTATCGTGCCTTTATCATAAAAATCGAATTTCTGGGTCACACCACTATCTTTACGTATAGCCTTTATACAAGTCTGAAGTAATATTTTTGTTGTCAATACTGTTTGGGCTTGAACTAGAGAATATTTCACTCCTAACGATTTGACATATTCCATAACTGTGATTGACTTACCGCACGATTTGTAGCCATGTACAATAACCATTGGCGCACATGTCTCCACGTCGTTCGACACAAAGGCATTCAAGAGGTCGAATTGCTGATCTCTATGGATTATTCTTGACTTTAGTGCTTGGAGTGGATTCATTATACGTGCGCGTTCATTATCCTATGTAAAGGTTCATACTACTTCCTCAATAACTCCCTTTAAAAGGTGTAAATTATACGATTCACTGACATTTGAAAACACATGTATCCTCTTTTCCAACTCATGATACGAAATCGTTTCCAGCCATTTACCAGAACAACTACAATACTCACTCATATTGTTACCTTTGATTTGGCGACATTTGTCACACTTCAAGTCTTGTAGCAAATATCGAGTTAATACCCTGTGGAATTGGCTTACCAAGTCTTCTTCAAGGGCTATACGGTTGTACAGTCGCTTACAATTGCTGCAATGCCAAATTTTGTCTTGATCTTTGCACATATCTATGTCGCAAGTGTAACTACAATAATCACACACGATGGACGGAAGTTTCAATGACGTACTGGGGTTTTGGAACGTGGCTTCGGTGCTAAACTCCCGGACCTCAAATATTGATAGCAATTCCTGGCGTAAAACTCTCATTTCTATCGACCTTTTAGCTGATAAACTCATAATTTCACATAGAAACTTGACTAATTCTAAAGCGGGGTTTTTAAGAGGTAAATGAGACCCTGGTAAATGGGGGAATTCATATTCCAGTTTCAAGTCGGGATTAATAATGCAATCTATTTGGGTTTTGTATAGTTGATGGATACGTTTTAGTAATGGTTTACGGAATGTTTTGGTTATTCCATCAATCTCCATAGACTCCTGGTCATCGGGCTGAGGGTTTAAACGATGTGCAATTTGAGTTGCTCGTGGTGGACCAACCTGGTGCCCAGATAATGTGGCTTGTTTGTGGCTGGTGAGGGCATCTAAAAATATAATAAGCCAATCTTCAAATTCATTTCTATAAATGACAGGAAGAAACGCCATCAAGTGCCAATTGTTGTTGACTTGCAAGTTCTGGACTTCATCGTTGGTAATGGCCGTACAAACCCTGCCTCCATAATTATATTCGTCCATCCAAATCAATATATCCCAATATCGAACAATTGTCATTTCAAGGAAACTAAACAATGATTTGGATCGAATGGATTTGACAAGGTACTCCCCAAAGGCATATGAGTTCTCTACCAGTACTTTAGTGGTGGAAACAAAGATCTTATTACGATTGGCAAAGATAATATTGGCATTCATCCGTTTGAACTGGCCGATTAATTGTAACAAGGCTTTAGTGGTTAAATTATGAATGTGGTAATGTAACGCAAAGTCATAAAGCTTAGAACTATTGCGCTGAATCCAGGCTACTAAATGATTCATAATCGATTCGGCGTTGGTGTTATCAGCAAGAGCATCGTCCCACCAATCTTTGACCATAGCTCGAAGAATATTCAATTGAGTAGTGCCAAACGAATCTTCCATCAACACATTGCCCTCCTCAACGAGATCGGCTCCTTCAGCCTCGTTAAGAATCGATCCCGTAAGAATGGTATTGATGGTCAACGTGCCTAAATCAATCTCCAAGCTTGCAGTTTCGTAAATCTCGGGATTATTAATGACAGGAAATTGAAGGTTCTCGTAATCAGGAGCTTTATCCATTTCAAATCCTCCATGGTCCGGTAAGGGGCTGTTTGACCACCAAAGAACCACATTATTATTCACCAATCTCCGGGCATACATAATATCGATCATATAATCCATATTTTCAGTTTGAAGGTTACACAAGGGAATATTTCCGTATTTGCTCAATTCCATAAGCCGTTTTATCCATGAACCCAATACAAAGTAATGGTTGATAATCCGTTTGGTAATAAGACTATGCCATCCTACTGCTGGGAATGATAGTGGACTAGCCGTCATTCTGATTGTTGGAAATGCTGCTGTAGAAGTCAATAATGCTAATAACCGGGCCGTATATGGAGATTGTATCACCAACAATGCTTTGTTGCTTTTGGTCTCATTAATTTTGTTCAATGTCTTGTCTAGCTTTTTGAATAACTTATTGGCATCATTGAAATAGAGTTCAGTAAACGTCATTGTTTCTTGATACTGTAAAATATCATTGGCATTAGCCAATTTCGCTGCTTTATGCATAAACATCTCTTTATAAGTCTTGTTGATGTTGGCAGAGAGTTCTTGAGCATTGGATGACGGTTTCAACACAAACATCGTGGCATTATTATCCCAGGAATTGAAAACCGTATAAAACTCATAACTATTAGTCCCAAGATGTAATAAATATAAGATATCCATATCAAATCGTTTTAAATAATTACTATTATCAACTTGAATCAAGTCTTTGGCAAGAAACCCATTCTTTAAAGCTTTACCCAAGGCTCCTATTCGAGTATCGTCAAACTTAACACTTGTTCCCAATTCAATGATGGCCCGTTCCGTAGCATTAACATTGGTTTCATAAAGCCCCAAGAGACTGGAACTTTGTAAAACACTATCAACTTTATTCATTTCACTTTGGTAAACAGTTTCGGTCATTGTAAACTTGTACAAATGACTATTATCATGACCATTAGGTAATATAGCGTTGCTTTCTTCAACTTCGTATTCGGTACCTTTCCGTATGGCGGCTTTAAATGAAGCATAAACTTTCTTGGGGATATGGAAACTCAATTGATGGACTTTCCCGTTACTAATAATAAATACTTTTAAATCTCCAGGCTTGTTGATATCCTCCTTATACTCCAAAACTTCCCAACTAGAGCCAGCTACAGTTTCTGCTTGTTTCCGTATAAGGTGCCCTACCGAAGATCTTCCTGAACTTTCTGCATTGTGACCAAATAATCGTCTCCGTCTGTCTCGAGTTTTTTCTTGTACTAGCCATTTGGCCTTTTGGTATTGAAGAAACCCTTGATAATCAATTAACATGTTGGGACAGGCTTGGTTTAATATCGCCATTATACGTTCTTCGTCTTGTTCAGCTTCAATCGCTTTATTCTTGATCAATTTTCTTTTCCGTGACGTAACTTTGCCAATCATTAATTTATCAGTTTTGGCCAAATTCCCAAAATCTTCAATATCTTTGACTTTCCGATTATTTTCTAGTCCAGGCTTGAAAAACGCTGAAATCGTTGATTGCTGTTTTTTGTCTTCTTTACGAAGAATTTGTTTCTGGAGCCATTCCGGGTGTGGTACTCGAGGCACAGGATTATCAACACCCTGTAAAGCTGCAGGAATAGAAATGATCTTTTGCACCACGGAAGCCAATCTTTCGTAATAATAGTCCCAATCAATAACGCTCCGGGGATCGAAATTATTGAGAGACGGATCTTTAAGCCATTTCTTTAAAAAGTACTCTTTTTTATCGGAAGAAAAGATTGACACGGGAATTGCCCGTTCTGTAACTGGACTGCCAATGGGTTTAGCACTAATAATATACTTGGTAGCCAAACCAGCATCTTTAACCATTTCTTCTCCTAAAAAATCCCCTAATCGTCGTGCTGTGGTTATCGACGTACTTTTCTGACTTCCGTATTCTTCAAGAGCTTTCGACATGCTTCGATTTTCACAAATAAGTTCAATCAAGTCCTCATCTTCCAACATACCTCCCTTTGTATCCAAAACATCCATCCAATTATTAGCTATGGTGGCTACGGCTTGGTAACAGGACTCTAGTGTGTCACCTTCAAGGAATAGTTTGAAAATATCCGATTGAAAGTTTTTAATAAGTTGTAATTCCCCCCGTCGTTTTAATTCAAAACCTTTCAATTCAGCTAAGGATCCATCAAAATTGAATACTGCATACCGTTTTTTAAGTCCTTTACCTTCTTCCTTGGATGTTGGTAAAATCATAGCTCTATAAGGCCCATCAACTTCGAAAAAAATAGAATTTTCCGACCGTGTTTGGTACAATAATTGTTCAGAGTCTACGAGATCTTGATATTGATTATTAGTGAACTTTTGGTGCACAATACAATTCAACATAGAACAGGGATATTCCAATACGATTTTCTTCCCGTTATTGCAAGTCAATGTGAAATTCTCGGGAAACGATTTTGGCAATATACACCAAATTCCATCGGTGTCTAATTCCAAGGGCCGACCTAAACGTTCGACTAATTGTCGGGCCATTTGAATTATGGTAGCTCCTGTGAGACACGTGATTCCTGCCATTTCTAAGGAATACCACCGAGACCCTTTTCTCATGACATATCCATAGAACGAGTTCAAAATAACCTTATGAGCCAATTGTAACGAATCATAAAGCACCACCATTTTCTGAGCTTCATCCTTTTCCATGGAATCTGTAATATTATTAACCTTCCCTTTCCATACTTTAGCCAAACCCTTAAACTCATATCGACGATCACGGAAATCCCGTACGGTATTAACGTAAAACGGATTTTCTCGCTGACACACAATCGATTCTCGAGTCACCGTTTCTGTTTGCTTGGTTCGGTGGTATACTTTCTTCGAATAGTCCGCCAACCGTTTTTTAATCATAGTGGCTTGTTCACTATACGATAAGTCATCAAAACTTCGGGACGGTAGCCATGGTTTGGTATTGGCAAACGTTTCATTTTGAAGGGTTCTCTTGATCATTCCATATTCGTTCATTTCGGCCGGATAAAACTCGCCTCTCCACGACCACGGTAATCGCCGATCACAATTTTTACCAGGACGATTAAAGTCACACGCCGCACAATCTTGATCAGTTTTCATAGAATCGGGCTGAAGACGGTTGGACGTCATTATATTGGGGTACATGGATGCGACGTCGACGTGGTAGATCGAGGGTTTTTCGTTTCTGATTGGCTGGTTTTTAAGAGCCATTAATTGGGATTTGACTTGATCAATGACGTCATCGACATTAGTAATGTCCAGGAGTTTTTTATGGTTTTCAACCTCGATGCAAAACTTTACGGTTTCAGGTAAATCCGCAAGTAATTGGTCAATGGCACCGATATCAATATTAAAATCATAAGGTAAATCACTTCTAAATACACCGGCCTCAAGACTTTCCACGTGACCTCCTACATAGGTCTCTGATTCCAATAAATGACCGCTATAAAACCTTTCAATGGGATCAGTATACTTGTTGGGTAAAAGAATGTTTTTTTCGTACGCTTGGACCGTTAATAACATTTCACATAATGTACCCGTGCCTTTTCTTAATACTTCATCAGGGTTTAAAGGAATGATGGTACAAAGCGAGAAAATAAACGGATGCACATATTTGTAATAAAGATAATATGTGGCCACGGCGTCGGAAACTGAATATTCCGATAAGTATTGGGGTCGCTGGTAGGCATATGGGGTCATAAGTTCGGGGTCTAATTCCGTGGGATTATATCCCAATTTTACCGTAGTAACTGCCTTTAATCCCTGAGACCCTTGTGGTAAGTACGAGTCACGTTTCACCCATCGGAAACAATCCATATGAACACAATACTTGGATTTATATTCGCCCTCATTATCTTTAGCAAACCCGATCTCCTCAAACATATCAATATCATGAAATCTAGATCGGTTTTCGACAAAGGGCCAATCGAAAAAATCTCCATTAAATGTTGCAATAACAGTTGGTCGGCATTGCCGTATATGTTCATAGAACCGTAACAAAAGAGCCCTTTCATCGGGTTCATTGAAAATCACAAATTTCCCAGGATATTCTGGCTTAGGAGTATACTCAAAATCAGCAATATCTTCAGCAATAATTTCTCGATTAGTAATAAGGAACCCTTCCCCATCAATCATATAAGAAATCATCATAATCTGATCAATCTTAGCATCAGGAAACTTTAGCGGTGCTTTGGTGGTTTCAATATCAAACGCCAACACCACAGGGTCAGCAAATGCTATTTTTTGAGTATCTTCTATCAATGTTACTACCGAATGCTTAACGTAAACCTCATACCATTTTCCCACTCTTATATTATTATCGATATTAACTCTCACGTGATACGGGACATCGTATTCTCGAATATCTTCAAGATATGTTAAAGGATCAACATTGTCATTGTTCTTGGTAGTATAATGAGTGGTAGCATATACATCACGTGAATGCTGATTCATTTGATTATCCTTTATTTTTGGCATTAATAACTTTCTAGCATTAATGAGGTCAGTGATGTTGTGAAATGTCAATTGGAGTAATGTCTTTTTTAAACCTACAAGATGATTAGCTAATGATAAATCCTCTTTAGTCACTCGTGTTATAGTCTTTACACTACAAGTTTCCAAGAATCGTTTCAAGACCTCTTCAACTTCCAGTTCAAATCCCAATGTTATGGCTACAAAAAAGTATGGATTGAATTGTTTGGTAACTTTAAATGAACCCCCTTCTTCATCAAGGAAATAATAATCTACCCCAGAATACCCTGGCAAATATTCGTCACTAGGGATCATTGTCGAATGCATATTAACCAACCAGCCCTTTCGTGGTTTGGCACCATCGGCTTCACCATGGTCAATTCGATCAAACCCCATAATTGCGTCAAATGCATCGATTCGATGTACCAAGTCTCGTTTCAAGATGGAATCATTTAACATGGGATTATTCGTTATGTACGGATCGACGACTCTTTCACGAACTCTGGTAGGTTTACCATTGGATGAGTTTCGTATATATCGACCCGTTGAGCTTTTAAATGGAGCCGAAGACGCTTTATACGCCGCTGGCATTACGTGAGATGAGAGACTAATAATGATTTGGTACGCGTCCGCGCGTTATATATTACCAATTCTACCAATTCATAAAGATAATAATGAGGCCTTGAATTCCAATGGAATAAATGGCCAAACTCATAATACGCTCTCTTCTTTGATTTGGACTTAAACTATTAGTGGCACCCATTGTGCTGGAAGGTAATATCAAGTATCGTAAAGATCTCATCAAGAATAATCCGAAATTAGCAATAACTAGGACCATAAACGCATAAAAAAGCCAGCCATTGCTGACTAAATGTTTGAATATTAATAATACGATAATAGGCACGTATTTATATCCACAGAAACTTACGGTATCCCAAAAGAGTCCCGATCCACTACAATTAAACACATAAAGGCCCACGCGTAATAAAGAAATGTCAAATACAAGACAAGCAAATGCCTTTGACGATAAGTATCCAAATAACTGGGGATGGAAATCTCCTTTTAACCCTTGGAACACTGCCCATAGTAAAATATACGTGACATACGACATAAATGGAATATACAAATCAGGAGCATTTATATCTTCAGTAGGTGCCGAATAAACCGTAGATGCCCCTGGAGTAGCGCCTTGAGGTCCGGGAGTATTTATATTGGTTAAACGGTTCCAATTGGAATGTTTGTAGGGAAATAAAATCAACGCTAACTTTTTAACCACATACCCATTACTGATTTGAAAGTAATAATTCAAATTCGACGTAGCGGGAATAAATGACCCGAAATTCTGTTGAATATATTCATTTCCATGGCCAAAACTGCTTTTGGCAAACTGTGCTGCCATTGATGTTGTAGGATCCTGGAAAAAGTTACTATAAAATTGGTTAGGATCGCCAGTTGGTGGCCCGCCTTGAAAGTTTGAATGAGAGAGATTTGGATGTTGTGGTTGGGGGTGACGTAAATTCCCACCATTAGTACCAGGATAGCCCGACTCTTGGTACGGACTGGTAGCACCGCCCGTAGCTTCAGCTTTGGGAATATTTCCGTATGGTGTGTACATGATGATTAACAGCGCGGGCTGTAAAGTTTGTAGCAACACTTGAAAATGGCAAATGGCAAAGTATTAGTAGTGCCTAACCGATTACCAGTAACAATTAAACGATCAGCCGATGGAAATTATGAGTATACGATATCTTCAGGAGGATTAGTCACGGCCTTACAGGGGTTAAAGAAGTCTATAGAGTTTCAATGGTTGGGATGGCCAGGTTTAGAGATTCCTGATCATGAGAAGAAACGAGTTGACCAGGATCTTATGGAGAAATTTAATTGTACGGCGATCTATCTCAGTGATGAAGTTGCTAATTTACATTATAACGGGTTTTCTAATAGTATTTTATGGCCCTTATTTCATTATCATCCAGGGGAAATGAACTTTGATGAGAATGCGTGGGCGGCGTATATTGAAGCCAATCGTTTATTTGCACGAACAATTGCTGGCCATGTTCAGGATGACGATATGATTTGGGTTCATGATTATCATTTGATGCTTTTGCCGCAAATGTTACGTGAGGAATTGGGCAGCTCTAAACAGAACATCCGCATTGGATTCTTTCTTCATACACCATTTCCTTCTTCTGAAATTTATAGAATTCTACCAGTACGTAAAGAGATTCTAGAAGGGGTGTTGAATTGTGATTTAATTGGATTCCATACTTATGATTATGCAAGACACTTTTTGAGTTCAGTATCACGAATTGTAGATAATGTGTCAACCTTACCAAATGGCATTGAATACCAAGGTCGAAATATTGGTATAGGCGCTTTTCCTATTGGCATTGATGTTGAAAAGTTTATTCTGGGATTAAACAAACCTAATGTCATTGATAGAGTTGAACAATTGAAATTCAAGTTTGGCCAGTGTAAAGTAATTGTTGGAGTTGATAGATTGGATTATATCAAAGGTGTACCTCAGAAACTCCATGCATTTGAAATATTTCTCGATGAACATCCCGAATGGATTGGTAAGGTGGTGTTAGTACAAGTGGCAGTGCCTTCACGAGGCGCAGTTGGAGAATATCAGAGTTTAAGATCAACTGTTAATGAACTAGTGGGCAGAATTAATGGGAAATTCGGTACTGTAGAATTTGTGCCTATACATTTCATGCATAAGTCTATAGACTTTGATGAACTAATAAGTTTATACCGAGTTTCAGACGTTTGTTTAGTAAGTTCTACACGAGATGGAATGAATTTAGTGAGTTATGAGTATATTGCCTGTCAACAAGGGAAAAATGGAGTTTTGATATTATCAGAATTCGCAGGAGCTGCCCAATCCTTGAATGGTGCTACTATTATTAATCCATGGAATACCGAGGAATCAAGTAATGCTATTTATGAAAGTTTAACCCTTCCTCTTGAGAAACGAGCATTTAATTTCAAAAAGCAGTTTGAATATATTTCAAAGTATACCTCGGGATATTGGGGAGAAAGTTTTGTAAAAGAATTGTACAAGCACCTGTAAATAAAATCTTCAAATGTCTTACAATTTAAAAATAGGGTCTACATATATATTACGTATTACTCGGGATCATTAAGGGCATTATGAAGTGTATGACTATGCAAATTCTTGTGGGTTAATGGTAAATTTTCTTTATTAGCTTCTTTATCTTTAAAATGCGATTCTTTGGGCACTTCAATAACTTGGGGTCTGATACCAAGTCGAGACAATAGGGAGTTGTTGTATAATGAGTATGGCGATGGTTTTAAATCATTTAATATGGTGCTCTGCGACGTTAATGGAGTATTTGGTAAATGGAAATTATGAGATATAGGTACTGAATCTTCTTGTGGTATAAAAGTTTTAGGTGTAGGATTAAGGGAACTTCTAGAAGACCGTTTAAGTTTGGGTTCGGAAAAGCTTAAAATATCTTTTTCGACAGCTTTGGCGGCATTAAAGGCTGATAATAAATAGGGCATTTCTTCAGAAAGGGTGGTTTTATGCAAGTCTGATGGTTCTAAAAAAGTGTCAATAGATTTCGGGGTATCTTTAGTAATGGAATGCACTAATGGTGAATTGTAACCGGAGCCAAACATCGTAGAGCTCATGTCGGAGTCTGAAAACTCGTCATCCTCAAAAGGTCTCGATGGAGGAAGAACCTTTTGAATGTTTACAAATGGTTCAGGAGATTCTGTTTCTTTAGTACCCTTTGTGGGAGCTTTAGTTTGTAATTGAGTCCGTACATGTTCCAATTTGAATGCCTCAAACATCTTTTCTACATCATTAATTAATGCTAAACATTCAGTCTTTTCGGTATTATCTTCTTCGGCAATGGCTTCATTAAGTTGCTTTAATAAATTGGCAACAAATGTCTTGTAGGTAAGGATAGTTTGAACTTGAGTGTCATCCCCCAACATCACTTCTAATTCGGTACCTATAACGATCAATTTAGCCTTCAGATAAGCTACAGTGACTTTATCAGTAACTTCATATTTTAATTTGATATTGCGCAATGACAATGATGTCAATAAAGTGCCACTGTCCAGAATATATTCCATCGGAGTCAAAGTCTTGGATTCCTTCGTCACATAATCCAAATCACTAGAAACATGTAAAAGATTCCGATTAATATCCTTACAATCTTCCAACACCTTTAACGAAATACTATTGTTAAATTGTTTCACATTAGAAGTTTCATCCAGCAGAAAGTGATTATTGGAATTAATATCTAATGACAAGAATGCCCAGTTTTTCAAATTTAGTTCGATCTTTTCCAACACTTGAAGAATACTAAGACTTAACTGACAAAGCTTGGAAATCCTTCGTTCCACAAGTGGGAAGCTCTGTATCACTCCGAGGATCTTTGTGGCTTTGAATTTATCCTTATTCAACTCGGGATCATTAGCCAAGTTTATTATAGGATCCGTGTAGTTAGTTGTGAACATAAAGAAAGTCAAAAGTCGCGTGGTTTTTAAGATGCAGAGATTGAAAGGGGCACGACATCTATAAACAGAAAACAGAGAAAAATCGTATATCTAAGTCGTCAAAGGGTTCAATTGGTCGATATGGATCTCATTTGTTCGTACCATTGATCAATATGTTTGTTATGATGTAGGGCGATGATGATCAACGTCATATTATCAAAGCCGATCCCCGTAATATTTGATGCCATTGATATGCAGTCATTCAAAATATACTCAGCAATATGTTGTAAATTCCACTCTGATGCCAACTTATCTCGTATTACTTTAACTAATTGATCATTTCGATAACAATCCCAAATCCCATCACATGCAATCACTATAAATTCCGGTACAGTTAACGCTTTTAAATCATACACCAATAAGTCTGGTTCGCTACTCACTTGTAATAACTCTGGAGGTAAATGAATCAAATCATTCCTGAATAGTCGTTTGTTCTCATTAAGAAATTTATTATTATTTTCATCTGCCTCCATAAATGGCATTTTAAACTTGAAATCACCAAATGCTCGTGATAATGCCAAGATTTCATTGATTCGGCCATGGACCACAAACCCTCCTGAGTTTTCAATCCGTACTCGTTCTCCCATGTTGGATGGTTTATGATCAAATGACAATGTTTTGCTTGCACCATTTATCGACATTATTCCTCTAGAATCGCCAGTATTAGCCATTATTATATACTTGTCCTCGATGATAATCGAAACAATCGCTGTGGTGCCACAATTGATCAGTTGAGTATCATTTTGAAGAATATGATCCATCTCAAAAAACGTATCTCTAATACATCTCATATAATCCTTCAATTCGGCCGTACCTTTCTTAACTAATCGATTCAATCTCGTAAATAACATATCCATCAACTGATCAGAAACAATTTCTGCTACTTCCCGTCCTCCATGACCATCAAAAACCCCAAATATTGCTAAATCCTCGTCTTCATTGATTTTTACATTATACTCGTCCTCCATAGTCATTCGATATCCTTGCATAGACCCCACACAATACGTGAGGTCCTTAAACGTTTTTATATCTAAACTCTTCTCCTCAATCGTGTGCGATACCAATTGCCCCATTGTGTATTATTTCAATATAGTAAATAGTTGCTGGGGCCCTGTCGCGGTATTTAGTTCCATGAGGTTACCTAAAATTGATAAGGACTCCATAGACGGTGACAAAAATTATAAACCTCCCACGAGTTTCCCCATTGGCCCTCATTTTGTAAAATACCCTAATAATCCTATTTTGACTCCAAATCCTGAAAATGACTTTGAAAGTGCTTATCTTTATAATGCCACCGCAATGGTGATTGATGATAAGGTATACTTATTATATCGAGCCCAGAATGCTGCCAAAGTTAGTTCAATAGGTCTAGCGTGGTCCGAAGATGGTTATAATTTCACTCGATATCATCGTCCGATATTGAGTCCTACTGAACCTTGGGAAAAAGGCGGAGGTTGTGAAGATCCTAGGATTGTAAGGGACCCTGAAACTAAATTATTTATATTGACATATACATCCTATGACTTAGATAAAGCACGATTATGTGTAGCTACAAGTGAAGATTTGTTCACATGGAAAAAGCATCCCCCATTTATTCTTCCTGAACGAGTATGGCTGAAAAGTGGAGTTATATTTACTTCCAGACACAAGAATGGCAAGTTTTATATGATTTGGGGCGACTCATCATTTTACCTTGCCGAATCGGATGACTTACAAAATTGGCATATAGCTTCAGATAATTTAGACGATATTAAGTTTGCTCAAGGTCAATTTAATTGGCAAAACCGATTAATTGAGCCGGGACCAGCTCCTATAAAAATTGAATACCCTGATGATACTACCAGAAACCATTATATATTGTTTTACAATTCAGCAACTAATGGCGGAGAATATCCTCGGAATACCTATACAATTTCCCAAATGTTGATAGATTTCGACGACTTGGCATCACCATTGGCAAGAATGGATAAACCGTTTTTGGTTCCTGAGAATGCTAATGAGATCAATGGACAAGTCGACCAGGTGGTTTTCACTGAAGGCATAGTTCAATTTAAAGGGAGATGGTTTTTATATTATGGTCAAGGTGATTCAGAATTGGGTGTAGCAACTTGTATTGCATAACATTATATTATTTGTGAAAATCACGACTTTTATGTCTCAATATAAGTATGAGAGAATATTCGAATTCGCCACAAAGTTAAACATAAGTAAACAAAATTACTCATAACCAACTCTTACAGAGATCATAGGCGGGAGAGATACATTCCCGTTCATATATTAGTTATAAATTATGTACATGGTTATAAATTATGTACAATAATGCAACGTCGCGCAATCTCCCCACACAAATGGCTTCTTTTGTACGAAACAATCCTATAAACATAGACAACTTTAAAATCGATGTACCTTCCAATGAATCTTCCCCGATACGAATAGCGGTACTTGGGGATGTTAAAACAGGAAAAACATCATTTATTTCAAAATTGGTCCAAGGAGTATATACTGATACTTATTATCCCACCATCAGAATTAATTCTAGTCTTTTAACATTCCACCCTGAATCCGACGCTTGTTTAAAGATCCTTAATCCCCAATTTAATAATTTTCATTCTCATTTGTTCCCTCATTATAATGCCAATGGCTCAAACAATAAGATCGTGTTTAGTCAGCTTTTAACAAATGTTTTCAATAGGCCCACTACCTCTTCAAAACGGGGGAGAACCGCTAGTGATGGCGGAGGAACAGAAATAGTTATTCATTCGAAAAATAAATATTACAGAACCTTTAGTTATAAAGACGAAATCACTAAACAAACTGAACCTCATATAACTCCAATTTTGGTGGAATTAATAGATACTCCCGCGTTCAAATCTGATGTGGTACCTTTTCTTGAGTCATCATTATATATGGAACTTGATAAGAGTATTTTAAAGAACTTAGCAAATGAGCCTCGAAGGGATGTACTGACAATGCCATTATTAGTGGCCAGTGGAGCCGGCGAATTGAACGGTGCCATTGACGGATATTTCTTGGTATACAGTGCCATACCTTCATACAATCCCCCATCATATGAAGAAATCATTAATCCCAGTTCATCATCAGCCGTGGCATCTGATAGTTTATTAACGTTAAAAAAGATTAAATCAAGTCTCGAGGATGCATGGAAAGAATTCTATACATTTAAGAAAAACTGGAACGAGGGCAAAGAGGCCGACATATATTCCATTAAAGATGCCTTAAAGACAATTTTCTCTACTAAGGAGCCAACTGATGAATCATCATTAATGGCTAAACGTAAGTTTTATACGGAACTATTACCTAATCCATCAGACCCATCCGATCCGTATAGTCCACCACCGATATGGATAATATGTACTCATTGTAATAGTGCATTAGCATCCCAGATTTTAATTCTGAACGGCAAGGAAACGGCCCGTAACTGGCATTGTGGGTTTATAAGTGTCGACGTAACTACTGATGATTTAGATATTGTCGTGAGTTTGATGATCAGAGATGTGGTGGAACGCAAACAGTTGCAAAAATTGAAAGACGCACATCAGTAATACATTTTTCTGGCAAGATGCTACAACGAGGATTCCTGACTCTGGCTCTAGTCGCGCACCCGCACCGTACCATACCATTGTGGCATAGAATGCAATGTCCTCTATGTCTAACACCCCAAAGCCCTACTCAATTGTTATGTTCTAAGTGTGTTGGTGAAAACTTGGAAATCGTTAAAAACGTATGCGACGACAATACTATAGATATTGCGACTAATCAAGAACTCATCAATAGTATATTCATAGTGACAACCCAAATTCGAAATGGAGAATGTCTTGAACAACTACAAATCCCTAAAGGAGTATCATTGAAAGTCATCAAATCATTAGCGTTGCAGTTACTCAAATCAGAACTCATTAATCGCCACTCAAAGTCTAAGAACATAGATAGAACCATTGAAGTATTGCAACATCAAGTTATTAAATTGAACGAGACAATCATTCAGAATGAAGAGAAAGTCCAAGAAGCAACGAACCGTCTCAATGTTGTAGAGAATCAGCTATTAGAAAAATATAGACATGATATAAATAAAATCGTTGTTGAGGTCCATGAAATACAGAAGAAACGGAATATCGGTGTCATGAAACATGCTCTACAGCTTCAATTAACGAATTTGGAAACCTTGAACGATTTTGCTTTTGTTAATATAAAAGGGAAAGGATTATTGCTATATAATCAGCCAGTAATTGAAATCGGCCAGTTTTTTAAGTTTAATAACAAACTTATACCGTTGAATCAATTTCTAGAGAATCTCATTATACTTCAAGGCCAGTTAGTATCAGTATTACTAGTCCAGTTGCCGTATTTAAAAGAATTACAACTGTACTTGCCGGATTCGGGATTTTATAATCTCATACAGGAGAAGGAGGATTTTATAATACACGGAGAAAAACCAGATGTTATAGTGAACGAACCCGAAGAAGTTCAAGTCAATGATTTGGAAAGAATTGTGAAATTGGGTCTGGAGATTAAGTTACCTTTACTGTCAAAGACACTTAATACTCAAAGAAGAGCTAGTATAGTTCAACGAGAGAGTGTTTCTGACCCAGTTTCACCAATTTCTAATCTTCCAGATCGTCAAGGATCTCTAGGGATTGATGATTTAGGAAATGAAAGGACTATATTAACATCAGCTAGAAAAATGGTGATAATTCCGCATAAAATCATCAATAAACCATTCACTAAAATGAAATCAAACGAGTATTTAAATTTTATTCTGATTATTGTAAAGATCATTATTAATTTTAAAGTACTTTTCAAAGTCACCATTAATACCATAGATTCAAATTCGCCATTGGAAGATGAAGAATCATATAACTTTACTAATATCATCAACAAAGTGAATAATCTAAAGGAGTATTTAAACCATAGGCTAAGCGAGATTAATGCTAATGTGTATTTGACTGGCAAAGACACAAAACCATGGAAATTAACGAAATTCTATAACATATTTAAAGATTTAAGCCAACACCAACCATCAACTCCCGAACCAATGAAATCAACTAATGAACCCGATATCAAATTGATTATGAAACATGTACACGATTTAATGACCAAGCACTATTACACTACAAATTCCAATTTCACATTGCCTACACTAAACATGATGGCCCAATCCAAGATTCAGTTGGATGATTGGGACGTTATCAGTAAATTATATTAGTACAGCGTAAATTTCAATGCCGCGTAATTATTATAACCACCCACACTCACCACTTCTGAATCTCACCAATCTCTCAATCGTAATTGTCGTATCTTCAACTTAGAAAATGCTTTCTGACGCTGAATTATACGAATTGAATAAAAAAGCAGTCACAGAAGGCTTTAATATCAAACCCAGAGTTAACTACAACACTGTAGGAGGTGTCAATGGACCTTTAGTTATATTGGATGATGTTAAGTTCCCCCGGTATAATGAGATTGTCAATTTGACATTACCCGACGGCAGTATCAGAGCTGGACAAGTATTGGAAGTTCGAGGATCAAAGGCAATTGTCCAAGTGTTTGAAGGAACTTCAGGAATTGATGTTAAAAAGACCAGAGTTGAGTTTACTGGAAAGTCCATGAAATTGGCCGTAAGTGAAGACATGTTGGGAAGGATCTTTGATGGTTCCGGAAGACCTATTGATAAGGGCCCTAAAATCTTTGCTGAAGATTATATAGATATTAATGGTTCGCCAATTAATCCGTTTGCTCGTATTTATCCTGAAGAAATGATCAGTACAGGGATTTCCGCAATTGATACTATGAATTCAATTGCTAGAGGTCAAAAGATTCCTATTTTCTCTGCCTCCGGGTTACCACATAATGAGATTGCGGCTCAAATTTGTAGACAAGCTGGTTTAGTGAGACCCACCAAGGATGTTCATGATGGTCATGAAGATAATTTCTCAATTGTTTTTGCGGCCATGGGTGCTAATTTAGAAACTTCCCGGTTTTTCAAACAAGATTTTGAAGAGAATGGATCATTGGAAAGAACTACATTATTCTTAAACTTAGCTAATGACCCTACTATTGAACGTATTATCACTCCTAGATTAGCATTGACTACGGCCGAATATTTGGCTTATCAAACTGAAAGACATGTTTTGACAATTTTGACCGATATGTCGTCATATGCTGACGCTTTGAGAGAGGTTTCTGCCGCTAGAGAAGAAGTTCCTGGAAGAAGAGGATATCCTGGTTATATGTATACTGATTTGTCAACTATTTACGAAAGAGCCGGTAGAGTTGATGGAAGAAATGGATCTATTACTCAGATTCCAATTTTATCAATGCCTAATGATGATATCACCCATCCTATTCCAGATTTGACTGGATATATTACTGAAGGTCAAATTTTTATTGATAGACAATTAAATAATAAAGGTATTTATCCACCTATTAACGTTTTACCTTCATTGTCACGGTTAATGAAGTCTGCTATAGGTGAAGGCATGACAAGAAAGGATCACGGTGATGTTTCTAACCAATTATATGCTAAATATGCCATTGGTAGAGATGCTGCTTCCATGAAGGCAGTTGTGGGTGAGGATGCCTTGTCGACCGAAGATAAATTATCGTTGGAATTTTTAGAAAAGTTTGAAAAGAATTTCATTTCCCAAGGGGCCTACGAAAATAGAACTGTTTTTGAATCTTTAGACTTGGCATGGTCATTATTAAGAATTTATCCTAAAGAATTGTTGAATAGAATCAGTCCCAAGATTTTAGCTGAATTTTATGAAAGAGAAAGAGAGCAGGATGACGATGAAGATGACGATGAAGACGATCAAGATAAGGATAAATCGCATGATTTAATTGATGCCTAACTATAAATAAAACATTATGTTTGTCTCTTTAAATTGCCAATATAGTTAATAGCCGAGCCGGCTTTGAAAAATTCAACTTGATCTCTTGACATGGTATGTTTACATAAAATCTCAAAAGTTTCACCATTAGACTTGGAAACCTTCATTCTTAAAGTTCCGCCATTATCCCCATGTTTAGCAATCATATCTTTGAGATCAATAGTAGTTAATTGGTCACAAGCATTGATTCTATCATAATCAGATTCGTCTGCAAACGTTAAAGGTAACATTCCTTGCTTCTTCAAGTTAGTTTCATGAATTCTGGCAAATGACTTGACTAAGATAATCGAGCCACCGAGGAATCGAGGAGATAGCGCCGCATGTTCACGTGCCGAGCCTTCACCATAATTATGTTCAGCAATGACAATCCAAGGCCGGGATTCTTGTTTCCATTTCAGCATCAATTCGGGGATTCCGTACTTGTCTCCGTTAAAATCATATGCAGTATTAACTTCACCTGTTTCCTTGTTAACGGCTCCAATTAATGTGTTGTAGGAAATATTCTCCAAATGGCCCTTATACTTTAACCACGTCCCTGCTGCTGAAATATGGTCCGTGGTGCACTTACCTTCAACCTTGATGACCACATGGGTGGACAATTCGTCACCAGACCAAGGAGCAAACGGTTCAAGGATCTGTAATCTATCAGATTCAGGGGAAACTTGAATATTGACATGAGATTTAGGTTGTGGATTTGGATCAGGGTAAAAATCTGTCCTTCCTTTGATGAATCCATTAGATGGCAATTCGTCACCTTCAGGCGGCTGAAATTTAAAGGGTTCTCCATTGGGGAGTGGGATAGTATCGAGAATTGGATTAAAATCCATTTTACCAGAATAAATCATTGCTGTTACTATATCTGGTGACGTTAAAAAGTTCATAGTGTTTCTATTACCGTCATTTCTGGCTCTGAAGTTTCTGTTAAAAGATGTAAAAATAGCATTAGTTTCACTGGAGTCTTTGGAAATGTCAGTACGGTCCCATTGACCAATACAAGGACCACAGGCGTTAGCCAATACAATGGCATCATTATTCTCAAAGATATCAATCAAACCATCCCTTTCAATGGTAGCTCTAATTTGCTCTGATCCGGGAGTTACAAAGAATGGGATCTTAGGTTTCAAACCAGCCTTTTCAGCCTGTAAAATAATCGACGCTGCTCTACTCATATCTTGATATGAAGAGTTAGTGCATGACCCAATAAGTCCAGCAGAAACAGTTTCAGGCCATTGTTGGGATTTTTGGGTTTCACCAAATTGGGAAATAGGTGTCGACAAATCAGGAGTAAATGGGCCGTTGATATGCGGCTCTAACGTGGATAAGTCTATTTCTACAACATAATCGTATTGGGCATCTTTATCGGCCGATAAAAATCCAAATTGATTATTAGCTATGGTTGCTAAATCGGCAATAGGGCCCCGGTTGGTTTCATATAAATATTTACGATGTGCCTCTTGGTAAGGAAATGTTGAAGTAGTAGCACCGATTTCGGCTCCCATATTACAAATAGTGGCCATACCTGTACAAGAAAGAGTAGCGACACCATCACCAAAATATTCTACAATATATCCTGTACCACCTCGAACTGTCAACATACCAGCCAATTTGGTTATAACGTCCTTAGGAGATGTCCATCCTGATAACCGGCCAGTTAATTTAACTCCCAATACTTTAGGTGCTTTTAATTCCCAAGGAGTACCCGTCAAAGCATCCACGGCATCGGCACCACCAACACCAATAGCAATAGCCCCTAAACCACCGGCGTTAGGTGTGTGGGAATCAGTTCCTAGCATCATTAGTCCCGGAGCGGAAAAGTTTTCTAAAACAATCTGATGGATAATTCCCGAACCGGGCCCCCAAAATTGAATACCATACTTCTCTCCACAGCTTTGAAGAAAATCAAACACTTCTTTGTTGGTAGCAATGGAGTTGACTAAATCATCGTCAGCTCCCAGTTTTCCCACAATTAGATGGTCGCAGTGGATCGAAGCCGGTACCGCAGTGTGGGGCATACCACAGGTCATAAACTGCAATAAGGCAGTTTGGGCAGAGGCATCTTGCATCGCTACTCGATCTGGGTTCAATTTCAAATACTGGACGCCTCTGATTTGACTCAAGTCACCATTGGCAGCCGCTAGACTTTCTTCAGGGTCACATAAATGGGAATATAAAATCTTTTCTGCTAATGTTAACGGCTGTTTAACAATTCGTTGGACTTGGCCAAGATTGGTAATTAACTTTTCGTACGGTGGACTTGTGGATTTATAAGTTTCGGGAACATTGAAGTTGTTGGTTGCAAAGCTTCGTATTCTGTATTGCACGTTCAAACCATTTTTGATTTTGGTCCACATTGAAAATTGAGATTATCCAATGAGTTCCGGTTGATTACGCAGTATGACTCTATGCCTCGATGGGCGGCGATTGTGCGGCGGGAACAAATCGTGCGATAAACGTTGTGCAACAGTACGATGCGGTGCGGTGCGATGGTGTGGGTGCGGCGGTGAGTGTTATATATTGTTCATTTATGAAGATATTGTTCATTTATGAAGAAGAACCATCACGTGGTTGAATCAAGCAACTTAATTTCCAAGCCCTGTCCTCTTCTCTTTTGTTCAACTGGGCGACTTTCCACAATTCAAGGAGAATTAACTCTTGTAGACTAGGAACTGGAATGATTGAGTAATCATTAGGGTCTACCGAGTCATTCACAGGGTGAGAATCGTGGTTACTTTGATAGTTCACTTGCAAATTCTCGATATCAGCAATGATTCGTGTAATCTTTAAATATTTGTCAATGTTAATTAACTTTTTATTCAAGAAATCATTACCCTTACGATGATTAGGATTACCTTCACTAATAAACGTCAAATCTTGTAGAAACAATGGGAAGTATGGAACTGTTGGAATGTTGTACTCATTAGATCCAAGGAAATTTCGTAATTTCGATCGGTATACAGTGTAATTCTTATTAGGATGGATTATTCCTGACAAATACTCGTATAACTCCTTGTATTTGTCCGACAAATCTTCATTTAACTTGGTAATCCTCGTAATCAAATGACTTTGCAACGAAGTGATGATGGATGCTAGTGAGTTAAAATTCCGCAAGTACAAACACGAGATCGATACCTTTAACCACGTCTTGACGATGTTTAATCGATGTTTATGGGTGATCTTTGGCTGTAACACTGATTCGATCACATATTCTGATAAGCAATTCGTAAAGAGCAATGATTGTCGAACATTGGGAGCTAAATTCAAATGAGCCTTTTTAGCAGTATAACTATCATTTAATAATTCACTGGCTTTAATATTACAAAATATCATTGATTCTATGAGTGTCAATTGTTTAGCTAATTCTAAACCATTAAAATCTAACAAATTAGGTCGGTAGTTTGACAATAACCAACTTTGTTCACAGATCTTGTACCAATTAGGAAGTAATGAACCAATGTCAAGAGCAATAAAATGTTTATCATTAATATAATTATTTGAGCACCAACCATTACCAATAATGGCTCTGTACGTCAAATTCAATTTTTCAATGGTTAACATATTGTTCTTAGTTAATAACGAAGAGGCCGAAGATGTTTGATTACCTACTCCTAAAGGTAAAGGCAAACTGATTGATTTTCTAGATCCCGAAGCCGAGGAATTGGTATTGATTTGGCTTAATTCGTAGCCATCCACCATTGAATATCTCGAACTTAGATTCATATCGGGGTCTTTTCGAGTTGTACGATTAATAGTTATGCTTCGTGAAATTAATTGTTTATGAGGTTTTTTGGTAACTTTTTGTGTGTTTTCCGTTAATGGTTTCGATGACAATTTGGCAGCAATTTCAAGTAGTTTCATGGAATCTAATGGTAAATACTGCGATACTCCTTCATTGAAGAAATTTATTAGGGTAGGCAATAAATGGTAATCCAATTCAAAATCCCAATAACTTTCAAGCCATAATTGAAACATCTTGGCAACTAACCTTCTTCGATTCTTTTTTTTGAGCTCCTTATTAATATCAGCTGATTGTGGTAAGGTGTGAATATCAAACCTGCCAATTAATTCTTCAATTAAATCATTGCCATTGGCAAAACTTCGGAAACAAATAAAGAAGGTCGACACAAAGAAATAATCGGGAGGAGATGCTTCGTTGGTCAATGTATGAACCAAGCCTTTAAATGACGCTCCTAATAAGTTACCTTTAGCGTCAACCAACAATTCATTTTCCACTTTGAAATCATTTAACGGTTGTTGATCTGAATTGGTGAACTTTTCAAAATCTTTATCCTTACTAAAAGAATCATCAATGTCATTAAGTAAAACATCATGTAATAAGCCTGCACCATTAGGAGTTAACGATAAATCACCGGTTTTACCAGCTCGAATAATAGAATATCGATTCACTGGGGCTTTAGTGGGTTTCAAGTCTCGTAATTGACGATTTTTAAGGGTATTAGATTTAGCAATTCCAATACTACATTGTCGAATAAACGAATCAGGGTCAACTCGCATCTTCAGGTAATCAGGATATGAACGTTGTGAATTTAATTTAAAGTTACCGGTGATTTCCATCAACTTTCGAATCGAGGATACTGTGATATTAATCGCCTTTATCATTTTGGCTGCAATCTGAATAAGTTCACCGCCTTCTACCGTATAATAATAATCGTTACTACCATCAGGTTTAGGTGTTTTATACAGCTGATCATCTACAGTTTCATTTAATGTACTAACCACAAGGGTTTTAACGGCCGTAACTAAATCACTTACTAGTGATAAAAGATTATCTAAGGAATTGTCTAAATCTGCCGGTTTTTCAGAAGAAAAATCCGATCCAATCTTGGAAATAAATAATAACTCCCTTAACAATAATATAATATGATGAGTCAATGTCTCTAGTAAATCACAACCCACCGAATTGTGTTCAATCAAGTCCAAACGTCCTATAATTAGACCCAAATAAGAATAAAGAATGCCATTAATCTCGGTCACTCGTTGTTTGGCCAACGGTGGTACTTCAAGTAATGGATAAGTGTTCATATCATTTTGTAGTTTTCTTTCATTTTCCTTTTTAATAATTTGTTTACTTTCAATCGACCATATTTTCAAAAATTCAATAGCTTTTCGAAGCACCTGATAAATCATCAACGTTAAAATTTCAATTTTATTATAACTACTAGTACCTTTGAAATCATTGGCCTTCACCATGAGACTGTACCAATCTGCTAAAAGAGTTTTACGAGCTTTTCGAACAATGGGTCGCTTGGTAACGATTTCATTAGCTCGTGATAAACAGTCTGTCTCTTGCAATAAAACCCGTACTCCATCTCGAATCATGTTAATTACCCGAATAGAAAATGTAAATTTGCCTTTACGACTTTTATGTGCTAAAGGATTAATAAGGAATTTCCCACAGGCGTGAAATAACGGTTTTAAAAAATGACTATTGGGAATTATACCATCATCAAAGTCATTTTCATTTTCATATTGATCATCATCATCATCATCTTGATCTTCTATAGCAAATTTGAAATAATTCATGGGAACCCATCCTCTTTGTAAGCTTTCCACTAATGTTACTTCCCCCCAGCCACTTTCATCAATAGTATGAATCACTGCCAAATCATCTCGTTCAAATGCTAAACAAATGGAGGCATCAGCTTCGGACTGAAGTGTGGATGAATCAAATGGATGTAATGCTCTAACAAAAAGATTGGACAAATCTTCATTAGGATCAGAATCTTTATTTTCAGAATTACGGCTGACAGGTACAGGTACAGGTTCGGGTTTCGGTTTTACAGGCGACGGTTCTGGAGCCTGAGTATTACTGGTATTAGGGTAGTAATTAATATTAAGGCCTTGGACTTCCTTATCAATGTCAATTGGTATAGACTTATTGTTAAGAACTTTTAAAGGATGAACTTGATTCATTTGCGAGTGGTTAAGTTCTGAATTGAACGTAAATGAACCAGCTTCCAAATCACTACTGGTTTTGCGGGAATGGCTATCGTTACTAGCAAAACTTGACCGATTACTAACAGAACTTGCAACGGATTCTACGTCAAGCTTATTAATGGAAGTTTCCCTCACTAAATCACCACCACTACGATCTTCCTCATCACTGCTATCGCTTAGAGGCTTATTAATTTTGCTATAGTAAATACTAGTTCGGGTTTGTGGATGTTCACCTTGAGTTGATCGGACATTGTCGTTAAATTGATTCATAAATTTATGAGAATCATTCGAGGCCACAAGAAGTGAGGATTGTAGAGTTGCCGAAAGCCTTTTGAACTTGGCATCAAGATTCTGTTGGGGGAAATTCTGATTCATTTCGGGATTCAAATTAGGACTCCTGTTAGGACTCAATAACGGACTATCTTTAAATTTGCTGTTGGTGTTGGAATTAAGCACTGGAGTAGCATCATCTATGGAGTATGACGCGGGCAATTTGGGGGTTTCATCGTTATCAGGATGCGATCTGATGGAATCAAAAGACTCTACGGATCGTATTCCAAACAGAGCGCTGCTTGTTTCATTTAAAAGACTATTATTGATAGACGTAAAGCTGGGGTTACTGGCCTCTTCTTCTTCAATCATATTCTCTTCTTCAATCGGATCCTCGTAACTTCTCTTGAAACCAACAGTATCCTGGGAATACACCGACGATGTCGTACTTAGGTGGTTTTTAGGTTTATACATTGACTTTATTAACAGGAAACCGACAAATTTACCCCTGGTAAAATTTTACTAGACGCGCATTGACAATAAGCGAACGGCGCCTCAAAGAGTGTCATAAATCGTGCATTAGTAAGAAGTTTCGAGCCATAACCACTTTCGCCACAATTCGCCGGCTTCGTTGATGATATTATCCATGAAATCTATGGAATGATTGTTGAGGGAATCGTTGGAAATGATTTGGTTGTCGGATCCCAGTACAGGCGATGTCGAAAACGACGTCGCCGTAGAATGGCGCGACAATGGGGAATCGGGTGAACTTTTGATATCGCTTAAATCACTAATGGTGGATGATCTCGAGTTCTTGGTGCTGGTTAGTTGTTTCTGTTGTTCTTCCCGTTTTTTATCGATTTTCTGTTTAAAGATTTGGTACTTGTTTGACAAATTATAGGAATTCGAAGGTAATCGCGACAAATATTGTCGAATTTCATGCTGGTCCAACTCCATCAAAACATTTTCTTTAGACTTTAATAATGCCAACGTAATAAATAGTAACTGGATATGGGGGTTAATTTTAGGAAAGGGCACATCGTGATTATCTAGGGACGTATAACTTAAATCCGTTAATGAGGTGCTACTAGCACTAACAGAGGGAGAAAATGACCAGAAATTGTCATTACCGATTTTGCCAAGTTGGCCTTCAGTTAATTGTAAAGTCGAATTATAGTTTTTATCTTTGGATTTAAACTTGAACCCAATCAATAAATCCCAAATCTTCCCTCTATCCACTCGTGACCATACTTTTGAACCGCAATATTTGAGCCACCATATCAACCATTCATCATCATTAGACCCAAATGTTTTGAGGAGTTGCTCTTCGTTGAAATAACTCGATAATTCCGGTAATAGCTTTCGGAACAAGTAAATGAAAAATGTGACTCGTTCTTCAATAGACCCTCCATCTTTAGGGAGGTTGAACATCTTTTCATTTGTCATATCAAACTTTTTGAAATCCTGGCCTGGTTTAAGTTTATTATTAGGGCAATGCAATAATACCAATACTAGTCTTTCATATACTTCATGAAATAACATATTATTATGTTCTACTGGATTATTAAGTTCATTGTTACTAGGATTACTCTCTAATCCATCGCTATCATCGTCACTTAAATTAAGATTGCCAATATAATTAGTATAGTCCTCGAATACACTTTTAATGACGCTCATCTTCATACCTTTACCAGGAATATCTCGACCAACTAACACCCAACTAGTTCCGGGAATTGGTGGGTACCATTCAGCCAAGCCAAGAGCAATCCACGTTAAGGCACTATCATATTTAATGATTTTGCCCCATTTGCATATGAATTTACGGATTGCTGACTTTAAAATTGCAAACACTTGTGACTCATTAGAATTCAAGTCAAAATGTTGAGTTGTGTTTTTTAATCTCATCAAATACTTTAGCAAATCTTTCTCTATCTTGGCTAACAACTCTTCTTCATCTTTGCCCTCTGATTCACTTGTATCACTTTTTTTCTGTAAATTATCGGGTTGTATGGATGGTTTTATGACATAAGGGTGGTATTTAAGTAAAATGGGCCAAATTTTATATCGTAAAAACGGAGGCAATCCTTTTTGTCGAGCTATCAATGCTAATCCATGATGGTTCTTATCCTTTATATATTTTTGACAGAGCCTGAAGATCTCCAAGTCATAATTGAACGAAGGATTGGCCTTCTCAGATGACATTACTAACACGTATTGAACAGATTAATATCGTTGCAGGTTCTATTGGATTATTAATACTATAAATATCATAGAAACTTTAAAGGCAATACGTAAGTTTCTAATACATTATGAATACGATTAACTTTAGGATTACAATTGAATAAAAATTTGGGGGTGATTTGATCAGCTTGATTACACTTCCGTTGTTATAAACTTTTGCAGATCACAAAAGTACGGAGGCGTTACAATTAATACGATTTAGTAAGATGCTAAAATATTATTAAGAATCACTAGGAAACTAAAGGTGTGTAAATAAACTAAGTAAAATTCTATGCTAAAATTTTTATCTCTTGTGACTATTAAGATGTCGTTTCGGGTGAAATAGGTTCACGACACTTTCTATGCTTAGAAGAAAACCCAAATTTTATATAGTAATAATCAATTGACCGGGAGTTCTAGAATAATAGTAAGGAATAATGATTATTATTCTTAGCCAATGTGGCATTCCTATAACGTTTGTTACGTTGACAGTTATATCTGTTGTAGCATTAACTTTTACATGACATAAAAATAGGAGACGGAATTACCACGTCATTTCGTTAATCATAACGACATTTTTCCTTCGGTAGTGTGGAGAGAATGGATATCACCATATAAAGTCCGCTTTTGATGGGATATTCCAAATACTGTAATTTACATATTACCATAAAATCGTCTAACTATATAAAATACCATTCATCAATTTTCAAGGATTAATTTTCAAACCTTTATGTTTGTATCACGTGTTAGTAGCATGGAATATTCTGCCAGCATTCGCACTCAGTCACTACCTTACTTTCTTTTTTGGTCAAATTGCTTTTTCCTTTTTGTACCCGCACAAACTATTTAAAGCGGTGAATCGCCACATTTAGGGGGTAATTAAATCACAAACTAATTATAATGCAAATCTTCGTTAAAACATTAACCGGAAAAACTATTACTTTAGAAGTTGAATCTTCTGATAGTATCGAAGGAATCAAAGGTAAAATTCAAGACAAAGAAGGAATTCCTCCTGATCAACAAAGATTGATTTTTGCTGGTAAGCAATTGGAAGATGGTAGAACATTAGCTGATTACAACATCCAAAAGGAGTCAACCCTACACTTGGTTTTAAGATTGAGAGGTGGTATGCAAATCTTCGTTAAAACCTTAACCGGAAAAACTATCACTTTAGAAGTTGAATCTTCTGATAGCATTGAAGGAATCAAAGGTAAAATTCAAGACAAAGAAGGAATTCCTCCTGATCAACAAAGATTGATTTTTGCTGGTAAGCAATTGGAAGATGGTAGAACATTAGCTGATTACAACATCCAAAAGGAGTCAACCCTACACTTGGTTTTAAGATTGAGAGGTGGTATGCAAATCTTCGTTAAAACCTTAACCGGAAAAACTATCACTTTAGAAGTTGAATCTTCTGATAGCATTGAAGGAATCAAAGGTAAAATTCAAGACAAAGAAGGAATTCCTCCTGATCAACAAAGATTGATTTTTGCTGGTAAGCAATTGGAAGATGGTAGAACATTAGCTGATTACAACATCCAAAAGGAGTCAACCCTACACTTGGTTTTAAGATTGAGAGGTGGTATGCAAATCTTCGTTAAAACTTTAACTGGAAAAACTATTACTTTAGAAGTTGAATCTTCTGATAGTATCGAAGGAATTAAAGGTAAAATTCAAGATAAAGAAGGAATTCCTCCTGATCAACAAAGATTGATTTTTGCTGGTAAACAATTGGAAGATGGTAGAACATTAGCTGATTATAACATCCAAAAGGAATCAACCCTACACTTGGTCTTAAGATTGAGAGGTGGAAATTAGTTATTAGCTATTTAAATCGTTTTATCTATACTTTTTTTCTTTAATTTTTCTTTAATTCTCCTCTTATCGTTGTGGAATCTTCGTTGAATTCATTTAAACATTTATTTAGAATTTCAACTTTGTCATAAAGGTGGAACTCTTCAAGATATTGAATGAACATTTTGGAATTTCTAATAAATTTAATCTTGACATTTTCAATATTATTGAAATTACAACATACTTCACGTAGTTTATCCCACAAATCAAACAACCTTTGTACTTCGAATTCTATCCCATAAAGTTCTCCTAATGTTTTACCGAAACAATCGTTAATCGCAACTTTGGACCTCCACGTGAACTCAAAATCATATTCGTTGTTCAACAATTTCAAAGCATTAGATAGCATAAAGTAAAACAACTGGGAATTCAATTTAGATTTAGTAAATGTATCGAAAACATTGACGATATATTCCAAGCTTTTCTCCTCTAATTGGCTGTTATTAGCCTTTTTCATGGGCCTTGAAGAAGAGTCAATGTCCATATCATCCTCATCATCACTATTAAAATCACCATTGATTATTTGATCCATTATACTCACGTAAACATGTATCATTTCATCATTGGGAAACTCGTGTAAATATTTTCCCATGGTCTTTATAGCGTGTTTTTGATACTCCTTATTTTTACGTTTACCCTCAGTCAATACTACGCTATCTATTTGATCAATGGGAGCCTTTGCTTTTAGTTTAATAGTGAAATTCACTAAAGCTTCAAAAATCAACTCTTTACCTGCCCAAGATTTTCCTTTACAATTACTGATTAATATGTCGAATATCTGACTAATAAGTGAATCTGATATGTTTGAAAAATCCGTTATATCATTTGTTATTCTGACAATACTTTTCGCTAAAGTTCGCCTCATTTGGAAGTTAGGGGATGTGATATATTGACTCATTAAGTCGATGATTTCGGGTAAATAAAACTTGATAACATTACTTCCAGAAGTATTCTCGATCCATTCCTTTTCAAAGATTTTAGAAACCTCTTCATCAATGTCATTAGTCCCAATGAAACATAATGGAACAAAAAGACTGGATGCTTTTTCATATTTTTCTGGTGAATATTTGGCAAAGTTTTCGTTGGCAATCGAAGAAATCAAACGACCTCTTTCATCTTCGCTTGAAAAATAAAGTTTCTTCAAATAATTACCATATTTAACAACAGCATCTAAATTCGAAAGACGACTCAAGTAAGCAACTGAAATTGAAAATGACGAAGCAACAGTATCATTATTGTCTTTGAGTTGATTTATGGCTAATTTCATTAATTTATCTCCATAAGGTTTCAATAACTCATACTTTTTTGTTACCAAACTAACAAGAATCCTACTGGCACTTACTTTAGATGGTAAACCAATCGACTTTGTCATAGCATTGATAATACTATTCACACTATTATCGATGATATCATTATCAATTATATCAATCATACTTTCAACTGCTTCCATAATGGGAGAGTTTCCGAGACTTTGCAATCTTTTAGCATCAATTTCATTCCCTTTTATATTATACTTGTCAGCATTTAATATGAGGTAATTAATAATCTCCGGCTCCAATGTCGACATTAATCCAACAAAAGTCTCTAATAACAATGGTACGAAAGGTTTAATTGAACTTGAATCACTTTTAATTAATTTCAATATAGTTTCAAGCGCAAAGCTTCTAACATCATCCGCATCACTTAAAATTCCTTTATTGCCCAATAAGAATGGCATCACTTTACTCAAACCAACATCAGAAGTTTTACCAGACTTTATTAAAATATTTGCAAGCTGTTTGGTCAACTTATTTGCCTGCTTTCGAACACTTTCCTTAATGTCATCTAGAACTCTAAAACTCATATTCCAAATTTCTTCAATTTTATTTTCAAACACAGAAAATTCCACTATATTCAAAAGATCGCACATGGCGGTAGTACTAGCCTCTCTAACTCTCCATTCCTTGCTTCCCATACTATTTAAAAGTTCTTGAAGTATGTCAGAAAAATGTTCCTTCACTGTTCTTGCGGAATCCTCCACCAAAACATTCCATATATCTTCCATAGAATTGGATATATTTGTGTTAGGGTCATATTTATATCGGTATAACTTTGGGATTAATCTCTGCGATAAACCTTTGTTTTTAGCTAACATATCGTCAAGACTGGTTTTGGAAAGAATTGATCCCAATCCAAACGCCATTCCTTTCCTGGAAGACCATAATGCTGATGATTTAGCTAGAGATATGAACTTATATACTAAACTAGGATCACCAATATCAGTCGCAAGATTCAATACGTCTCTATAAGTTGAGACTGACCCATCATTAGTCTTTAAAATGTCCTTATCAAAAAGTTCAGTATCATCTTCTATGGTTCCACTAAGAAGAGAGTTGGTGGAATTATTATCAGTGAAAGATCTTAATAATCCTTTTACCATGATATCCTTTAATTCAAAATCGCCTAATTCATAGATGAGACTCAAACCCCTGCTGGCAGCTTCTTGTACCAATTCGTCTCTATCTGCTAAAAATTTCATAAAAGCCAAATGGATCTTCGAAGAATTATTTTTGATAACAGGTGAAGAACTACAGAAATCAACTAATGATAACAACCAAATACACGCCGCACGCCTTAAAGAAGGTTTAGTATTAGTGCAGGCCAACAATACTGTATTTAATATCGGTGTTATCTTGTCAGAGGTGTCCAGAAATTTAACTTTTCCATCATTAATGTCAATAGTTCTTGCAAGAGCCTTTGAGTCCCAACCACATGCGAGAATCAGAAATGCTTCACCACTTGTAAAAAGAAATTCAGTTTGTTTTGACATATGTGTTTCATAAATCAACAGTTGAATTTCATCCGTAATACTCTTATTTGAGACTAAGCTGAGATAAGATAAGACTAAAATTGACTTTTCATCAAACCGTTTAGCATTTGTTTTGATTATGTCGAAAACATGTTTGACATAATTTTCAGAAACCAACTTAAGGGGTGAAGCTAACAAATTATAAATAGACAATTCTCCAATTGCTTCCAATGCATATGGATAAATTTTTGATTGCTTTAAACCATCTAGAAGACTTTCGAGATAAGCCTTGAAAGTGTTCTCATCGATAACATTGATTCGATTTCGGTACGACAATCTAGAATATAAAATTCCTGCTAATAAAAGAGAATTCGGCTTTCTAGTATCCAGAGTCTTAAAAACTAACTCGTGAAGCAAGTTTGATACATATTCATCAGTGTTCATAGGATGGCTTGCGATTATGCCTATTATTTTAGCTAATTCAATTATTGTCCTGTTAGTTGACTTCTCATCATTAAAGATTTTTATAAGGAGTGACAAGGAAGATATTAGACCACCAACAGCATCTGACGATGCTAATGATAGTATTTTTAAGAATGTGCCTTCATAAGTACTCAATGTTTTAATTGAAACGGTTTTATCAATAGCATCTATTAAAAGAATCATGAATATGCTGAAAGCATTTGGATTAGCTAATTCTGTATCGTCCGAGCTGATATTCATTATTTTAGATTTAACCAAACTTCTTACTTTGCTATCCACTTCTAATGCTTTTTCTAACCTTATATCCCAATCTTCATCGTCTACGATAACAGTATTTTGGCCTTTTATGGAATTTGCCACTAAAGTTTGCACACAGAACCGTATTGCCTCATCCATACACTGAAATATTTTGCTATCTGAATCTTTACACTGATTACTTATGAAGAGGACCAAATGTTCAAATTGAGGAAAATTAACGATATTCCCATGCCCTAATAATTCAGAAGTTGATTTGAATTTTATCGTATTAGAGGATTGACTGATATTGAACCAATGTGGATGCAATCCTTTTGTGGCTTCTTCTATGATTTCTGGTCGATTGAATTTTGCGGTGCTTATAATGTTTAAAAATCTAGCTTCTACATCATCAAAAGAAAAACTACAATTAATAAATTTTAATGCCACAAACCTACAAGACTGAATATTAAGAGTATTCTCAGTTTCATTCATATTCAAATATCTCCACGCAATTTGCTTTAATTGTTGTTTGCAGTCAGCAGATAATTCAGAAAGAAATGGTGTTAATTTTGATAAGCCCTCTTGAATGGAAATTCTTATATCGACAGGCCCTTTTTCTAAGGATTCAAAAAAAAAGTCAATATAACTGATATCATTTAAAAAAAGGCTTGGCGTTGCTTTCAAAATCTCGGACAAGGTTTCATATTGCTGCAGAACTTGAGTAATTTGTTGGGAGGATAACCCTCCATTATTTAAATGCATTTGAGGCCACCCTAATACCATTATACTTTCTTTCAATGTATTAGCCATATCAGTATTAAATTGTTTTATTGTTTCATTAATTTGAACTGTACTGTCATTGATTATAGTATGAGAATTAATCCACCTTACCAATTGTACTGTTTCCTGTTTGAGTCGAGGAATATCATGAAAGAGACCTTTATTTGCTACTTGAGATATCCTTGGGTTCTTGCAAGCAACAACGCTTTTATTCAATTGACTCAAAACTTTCAATTGTACAGCAGGTAATGATGGAGGGATGTGTTTATCCTCATCACCAATAAATAATCGAATTAATTCGTCAATAAAATCGGGATCTTCTAAATTGAAATTTAATTTTCTGTATAGAAGTTCAGATTGGTTACTAATACTTGATGAAGTATCTACAGAGGCTATTAACAATGGTAAAGCCAAGCTGGCCGATTTAAATCCCGCTTTCAAAAATTCCAAAAGATTTTGCTTGACTAAAAGAATATCATGGCCGGATTTATAACTAATACCTGCATCTTTAGTAAAAAAAGAAACGTCATAAACACTCAATCCGGGAAGAGCTTCTAGGGAATTGTTTGCAGTCAACATGAAAAACTTAGCAATGGTCTTGCTCAAGAATAATTCATCTTGAGTCTCTAAAGCAAGATCATTAACTAACTCTTGATATTGTGCAGACTCAAATTCGGGTGTTTTCCAATCTATTAGGGTTTTGCATAAAATATGAAATAATCTAGCTTTTATGATTTGAGGGTAGTTGTTGATACCATGGATAATCTTTGGAAGAAATTTTCTCCTTTCAAAGCTATCCATTCTATCAACAGCTTTGCTTATAAATAACAACGAATACAATCTCACATCCAACGAATCAGATCCCACAGGAACTTTGGGATTTTTTACTTGCTCCATTAAGGCATCTGCTGGTAGTTTAATATCTTTGGAAGGCCCTAATCTTGTTAGTATGTTTTGCATAATTTTAAAAACTATTTGCTTGACAGCAGCATCTGGACTGCTGAGTTTCAAAATAACAGGACTTAGGTAAATATTGAGACATTTTTGCAATTGAACGTCATTAGCAGCCAATGCAATTCTTAACTCTACTTTATTAACAAGATCTAATTCCGTATGAGCCATTCTAGTTAGTGGCAAAAGACAGCGGTTAGCGCGATTATTTTTTGCAACATTCATGGCTCTTTATATTGTAACATCCATAGCGCTTAGATTGGCATGTGTAACGTATATATAGACAGAAAATAATCAACCCCTATACTCTCTTAAAATAACAGGAACTGAAGATGGTGGCAACGCACCTAGCTCTGTTATGACCTTCTTGATATATTCTGGGGGAGTAAGATCATACATAATATTTAGAACGTTCAAATTTGAAATATCTTTCCAGTCATTCAAAGATGTCAACTTTTCAGTATCTTCCTTTTTCTTAAATTTAGGATTTTCTTTAGTACTTTCCATTTGATTGAGGAATTGTTCTAAAGCAAATGCCTTTTTGGCCGGCGGAGTAGAATCTACGTGCTGAACTAAATCATCGGGATCAGCCAATTCATTAGTGGTAACCGAATCCAATTGCACCTTATCAGAAAACTTGATCGACTCACAACAAGTTAATACCGGTATATTTCTAGTATGACACATCATCGCAAGTAAACCTGTGCCCACTCGTGAATACAAACGGCCATTGGACAACATGGCATGAGCTCCAACAAACACACAGTCTACATCTTCCAATACTGTCGAGCTTAAGGAATTTATAAGCAAATAATGCACCTTGATATACTCTTTAGTGATTGGTACTGATCTAGTTCCCTTACTGCTCACGGAACTTGCGTCTGAAGTCCCATCTTCTATAATGCTGGGGGAGACTTCAGTATTTATGAGATTGTTGAACAATGTTTTGCCTTCAAACAAAGGTCTGGAATCTACAATTATCAAGTTGAACTTTTTACGTTGCTCTAAAACACAATACTTAAACAAGTCCTCCAATACTTGGGAGTGTCCAAAAGTAACAATTGTCGATCCATTAGATATGTGTTGTGCAGCATGTTGAATTATAACACGGTCTGATAATTCGATTTTTTCCTTAATGAACTCATCGATCTTTTCACACAAATATGACTTGGCACTTGCATCCGTCATATCTAAGGATATACGACTTATTTCCTGCTTCAACCACCGAATAGCATTACCCATGGCGACCGAAAGAGGCCTAGCACTCTTCAAGTACTCAATTTGATGCGACAAATGGCCAGTAAGATGTCTTTGCAAGCTATTATTACTAGGGGTTTTGTAGTCTGAGATGACAACTTTGAAAACTTCCAACATACTTTTTAATCGGGGAATTGATCCTACTATTTTGTAACTGGCAATTTTAAGTGATAATGATAAAATAGAGTGATGAACAATATGTGATATCGATGGTGATGCCGCATTTCTTTGTTCCCTAGTCTCTAAATGGCTAAATAAGGTAGGTACCTTTTTTTTGTTGCTATCCTTAATGACGGTTTGGTTTAATTGTTTCTTTAAATTGGAATTCGTTGCTTGTTGCTTCTTGGCCATTTTCTTTTCTGCAATCTTTTGTTGTTGCTCTGGAGAAATACCATTTGCTTCCTTTTGGGCAGCTCGTTTGGCTGCCTTCTCTTTCTTCTTAAGTTCTTTTAGTTCTTTGTTTGAAAGAGATTTCTGAGCACTTTCAGGTTCGGGTTCTTTCTTTTCTTCCGTTTGAGTCATCTTATTACTTACGCACACACCTAAAACTATACTGCTGATGTGCGACCTAAATCGAATCGCACCACATATTACTATTATACATTGATAACTAACCTTCTTGTAATTCTCCAAACTCACCGCGTCTACGAGTTGTGTCGTACAATCTGACAATACGTTCTTGGTTTTGATTATCAACCTGGGAAAACGCAAATCCTCTTTGTTTCTTGATTCTTTGCACTTGTCTTATCTTCCTAATGGCCTTTTGGAACTGTTCCATTCGAGGTCGAGAATCTTGAATGTGATACTTTTGGATTTCTTGCACATGATGGTATAATTCCGGATGATACATCCGCTTGTAAAACTTCCAGCAAAAATCACGTAAAAGACAAAGAGTAGCGATACTTAAAACCGTAGCCCAGAATGTTAACGATGGGTATGTGGCTGACAAAACTCCTCTATACTCTTGTGACACATTTATTCCAGGTGCAATAAGCGAATACGGAGGGAAGAATGCAATCCAAAATAAAAATGAGCCAGGAATAGCAATCACTGTGAGTTTTGTCCACGTTGTTACTACAAGTGCTGCTTTCCCCAAAGCCGTTAAAACCGCAGTTGTGAATACAACTGTTCCCATGGACCAATTATTCACAATCAAACCATTGGATAACTCATTACCATTATAATAAATAAAAAACGTCACTAGAAAGTTCACCCCAGAGTGGAAGAACCCATTAACAATCCACCCCCAGAATACGGTCACATTAAAAAACTTATGGCCTTGTCCCAATTGATACAACTGAGGGTACCGATCCAATAATCGTGCACTTACAAATTGGTCAAAAATACCTAAAATGAATGGTGGGAAAACTGTAAAACATACATTATAAAACGTTAATGTCCACGATTCTATAATAGATTGTCCTGAAAATGAATTGGCAAAAACGTACCAGAATTGTGTCATGTATAAACACATATTCTTATAAAAAGAGTACAAAATGGCATTGGAAATACGCTGGTAACACCATGATCCGTGCACCAACAACAATTTCCGTAAATATTTGAATTGTCCAATCGAAATATCGGCACTACGAGCCGCTTGCATTCCTTCCATGCCACTGATACCTACACCCACATGAGCAGCTTGAATCATAGAAACGTCATTGGCCCCGTCTCCTACTGCTAATAATAAAGCTCCTCGTCTTTTCCGTTTTACCATCCTCACAACAAGAGCCTTTTGCAACGGTGATACTCGACAACAAATTACGGCTTTACAACGAGTAGCCAAATTAATAAACATATCCTCAAGGTCCGGTTCCAACGCAAACTTTAACGAATGACCATCAATAACCAATGCCAACGAAGATTCCAGAACATTATAATCTTCATCATCATGCTGCAAAATCGCATCTAATTTTTCCTGTAAATTTAATTTCGTATCGTGTTTAGTTTCCTCATTGATAATAAAGAGATTCATCTCTTCACTCAATAACTTACATGACATTCCAATGTTTACGGCAGTTTCTTGTCTATCGCCTGTTAAAACCCATATTTTAATACCGGCTGTTTGTAAAGTTTGAATAGTGTCAGGAACACCGTCTTGAAGTTTGTCTTCAATAGCAGTAGCTCCTAGCAAAAACAAATCTTTTTCAATCAATTCCGCCACTTCATCTAATTTTCCAGCTCTATCATCTAAAGATGTGGACGCCTCGTAATATTGGTTTGCCCAGGTCTGGTATTCTTGATCAGAAATAATTCGAGAAGCAATACATAAAGTTCTTAATCCTTCAGCTGCAAATTCCTCAAGATGTTTCAAAGTTGCAGCCACAAAAGGTTGATCATCTTGTGATAATCTTTCAAGAATCACGGTATCAGCACCTTTGCAAAATAAACGAATAGCTCCATCGGGACATCTAAATATGGCAGACATCCGTTTTCGCGTGGAGTTGAACTCACAAATGTTTAACAACTCATAGTCCAGGTTGAGATTTGTAAATGTGTTTTGAATTGTGATACTTTTCGGTTTTCGGATAATGAATTTATACCCCAACATGGCAGCCCCATCCACTAAAGCACCTTCATCAGGTGAAGCTGCCTGATACTTCATTTCACCTGTAGTTTCGTTGATTTCAGGAATTACTGTATGACAAGCACTCAACAACGTTAAAAATTCATTTATAATTGCGGATTGTTGGCTTGATGTGTCATGTAAATGATTACGGAGGTCGTCAAATGTATGGTATCCAATTTCAATGCCATCAACTTCTTGGATATGCCCATCTTCAGGGATGTCTTCAATATAACATTTACCTCCTATAGAACAAGTTTTGAATTCCATGATATTTTGAGTTAATGTTCCCGTTTTATCACTGAATATATAATTGATCTGACCTAATTCTTCGACTAATGATGATGTTCGAACCCCTGTGGGAGTGTCGGATTCTTCGTAATACATATCCAAGTCACTTCCAATCATATAGGCTTGGTAGTATTTGATAATTTCTACCGTCACAAATAACGAGATCGGTACTAAATTAGAAAATAAAATCCAATACGTCAATAAATCTTTGAAAAACAATTTCACTATACTGATTCCCTGAAGATGTAAATAAGTCAACGAATTACGAGATACTTGGGTTTTAATCACATCGCCTATGGAAGAAATCAAAGCTAAAGTGATCAAAACACCAAATAACACAATAATTTGAATATTAATGATACGTTCAACGTCGGTTCTTTTGATTGGAGTAGCAGTAGCATTTCTCATTAATTTGGTCTCATGACCTGTAAATACTACAACTCCGTGAATCCATTGAGTGTTTCTTAGGGTAGCCCCTCTTAATAACAATTGTTCTGGAGTCATGGGAATTTCACCAGTTGACCCAAAGTTTTTTAAATTACCTTCGTAAGTGTATAAGGATGAATTGGGCAGTTCAGATACAATTTCCGTATGTAACATATCACTGACTAGAAATCGGGGATTGACTAAATATGCAGTTTCTGGTTTTGATTGTTTTATTTTCAAATTAGTTTCTCCGTCAAGATTAGCAGTTTCTATATAACAAAGACCTTCGGGTTCTGATGAACTTAAAAGTAAAAGATCCGCCGGAAATGGTTCTTCGTTAATTACCTTGACAATATCCCCTACTTCGACTTTAATCCATTTTTTATGAACAAATTCGCCAGAATTAGGATCTAGAACTTGAACTTTAGTGTTATTAAGTTCATTGTCGGCTCGATTCCGCTTGATATCTTCCGTGATTTCTTTAACGGCTGATACTAGTAATACAATCAATAATGTTCCTATCGTTGTATATCGATTAGTGGGAGAAACATTTGGTACTTGTTGGATAATTGACGTGAATAAAAAGAATAAATTAGCGTACTTGCTGAATTGTTCGAATAAAAACTTGGGAACAAATGTAGCAAAATTATATTTGGTGGTTGAAATATAATTGCCATAATATCTAAACGGTGCATTCTTACTGTGGTCCATTACATAAATTTGACGAGGCCCTTGGTTCGAAGTATCATTATCGTCTATGGGGTTCCGAGTAAACTTTGATTTTACATTACGAAATATTCTTCGAATATCAAAATCAGATTTTCCTTCACGATCAATGACATTTGTGCCTGGAACCTCATCATCAGCGAATGGATTCTCCATCTCCATATAATCGCCATTATTGAATCTGCTAAAAAATCGGCTATTACCCAACCCATTCAAGTGTTCTTGTGATGACTTATGAGTCTCTGGTTCGGTATCCTGTATGGTAAACCTATCCTGGAACGGATCATAGCCGGAATCTGACGGTAGGTGGTCATAAGGATTTGATTGTTGTTCTGCAGTGTCCAAGTCAATTAAATCATTCACTTTAAAAGGATTCGAATTATTGGCTGAGCTCATTTTTCAATCTACGTTGCCAATTAATGTTAGTGTCAGATTTAGCAAGCTCGTTATCTGCCTTTTTTTAGGACCAGCACAACAACTTTGATAGGCTTGGGTGCGCGTGGTTTGGTACTAAATATGGCGGAGGTAATAGCGAAACAATCTAACCAAGCATTCACAATTTTGAAGACCTTATCGAATGACGAAAGGTGTAAGGCGCTCTTAGAGATCCATAAAGGGTTACAAACTCATAAGGAGGACATTTTAAAGTCCAACAAACTTGATTTAGATGATGCTATAACCAACAAGCTCTCTTCTAGTCTAATTAAACGATTAGATTTAAGTTCCCCAGGCAAATTTGACTCGATGCTACAAGGGATATTGGATGTAGTTGAGTTACCTGACCCTATTGGGAAATGTGACTTGGCTAGGGAATTGGACGAGGGTTTAAATTTGTATCGTATATCTGCCCCAATTGGTGCTTTGTTAATAATCTTTGAAAGTAGACCAGAAGTGATTTGTAATATTTCGGCATTGGCAATTAAATCAGGAAACGCTGCTATTTTGAAAGGAGGCAAAGAATCGTACCAGACGTTTAAAATTATGAGTAACATAATAAATACCGTATTAAGCACCACAAAAGTCCCGGAACATGCCATACAATTAATTGAGAGTCGGCAAGAAGTAGGCGATTTATTGTCTCAAGATAAATATATTGACCTAGTGATCCCCCGAGGTTCCAATCAATTGGTTCGAAATATTAAAGAAAATACAAAGATTCCAGTTTTAGGCCATGCCGACGGAATATGTTCGATATTTGTCGATAAATCTGCTGATATCGAAAAGACTATCAAGATCGTTGTAGATTCGAAAACTAATTATCCAGCGGGATGTAATGCTGTTGAACAATTACTTCTTCATAAAGACATTGCCAACGATAGTTTGACATTGAACCGAATTGCCGAGTCTCTAATAAGCCGTAAAGTGACCTTGCACGTTACTAGTGACATCAAATCACTACTTGGTGCAAATAAATATGTCGTTGATGCCGATGATGATTCGTTTGATATTGAATATTTGTCGTTTGACATTTCCGTCAAGGCCGTGGACTCTTTAAATGAGGCCATAAGTCATATTAACCAGCACTCGTCAAAACACACCGATTGTATCATTACTGAGTCTAAGGAAAATGCCGACATGTTTTTAAAGGGGATTGATTCCGCTGGAGTGTATTGGAATTGTTCTACTCGATTTGCTGACGGATTTAGGTATGGGTTTGGCACTGAGGTGGGAATCAGTACTAATAAAATCCATGCCCGAGGTCCTGTCGGTTTAGAGGGTTTGATGAGCTATCAGTACCAGTTACGTGGTAACGGTCATGTTGCGGGTGAGTACAAAGGATCCGGTGGGAATAAAACATTTACTCATAGAGATATTGTGTAAAATATACATTATCCTTGTTATAAAATTCGTTCGAATGCATCTACTCGTTTAGGGGGATATTCTGGATAATAATCAGTAATACGTTTAGCATTATCAGGATTTATATTAAATTGACTCCATTGTTTCAATTCAAACGAATCTGTCAATTGTTTAATCCATTGCATTCGAGCATCTATAGTTTTCACGTCATTATCGGGGAGTTTACTTCTTAAAGTAGACCTAATAAAGTTTAAATTTTCTATAGCCTTATTCAAATCAATATTTTCAATTTGTTTCTTAATGATATCTTTGATTATCTTTGCTAATCGAGGCGATTTACCATTGGTAGAGATCATAATCTGAAGATTATCAATATTAATCATACTTCCAAAATAAAAGTCACACAATTCTGGTTTATCAGCAATATTCGCATTTAGCCCATTAAGTTTACACTGGTAATATATCTGGGCCGAGAGTTGGTGATCATCAATAGCACAACACACGATTTCAAACCGATGGTTGTGTAAGTATTGGTCAATAACTGTGAAATCTGCCGCTGTAATAGATTCATAATCCAAGTTCATTTTGCCATTGTCATACATGCGTAAATCTTGAGGTTGATAATTTCGTTCAAGGAGTTTATAAATTAAACCTTGGTGATACAAATCCAATATACGAGACTGGGGATGTGCCCCAGCAATAACAGTAATCTTGGCTTGGGCAATAATCAAATGCTCAATTCTGCTTAACGCCACATCACCTCCTCCTATAACTAAGCAATGTTTTCCTCTCACTTGCCATGCCAACAATAACGATCCCTTCTTATCATTATTCATTACGCACCGCCATAGTTGGACCTGTGGGTGCGCACCTGTGGGCGCGCAAACTTGGTAGTAATTAAGGAGATCAAAATGTCCAATTTCCGTCAAACAGAAAGACGTACATCAGTGGTTGAGCGGAATCTTAGCGTTTCATACGCTCCGGAATCAATTCCTCATTTAGCAGGATTAGAGAATCCCCCAATTCACAGTTTACTGGTAGACGAGTGCGATGTATTAATCTTGGGGACAGGGTTGACCGAAAGTATCCTTGCGGCAGCATTAGCGTGGCAAGGCGTTGATGTGTTACATCTTGATAATAAAACGTGTTATGGAGATTCCAATTCCACTTTCACCATTGAACAAATCAAACTGTGGTGTCAAGAGGTTAACGAGGGACGAATCCAGCATTTTGAAGACGCTCAGGTTTATGTGTCTAACGATATAGGCCATCCGAATAGTCAATTCAAAAGTAAAGATTATGGTATTGATTTGACGCCAAAAATCATGTTTACACAAAGTGATTTGTTAAGTTTATTGGTCAAATCAAGAGTATATAAATATTTAGAGTTCCAAAGCTTGAGTAACTTCCATATCTTTGAAAATGACAGTTTTACTACGAAATTTGCAAATGCTACTTCTAAGGAGGATATTTTCACTGATCAATCGTTATCATTATTGACAAAACGTTATTTAATGAAGTTTTTGAAATTTGTGTTGCAAGACAATGGTGATGAAGATAAACGAAAATTGTTGGTGGAGAATGCAAAAGTCGCTATTGGCGACTTTCTTCAACAAAAGTTTCATTTAGAATCTTCGCAAGTGGATGAATTGATTTATTCTATTGGTCTTTGTATCAAGGCTTCTACTAATACTCCGGAAGCCGTTACCCGGATCAGAAGGTTTCTTATTAGTTTTAATGTTTACGGCAATTTCCCAGTTTTGGTACTGAAATATGGAGGTCCGGGTGAAATATCTCAGGGGTTCTGTAGAAGTGCTGCTGTTGCTGGAACCACATATAAGTTGAATACGGTGTTAACTGATTTTGACCCTCACACAAAAATTGCAAAGTTTAGTGATAAAAGTGCTGTAAAGATCAATGAAAAGTTGATTGTAGCTCCTACACAAATTCCCAAGTTTTTACAATTTTCCTATAATGAAATCACGGAGTCCTTACCTTTAATCAATATTGCCCGATTGGTGGTTGTTGTCAACAACGATTGTAAGGAATGGGTTTCAGAGCAAGAGTCATCAGCTGTTGTAGTATTTCCTCCTTATGCATTACCTACCAATAATACAACCAGCATTCAAGCATTAATTCAAAATGGTGGCACAGGAGTTTGTCCTATGAACCAATCTATATGGTACTTAACAAGTTTTGAGCAGGATCCAGTGAAAGCCAAAAATGATCTTCAAGCAGCTTTTGAAAAGATGGAGACTTCAATTCTACGGGAATCGTCTAATGACTTGGATGACGTTCTAGATGACAATGATTTCAGGCTAAACGAATATGGGACACCCGTAGTGGTTAATTCGGTTAAACTAGGCAAGTCCATACAGACATTTGTTCCTAAAGAAAAGCTAGAAATTCTTTGTAAAGTTGGATATATCCAAAAAACGTATGTTCAGAATGATTTATCCAACGTCTTAAACCCATCCAAAGATAATAATGTGATTTTAAGAACTAGCCAAGATTGTGACGATATAATCTTTACTAATATGCCATCATCAGAGATAAGTTACGATGGTATAGTTAGTGAATGCAAGACTATATATCTGACGATCACAGGTTCGGTTGATGATTTCTTTGATGTTGACTTTGAAGATGAAGATGACTTCAATAGTAATAGTTTCCATCAGCAAGAATCGTCGTCCTCAGGGTTAAAGTCTCACAATGATATGGCTATTGAATCAAGTGACGAAGATAATATTCAACCTTTTGGTGCTGAAGAAATGGAGTTGTAGTATCATAGATCTAATATGTATATATATGTTATCATTTTCTTAGAAGTTAGGTTCCTGCCCTAATGACACTATTTTCCACGTGATGTGACTGCGAATATTCAGTACAATTTTTTTTTACAAAAGCCTTAAATCGCACTAACGAAATTTTTCAGCACTGAGCAGTTACCTGTCGAAGAAGTCTACTTATAAAATGTCTGATATTGAAGAACAAGTCGTTGTTGAAGAAGTTGCTGTTGAAGAAGAATCCTCCATCACCATTGAAGATGCATTAAAAGTTGTCTTGAGAACTTCATTAGTCCATGATGGATTAGCTAGAGGTTTAAGAGAAGCTTCTAAAGCCTTATCAAGAAGAGAAGCACAATTATGTGTTTTATGTGAATCTGTTACCGAGGAATCCATTGTTAAGTTAGTTGAAGCCTTATGTAATGAACCAGAAGAAAAAATTCCTTTGATTAAAGTTTCTGATGCTAAACAATTGGGTGAATGGGCCGGTTTATGTCAATTAGATAGAGAAGGTAATGCTAGAAAGGTTGTTGGAGCTTCTTGTGTTGTTGTTAAGAACTGGGGTGAAAACTCTGAAGAGAGAAATATCATTTTAGAACACTTTGCTCAACAGTAAATTAGTTAATAAAGTAGTTTTTCATTTTTTTGTACTAATCCTCTAGCACGCGCATATGGAACGACAGGAGAAGCTAGAAACAAGGAAAAGAGGTGGTGAGTATGTTAAGTGTATGGATCATTTAGTCGTTACTAACCTTAAGTTTACGTAATGTTGATGTTTCTCCGTTGATCATTGATGAAACAGTGTCACCAAAGTTGAGGATTTTGCAATCGGCTTTAATAAAGACTGAGGATTTGAATCTACCTAAATTAAGAAGGAGTACTTTGGAAGAAACAGATGCCCCAAATGACAATGGCCAGTATACTTCCACGGTGGAAAGCCCATCAGCAACATTGATTGAAGAAAAACTGCTACCTCGCATTGCAGATTATGAAGATATACTTACTCCCAGACTACAAGTCGATATAAAAGAAGATACAAACTTCAGCAAGGAGCCACTGCCTCGAGTAATAACCAAGAAACGGGGTAGGCCTAAACTTATTAAGGATACCACACCAAAAGTAAAACGTGGACGAGGCAGGCCGAGAGGTAATCGGGGACTAGCTGATATAGGAGCCCCACTTGTTTTAAATGAACGTCCCCGTAAGGTTGACAGTTACGCAGAAATCATACCCCTAACTAAATCGAAAGCTGTACATGTTCAGAAACCATTGATGGTTGATATAGATCGTTTGAATACAGTTAATAACCGTGATAAGCGGTATCGACTTAATACCTTGGATGTATTAAAACATTTAGTGAAACAATTTGAACCAATTCCAAGTCAAAATTCAAGGATCCATCCGCAATTGCTTCAACAGGATTTCAAAACGCATTTATTGGACCATTTAAACCATCTAAGTGATGTTCATGGAAACATAGATGATGTTAGTGATGAGATAGCAAAGGTTCAAAAGGAAAAAGATGAAATTCGAGCCAGTATATTTGAATTAAAGAAAAACCATAATAATTTAGGTAATCAATTAAATACCCTAAGGGAAAAGTATCAGCAAAAGAAACAAGAACACGATGAGTTTATGAAATTGACTGATAATATAATTAATATCAAGAAAGATATTGAACTGCCAGGAGCATTCACCCATGATATAATTAAAAGCATCGATAATAGTTTTAATAATTTGAGCAAGATTTACAACGAATATGGATTGAATAGTCGATTAAAGGATATTAATGAAGCTTTGACAAAAATAAATCAGGATATAATATAACGATATTTTATAAGCAAGTGGGAAATTTTATTTATTTAATAAAACAGTTTAAATGAAAATCTATAACGATGACGAGGACTAAACTTCGTCAGATACCAACGCCATAATCATTCTGTACAAATAAAAGAAAAACATCAATAAATGAAATCCCAATTTGATAAAACTTTCTTTCTTATGTTTGGATAAAGTTCTAAAAATTTCAGTAGCATCCAATAAATGATTTTTTTTCAAAAACTTGTTAACGTTATAAGCCAATAATGGAGCGTTGATCACAAAAGGAAACCAATAACCGTTAACTAAGAACAACACTGTTAAAAATCCATGTAGCCCTGCTTCTGGAATAAACCAAGGGTTAAGTTTATTACATAATTCAATAGGATTAATGTAATCACATTCTAGATCTGAGTACATTATAGTAAAGAATACCTGAGCAAACAAATTAACAGCGTTGAGAATTACCGCAAGAATAAATAACCTGCTTGTTAGTATAGGTCAGTCACTGCTTTACTTGAAATTTACATACCAACTTTCCCCAGACATAATACACCTAAAAACAGATAACTAATATCTCGTGAGAGGAAAAAATTTCCCGTGTGCGCAACGATATCTATTCTATACAATTCCAAACCATTTCTCCAACGGTGATGGTATCCGATGGAGATCCCTTGAAGCCAATTGGAAACTCATATTTGGAATATTTGATAAGATACTCCCAATGATCACCATTAAAGAAGGCCCTGACAACGTGTAAAGGCATTTGGTGATTATTCTTATCGTATAATAATCCTTGTACCCAATTGCCAGTTCTTATCAACTGACCATGGTGAGAACTCAGGTTAATTTGTAACACGTACACATCAGGGTCATCTTCTTGATCCTGTTCTCTTGCCTCGTGACTAGGCGTATGGTTGTTAGGACTGAGCGACCTCCAAATCTCAATATACTCCTGGTTTAACCCCGTTTCAGGATTTATTAGATGACCAGTCTCCTTTCTGTCTAACCCGTCAGTTTTCCAAAACGTCCCCACATCCGGAGAAGTTTGGCACTGTTCCAACGGCAAGCCGGTATCAATGGATTTCCAAATGGCTATAGAATCGATATCATGCGTAAATTTGATTTTATATGTATGAGGTATATCTGGGGCAACTGGGATTTCGTCCCCAACCATTACCCATTCAAATACTTTACGGAAGTCAATATTGGTATCAGTAATTGGGTAATGTTCAAGCTGTACACGAATATCTACAAATTTTCCTCTCTTGGAAGACACGACCATCGTACTAGTCTTCTCGTCTGCTGGTTTTGGAGGCCATGCTATAGAGATTCTTTGCGATAACATAGTGCGGAATGGATAATGATTATCATTCATTAGCCACAAATATACTTTTGTTATGGCACGGTTCTTCCCAATTAGGTAATGCCGTACGGTATATTAACTACTTAAAATACCGAGTAAACTCTTGTCGTTTATCGGAGCTGATTATACACCCATCTAACTTTTTCAAATTAGGAAAATAATTAATCAATAATGTTTGATAATCAGTTCGTTTCGTAAACTTTTTTGACTTCAAGGTTCGCCGGAAACTTTCGTCTCTGATCTCCCAATCATTCTTATTATTCAATGATTCATAATGTATCGAAAAGTTTTCAATGTCATCCAATGTTTCCAATTGAATAAAATTACCCATGTCAATATCCAATTCTTGAGGATTAAACACATATGAATAAAAGTCTAAATTAATCGGATTCAATCGCAAATCTAAAACTTTTAAGTGGGACCTTGATTTTGTCAAACTGGTAACAATACCTTCGATTTTCACCAAATTATTACTAACCACATAGAGCTTTTTCAAATATTTTAATTCCTTAAGAAAACTTAACGTCGTCAATTTATTAAAGTTTAAATTGAGTTCCATCAAATTAGGGAAAATATCATTAAAATCATTATAATCCGTTAAATTAATAGCCGAAAGTGTTAATTTGTTAACGTTCGGAAACCGAGGCTTTTCAAGACTTGTAAATTCTATATTTCCTGACAAGTCTAATGTTTTGAGGGTTTCAAACGTAAACATTTTTTGTAACATAATTTTGGAAAGACATTTGCAAGACGCTTCCTCAATAAATTTCAAGTTTCCATTAACCTCGACGAAATTGTTGCCATCTATTCTCAATGTACGCAAATATGGGAATTGATCAAGGTCGATGGACTCCAAGTGATTAAACTTCAAAAGTAGCTTTTTTAAATGTAAATGTTTACCATGATCTTTAAATTCCGTCAATTGGTTCTCATTTAAATTCAAAATCCGTAGATCTGGAACTTGGTCAATATTCTTGACGATTTTAAGCTTGTTTTCCGATAAATTCAAAACCTGTAAACTTTCAAAATGGAAATCAGCAAAATCAATATTACTCAAGTTATTCCCGGAAACGTCCAATTCTATCAAATTAACAAGATTACTCAACCCACTTATATTGGACAAATTATTGTTTGACATGTTCAATTTACTCAAATGGATGTTATATTGTAAACCATCACAATTCCCAAGAATATTTTGTGATAGATTAAGTTTTTGAAGGTTGATAAATTCTTGAAAGGACGTCATATTTTCAATTCGGTTATTTGACAAATTTAAATCTAAAAGACTTTCAGGTAATCCGTTCAAGTACTTTATACGATTGGACGCTAAATTTAACTTGATCACATTGGGCAAAAATTCCTGAAAATCCTTGACATTTTCTAACCCTTTATCAGTGAGATCAAGATCATTTACTTTATTCCAATCCACATCGGCCAATTTATCAGTTATGATTGCCACTAATTTCTTTTGGTGTTGACTAAATGAAAATTCATCCATTTGACTAATTCTGGTTGCATCAAACGGGCTGGAATTTACTTGGTTAGGCAATTGAAACGATACGTTTTTAGTAACTTCTTTTTCTTCTGGCAAGTCATCAATCATATCAAGACTATAATTCTCCTTATCTTCAGCAATCCACCGGTGGTTAACTTCATCCAACACCATATTTCCATATTGATTTGGGAGGTTTATAGGTTTCAACATTCCTCGATTCATATTCGATTGACTACGATTAAGTTTCTGATTATTGTTGGTAATTACTTGAGGCAGGCCTAATTTCAATTGACTTATTCGTTTCATCTTGAACTCTTCCTCGGGTCGTTGAGGCAGATTGATTTCAAATACTAGATCATTATTTAAATTACTCTTACTCAACTCAGTTCTCAAATTGTTATTCTCGTTAATTAATGCTTCCATGTTCTTTTGATAAATTTTGAAATTATCTACAGTTGTCTCTAAATGCTTGATTTTGGCTTCAAGTTGTAGTTTATAGTCGTTATCTTTATCGTTATAGTTATCCTTATCGTTAACAATTGGTTTAGGTCTATATTGTACTGATTGTTGAAATTGATGTTGAGTAGGTTCATCATAATAGCGTAATGAACTATCGCTATTTAATGAGCTTATACTCTCACTGCTTAATCTAGTATAACTTTCCCTGGGCACATTATGGATTTCATTTTTGGGTTGAACTTCATTAGTTTTAGACCTTGATATAGAATCTTCTAGACTTCGATTACTGGATTCAGTAAATGTAAATCCTGAGTCTTCAGCTACGTTCTTTTCTATGTTTGTTGTATTATTAAATCCGCTGGAAAACGATGAATATTCTTTAATATCATTCAATTCATTGATTTTATCAATTTTTGGTGTAGAAGTCGCAGTTAACGTATTGGTAACCAGACTATTATTAAACCCCTTATTTTCATTTAGCTCTGGGTTTACAGTTTCGGAAAAACCTCTATTGTTGTTCAAATTAGATAATGTTGATGTTTGCCTTAAAAATACCCCTCGTTTTTGAATATTATCAAAAATATTATTGGCTTTCTCTCTAAACTTCTCTTCTATATTGTCATATTTTTTGGTTTTAAGTTTCGGATAGCTGGCATTACCTTCTGATTTAGTGCTTTGTATATGAGCAGTCGACGTTTCCTTGGAGTCCTCTATTTTGTCTTCTGGTTGATCTGAAGCACTCTTTAAAGTAAACCCGGGAGCTTTTAAATTTGAAATGATCTCATTCAACTTTCCTTTAGTGAACGTGTTATAGTTGTTTCCAAATAACTTTAATGGAGAAGCATTAGGAAGCTCAATCAAATAATCATCCGGTTTATCTTTATCATGGTCCAACAACTCTTTGATTTCATTCACTTGTTGCTGGGTCAATTGCTTACTTATTTCCTGGCTATCATGATGGCTCTTGCTATTGTAAAATGTAGAAAACGTAGATGACATGGACTTTTCCGCCTCAAAAAAATTTCGTAACGGTTTCAAGCTTTTGTCATCATAAGTCTGTTTGACTTTTTTCCAGGCTGGAGTTCGTATAGGATTGGAATTGTGAATTATTGAGTTGGTGTTTGTGTTGGTATTGGTATTGGAAATATTAACTATATCAAAATTCTTGGGCAGTAGTTGGTCGACCCATTTTTCATTCAACTCTGAAGGCATCCAATCAGGTGTGAAATCCTTTAATGTCGAAGTCTTAACATCATCTTTAGTAAAAGAAGATATCTGCGCAGTCTGAGATGGTAATTCTTTGGTTTTCGCATTGGGATGGGATTTATTCTTAAATGTATTGGGAATAGAATTGGGTGATATTGATTCATTATAGTTAAAATTCTCATTAGGCAAATAAGTTAATTTCGTGTGATATTTTGGTTTATCAGTGTCATCATAAACCTTGAGATCAAGATTAAAGTCATTGGTTTCCTCGTGAATGGGCCCTAATTTAGTGTCTTCAAATATAGACGTATTCTTTATATACGAGTTGATCTTTTCGTTCGTAGAGCCAGTTGAGTCCAGAACCATTGTATTGATGAAATCACAAAACCGATTTGTTTATATTTGATTCGCGTTTTGTATTGCAACTTTCTCGCACCGTTTGGTGTACGGGAGTATAATAACATACATTCATAATCCCATCACTATAACTATGACTATGATATCGGAAAATTCTCTATTATTATAGATAGAAGAAGTATTACTTGTTTCCAGTAAACTTGACCGTCATCATATTTTCTTATACCACTGTTTTAAAATATATCTTGATTAAAGTTTTGTGTGAATCTCATAATTTTTATTGCTTTGCAATTTTCACAATTCAGCAATTAAATGCGGTCTGGAACCGTACCACCCTACCGCGAAAACGTTCAGGGATTTAGTGATAATATAATCATTATTATTAAGTGTTTTCTGCATTTTAATAGTTTGTAATTCTTATTAGGTCACTGACATTTTTTTTTGCTTTTTCAAGGGGGGAGTTTTAGTTTAAGAGTATCTAATTGTATCTTAGAAAGGTTGGGTTTAATTTTGATTTTTGGTAAACATTGATTTTGGTTATTTAATAGAAATATGTCTTATAAAGAAACTACGATGAATCCCACAGTAACTTCTTCAACGGCGAGTCAACAGCATCAACAAGAACAGGAGATGTTGGCAAGTTTTGCTGTTCCTAACCCTCCGTTATCAACGCAGCAAAGTGGTAAAATGTTGGATGATGAGGATAATGAGTCTGATTCTTCAAAGGCCGGTAGTAGTTCTACTAACAAAGGTTCTATAGGGTCGACGGGCGATTCCAGTTTAAATACGGGACCTAAATATAATAATCCTAGAACGTTGTGGATGGGTGATTTGGATCCTTGGTTAGATGAGCCTGCAATTGAAACTCTCTGGTGGCAAATTCTTAACAAACGGGTTCAGGTAAAAGTAATTAGGCCTAAATTCTCTAAATCTGATATGTCGTTAAATGGTTTAAGTCATAGTGGATATTGTTTTATTGAGTTTGAGACTTTTGATGATGCAAAACAAGCGTTAAGTCTTAATGGTCAATTACTTCCTGATTTGGCAATACCTTCCCAGCGTCAATTTCTTAATAATCCTGATAATCAAAAGAAATATTTCAGGTTAAATTGGGCTAGTGGGGCCACCTTACTGGCCCCGATCATTCAGGGTCCTGAGTATTCGTTATTTGTAGGCGATCTATCAGCCTCAACAACCGAAGCTCATTTATTGGCGTTTTTCCAGAAACTGTTTCCCACTTCTGTGAAGACAGTTAGAGTTATGACTGATCCTGTAAGTGGAAAATCTCGATGTTTTGGATTTGTCCGGTTTACTGACGAACTGGAACGGCAACGTGCCTTGGCGGAAATGAACGGAGTTTGGTTTGGTGGACGTCCCTTACGTGTTGCATTAGCCACCCCTCGAAATTCTAATACTAATTACGTTAATAGTTTTCCATTGCCATCAGTAAACTCCTACCAAAACCAATTAAAGCCGAATTTCTACAATGATGAGTTTTATAATGTCGCTCCAATATTTTATCCACCATTTCCCGTGCTTCCTGAAGAAGTAGGTTTACCAGTAAACGATAATTCGTCTTCGAGGATGGAGATTGTGACCCCCTTTGTTCCTAGCAACTCTGATGCTAATAATCTAACTTTAAATGACAATATCCCAATAGTTCCTCAATTCGTTAACCAATCATATAACGATGCGGAAAACACCACTGTATTTATAGGAGGTTTATCGTCAGAGGTTACAGAGCAAACGCTATTTACGTTGTTCAAGTCATTTGGGATAATTCAACAAATTAAAATACCTCCTGGGAAGAATTGTGGGTTTGTGAAATACTCATCGCGTGAAGAAGCTGAAGAAGCCATAGCTGCCATGCAAGGGTTTATTATAGGGGGAAGTCGAGTCAGATTAGGTTGGGGCAGAGTCAATGTGAATAGTCGCAAGTTTCATCAGCAACAGGCCCAAGCAGCACAAATGCAAGCAGCAGCAGCAGCTATGGGTATACCGCTAGATCCAGCAGGTGCTATGATAGCAGCAGCGGCAGGTTATGTCCCACTTCCGTCGCTTTCTCCTCAAACTGTAGCAGAACAGATACAAGGACCACCAGCGATGATAGTGGGGTCGCAGTACGAACCTCCCAATACGTACCACGAAAGCGGTACTGATGATAGCACCACACCGGCTCAGCCAACGTACCAAGTAAACGAACAAGAATTGAGCGATGCGATAAAAGCAGTTAATCTTGACAAGTAGTACAATATAAAAGAAACCTACCATATATTTACCATATATACTAACAACACGAAAAACATCTAAGATCTTTCACCTCTTAATCTTCTGGCTAATTGAATATCCTTCTTTTGAATCGTAACTCTCTTGGCATGAATAGCACACAAATTAGTGTCTTCAAACAAAGAAACCAAATAGGCTTCAACGGCTTCTTGCAAAGCACCAATAGCCGACGATTGGAATCTCAAGTCAGATTTAAAATCTTGAGCAATTTCTCTGACTAATCTCTGGAAAGGTAATTTTCTGATCAACAATTCAGTGGATTTTTGGAATCTTCTAATTTCTCTTAAAGCAACAGTACCAGGCTTATATCTATGAGGTTTTTTGACACCACCACTGACTGGGGCAGATTTTCTAGCAGCCTTGGATGCTAATTGTTTTCTTGGGGCTTTACCACCAGTTGACTTTCTTGCGGTTTGCTTTGTTCTTGCCATTATGTACTGAGAAAAAAAAAGGGGGGCGGATTCTCAATATATAGGAAAAATTTGGTGACTCGTGGACGGAGAAAAAGAAAAGTACGTTATAAAAAGTGTTTGAAAAAGGCCTCACAAAAAACAAGGATTTTTATAAGGCCAGGCCGGCCACAAAAAGCGAGCAACCCTGGGACTAACGCGCGACATTAGCATGAGACATTATACAGATTATAGACATTGGAGGCATTGGAGACATTTTATGTTTTATAACTAACTTCTATACCATAATCGAGTGATGGCAGTGTTCATCATTTTCTTTTGTAATCTAAATACACCGTACATCAACGCTTCTGAGGTGGGAGGACATCCTGGTACGTAGACATCTACCGGTATTAAACGATCACAACCTCTTACTACACTATATGAATAATGATAATAACCACCACCATTAGCACAACTTCCCATACTAATAACCCAACGAGGATCAGGCATTTGATCATAGACCTGTCTTAATGCAGGTGCCATTTTATTGGTAACGGTTCCGGCAACAATCATGATATCTGATTGTCGAGGAGAAGCTCTAAAAATGATCCCCAATCTATCTTGATCGTATCTGGGTGCTGAGACATGCATCATTTCTACAGCACAACATGCTAATCCGAAAGTAACGGGCCAAAACGACGATTTTCTAGCCCAATTGGCAATGGCATCTAATGATGTTAATGCATAATCTACGGGTGTGTTATTGGTTTGTTGAGACATTAAGGGAAAATCGGTAGGCATCGGCTTGGGAGTCAAATCTTTGGTTGTGATGTATCGTTTTTGAATCTGTGTGTTTATTATGAGCTTCGATGTCGAAGGTATTAAGGGAGTTTTCTTATAGCATCTATTAAGATGCTTCAGTAACTGAAACATTGTTGAAAACTGTGAGCATCAGCAGCAAAAAATCTCAAATGATTGGATAGAAATGTGGTAAGGGCACGATATCATTAAAATGTATATAATCTATACTATATATAAAATAGGCTTATTCGACAACATCATGTAAATACTGTTTAATTTTGGTCATTATATCATCCTTAACGGTATCAGGCACTAACAGTTCGGCTTTGGGTTTAACAAATTGCATGAGATTAGCAAATGTGATTGGTTCATCATTATCGAAATTCACCTGTAGTTGATTCAACGTCATAGTAGAAACTTTGTCGTACCAACCTGATTCATAGAGTTGGAGCTTTAAAGATTGATTTATCTTCTCATAATTACCAGAGGTTATGAGATGATTCTGAATCTTGGATTTGATTTGTTCCAACTCGTGATCCTGAGTCATGGAGAAACTGCGACTAATTGACAGCAATGAAACCATCACCATATAAGGCTACTCTCAAATCAATTGAACCTTTGATAGAAGGAAAATGGATCCAGACCCGGAAAATCAATTATATTGATCCCAATGGCAGTGCCCGAGTGTGGGAAATGGCAACTAGAACTACTCGTAGCGAAACCACTAATACTGATGCAGTATCGATCTTAGCAATGTTAAAGAAACCGGCGACTCCAAATCATATTGTATTGACCAAGCAATTTCGTCCACCGGTGGGAAAAGTTGTAATTGAATTACCTGCTGGCCTTATTGATCCAAAAGAACTGGTGGAGTCCACAGCAATTCGGGAATTGTTGGAAGAAACAGGTTATCATGGCAAGTTTATCAAACTGTCTGCTGATATGGAGTTATATAGCGATCCAGGGTTGACCAATGCTAATATGTCATTAGCTTATGTTGACGTAGATTTGACTAATCCATTAAATCAACATCCGGTGCCTCAATTAGAAGAGGGAGAGTTTATTGAGACGTTTTCGTTGCCAATAAACAATTTATTAGCTGATCTCACGTCTCTTTGTCGTACGGAGTCATGTGTGTTGGATGCAAGGTTGTACCATTTAGCAGTTGGTATTAATTTACAACAACAATTAACAGTCTCATAAAGGTTATAGGAATATATATTTGAGTAAATAGAATCATTCGCGCATGTCTGAGGTATGTGCTTTATGCCTTGGTGGTGAAACTGATGTCCCCCCTTTTGCAACTGCTCATGATGCCCGTGATTTGATTCATCCATGTGCTACATGTTCACTTGTGACACATCGCAAATGTCTCGTTGATTGGTTCAGTAGTTTGAATCTTGATAGCCTTGAGATGGTTGATTCCCTAGATATTAATGCCATACGAAGATCGGCCGTGGTTTCTTCTACCCAACAAACTGAAAATGGACCAGGTGGGAACGCAAATGCAAATGATAATGAAAATGGCAATCTTGAAGCAAATGATAGAACGGATGATAGTTTTATGTTTCGAATATTAAACTCTCCAGATTACGAAATAGGAAACGGCACATTTGGATTCGAACTATCATCACAAGAATTAAGCGATTGGGTCAATTCTTTGTCTAACCCCAACACTTTCAATTTTCTGACCATTCCTGATTCGGTGTATTTTGTGGCCAAATGCTTTCAGTGTAAATCAGACATCGTTTTTCGTATGAAACGATCCAAACTATTGATGATCGTTTCGGCATTTAAAGTCCTGTTGAGAAAATTCATTCAATATTCTACATTGTTTATTGGTGTAACTTCTGCCGTTACCGGTGTGGTATCCATGGGGTATATCGGACTAACGTCTTGCGGATTAAAAACTATGGAAAGTATTTTACCGCAATCTTATTTAATGGAAATGTTGTGTAAATCCCTGAGTAATCGAGGCACGTTGAATTCAATATTGTTCAAGTCCAATTATTCTGTTGACAATTTGGAAGTAGCCTTATCCAAAGGATTAATCGATCCGCTCAAGTTTTCCAAAATTCCCATTCTTCCGATAATTATGTATCGTATGAGGAATTCTTCGTTTGTTCAATGCGTTTTCAACAACCCAAAGGCTAATAGGGTTAGTAACTGGTTGACAGAATTGATGATAAATGGCTATATTTCTTCATTGGGAAACCATATGCTTTTTAAATCTGTATATACTAATTTATCCACCAGTATCATCAACATGGTACGTAATCCTTGGAAGTTTTATCGTTATTTGAATATTTTCAGGGGCGTTGACTTCTGGAATATCAACAATATGGTCTCACTACTTATACCCATAAGAATTACTTATGATTTGGCTTATAAATTAATATTGAATCCCTTACATTTCAATATATTAATTCACACAAGACCCAAACAAATTGCTGATAGTTTATCCTCCGAGGACTTTGACAAATTGGAAATTTTAAATAACAGAGTTCATGATTTGTGGATGCGATTATTAGCACCAAATCATAAAGAATCATCAAAGGTACGGTTGTTATTCAAGGAACCCACAATGGTTTGGGACCTTATTAAGTTTCAAACGTCGTTAAGTTTCCACAAAACTATTATTTGTCTTCGTGATGATTATTCAAAGGGGCTTTTGCAAGATTCCATAACTATGAAATGCCTTACGACGATTATATGGCCGTTTATTTCCTCAAAAGTCGGAAGTTGGATATTTAAGTTAGTTGCTGGACGCTGTAATCAAGACAGTGATAAATTAATGCTACTTTCAAATTTGATTGGTTTGGTTTCAGTAGTGGTTATTAAGGATTTGGTCAACTTGTATTTGAGTTATAAGAAAGGCAAAGAGTTGAGTGATTTACGTATCCAAGAGCGAATCGATCAAACGCTTCCTGGTGTTTATCGACATTAATTCCCCAAATTTGAAACTAATCGTTTGTGAATAGGTTATTATACATTCATGGTATACTAAAAGTTTACTCATCATCATAATCTTCATCTTCCTCAATTTTTCGCATAGGAGGTTCAATATCTTCTTTATCGTCTGTAGTTTTATTAACTTCTGAATCTGATTCAACCGGCGTGGCGTTTCGTGGAGTGGTGGAACCTCTGATTGTAGGTTCACTTGGTTCTGGTGATTTGACTGCCACTATTTTAGACTCTTTTTGCGGGGTAGGTTCTTTATTTTGTTCTTTATTTTGTGTGGTTTCTATGGGCGGAATTGGCACCGGCACTGTTTGTACTGTCACCGGCTGTACGGGCTGCACGGGCTGCACTGGCTGTACTGGCGGTTGAGATGGAACGACAGGTTGAGGAAGTACCGGCTGGGTAACAGGAGGTAGGGAAGATTGAAGGGGCTGCACCGATTTGGTACCCTCTTCCTTAGCAACTGCGTTGGCAGCATTCATTAAATCCGTTAAATTATTACCAGGAACAGGTGTTAAATGAGTCTTTTCCAATTTAGGTGTAGAATTATTTGACTTTTTCTTCTTTTTGCTTTTCTTAGTGTCTTTATCGTCCAATTCATGTTTAATAGCTTTCGGTGTAGTTTGACTCGATACTACTGGCGCTGTAATAACTTGTGTAGCGGGTTGCGTTGGTACTGATGCTGGTATCGCCTGTACTTGCGGAGCTGATGGGACTTGTTGCGTCTGTGGCTGATTGAATTGAGGCAAAGGAGTTGGCTGTTGAGGTTGCGAGAACTTAAGTTTGGGAGTTTGTGGCTGTTGCAATGGTACGCCTGAGTGGCCCAATCCAATCATTGGACCACTGATTTGACCACTGATCTGTCCAGGAGGCGGAATTGGATGCGGTTGTGGTGGACGTTGAGAAAGTTGTCCCAACTGCGGAGGCTGTCCAGGGATCGGAGGCCCGGCGATTTGTTGTCCAGGAGGTATTTGAGGTTGTTCTTGCGTACTTTCCAATACCATACTTTGAGGTAATCGTGGTTGTTGACTAACTGGAGGAGGTTGAGGAGGATGCGTATTACCTTCTTGTTGATACTTGATTAATTGATCTAATCTGGCCTTTATATGAGGATTTCCAGGATCTAAACGTTCGGCTTGTTTATAGGCATCCAAAGCATCACTGATTTGATTATTACATGTCTCGTATAATGTTCCCAAATCATACCAAACCTCACTAATGTATGGATTTAATCGTATAGCTCGAGTATATGCATCCAAAGCATCACGATATTGACTGATTTGATAATAAAGCACCCCAATCGAGCACCAAAACGTAGGATTTCGAGAGTCCCGGTTAACTGCTTGTTGAAATGCCTCATATGCTGCATTGAAATCACCCCTAATCATATGAACTCGACCAAGATAATACCAAGAATGGGCATCGGATTGATCTACTTCTAAAGATTGTGTTAAATACTTCAAAGCTACATTTAAATCTTGAGTAAATCCGTTGGCTGGAGTAGAAGCATCGGGCTCGGCTTGAGAGTAAAGACATCCCAATTGTTGTAAAACTTTGGCATGTTGAGGATTTACTTGTAAAACTCGTTCATACGCATCTTTGGCACCATTAAAGTCCTTTTGTTGTTCTAATACGCTACCAATTTGAAACCACACGTCAGGTTGAGTTAATGGATGTGGTGGATTGGCTAAAATGTACTGGAAACATTCTAAAGCATTTTGCAACTTGCCCTGATGTTTATAAATGATTCCTAACCGAAAGTAAATTTCGTTTGACTTGTCAAAATTTGGATCCAATTCCAAAACCCGAACAAACGCTTCTTCGGCATATTCTAATGATCCGTAACGGTCATAAAGAATTCCAATCCCGTGCCATAATTTGGGGACATTGGGATTATCTAAATAGTACAATGCACGTTGATATGCAGCATAAGCACGTTGCAAATCATCCAACATCAAATAACAATGACCTAATAATCCCCAGGTATCACCACTTTCAGGATTAAAGTTTAAAGCTTGCTCGTATAACTCAGCCGCTTTGAAAAATACGTCTTTGGACCGATAAATATTTGCCAATTTGATCAATATTTCGGAATTATTAGGACTGTAACGAGATGCTGCATCATAAGATGCCAAGGCCTTTTCTAAATCTCCTAAACTTTCTGCCAACGATCCAATGGCTACCCATGTAGCACTAGTGGTTTCACTTAATAAATTAGAGGCCACGGATATTTGGTTATTGCCTGTGGTGACGTTACTGGTGTTGTTGGTACCAACATTAGCATTGCTTACATTAGTGTTTGTGGCCACATTGGTAGAAACAATGGCGTTGGAATCATGAATGGCATTTATACCTCCATTCTTATGGGGTTGTCCAATAATTTGTACTGGCAAACTCATAGACTATAACGTAATGATTTTTATGGTACAATATGATACAAAACCCTTGAATTGTGAATTTGATTCAAACTTTTAAAAATCCGTTTGCCAAATATAAAGTTGAGTTGGTGGGTTTTTTTCTCAATTTTCTTTCAACAAAGTGGCTTTATTTCATTTACTGACAGAATTTTTCAATCCTGCATATTATGTAAATGCATGTAAGGTATACAGGTCGGGTTGCTAGATTCATATTAATAGGGTATGTAGTTTATATTTTTAAATGTACAATATTTACAATAAACATATACACCGCATGAGGAGCAGGGAATATTGTATTGATTGAATTTTGTTTTCTATAACTTATTTAATATTTACAGCTGCATTACTGATTCCATTGATTGGCCCCGTATGACGCACACCCGGAACTCTATGTGTGATTCTCCCGTTTACTGTAAATCTATTTTCTTTTTTTTAATAGATGATATCGAAAGCACCCCCAAATGCGCACCCCCCTAATTTACACCCCATATTACACCCCCATTTTGAATTTACCCTCCCCACCCAAATAAGCGAAGAGCTTCGCTTATATAACTACTCTAACAATCGTTCTTTAAAAGATTTATTAAATCCTAATAATTCATTAATATCTCTTGTCCATTCATTCTCGCCTCTCGTTACACACCAAATATTATCATCAAGATCCGAAGGTCTCGAAATATAGAGTTCATCTCCTGTAGCAAAGTCATTTTGGCGTATACCATCGATACTTAATTTAATCAGAATATTACGATTACGAGGAGATAAACGCATCATGATTTCCGAAGATGATGGTAATAATAACGGTCTGAATGATAACGATCGGGGACAAATGGGAATAATTGACGTGGATTCGATCATTGGATGAACAATTGGGCCTCCGCTAGATAACGAATACGCAGTAGAACCCGTTGGTGTTGATACTAATATACCGTCGGCAGTAGTGTTGGTTAATAGTTCCTTGTCGACAAAAATATCAAGAGTAATCATATTCTCTTCACTACCTCTATGAAGACTGATTTCATTCATAGCCGGATTCATTCTATGTACGTCTGGTGCCGAATTGATACCATTATGTTTCATATGACACTGTAGTCGGCTTCGTTTCAAAACTCTACTTTCGTTATTAAGTACCAGCTGCAATACTGATTTGAATCCGCTAAAGTCAAATGGTAAGAGAAATCCTAATGTTCCCATTGAAAAGCTCAATACTGGTGGCACGTAGCTCAGAAACCGTGAAACTGCATGTAAAATCGTACCGTCCCCTCCTATACTTATTAGTAAATCTGTCTTTAACTTAATACTTTCGATATCACCATTAAATACCCTCAAACTCCGTAACTCCTCGTCATTATTAGTAAACTCATATTGTTGTAATTCATTGACCACTTGGTGGTTAAGCATGATATTTAGATTGGGATAGGTTTGGTTTATATACTTTATTAATTGTATTAGAGCATAAAATACCTCCTGATTCCCAGGCTTTTTCGCTATATAAATGTTTCGGGGTGCCGAAGGCCATTGCAATTTATAAATCCTTCGAATCGGTATATATTTGGGGATAATTCTATTTGCTAAACCACTGGCTGACTTCAATTGAAGTAATCGTTTAAATATTAGAGTCATCACAAAGCGATGATACTACTGTATCGCGAAATCTTGTCCGGGGTCCATATAATACACTACTGGTTATTTAAATCATCAATTTGTTTCAACTCAGAATCGGTCAATTCAACGCTTCTAGTACCATCATCGACAGATTGGCCGACAGGTTGATCTGAATTTTGTTCAATATTCTTTTCTTTATTGGCATCATCAATATCATAGAATTCATTTTCTCCAACAATTTGCTCATCACGGGCTTGCTGAGAGCCACCTTTAGTATCGATGGCCTCTTTTGTATCTTCTAATTCATCCCCGTTATCTTCTACATCGTTAGGTACAGCTTGCATCTGTACTGAAGGTGCATACTGAGTATGTTCCAAATTGCTGATAATATTTGTTAATATTTTATTTAAAAACTCAGGAGTATTGGCATTGTACATATTTGAAGGACGGACATCCAATTTATAATCAGGACCGTAGTACTCATAGTACTCATTATAAGGTAATTCACTTGGTAATACCACGTTATTCAAGAGCCCACTTTCGAAAGCCCAGGTTCGTGCCACATTTCTCATTGTATAACCCCCACCTCCCAAAACCATTAATGGAACATTAAAAGATTTTACATAATTGACGCAATTGGCATGACCTGACATTGATAAATTAAAACATCCCAATTTATCGCCACTTAAAGAATCACCTCCAGTTTGCAATACAATAGCACTTGGTTGATACCACTCCATAATTTTTCCGATAATGGGTTCAAAGATCGATTTAAAACTAGCATCATCTATACCATCTCTTAATGGAACATTTATGGCATGGTATTTACCCTTACCGACTCCAATATCTCTTAATTCACCAGTACCAGGGAAAAATTCCCCGTACTTATGAAAGGAACATGTCATAACTCTATTAGTAGTGTAGAAAGCTTCTTCAACTCCATCACCGTGATGAACATCAATATCAATATATAATACTCGAGGATGATACCGTAACAATTCGATAATCCCCAAAACAATATCATTCAAATAACAAAACCCTGAAGCTTCCAGCTTTTTGGCATGATGTAACCCCCCTGCATAATTAATTGCAATGTCACATTTACCTCTATTCAATCTAGCTGCACCTTCCATAGACCCACCACCAGAAATTCCACAATACTCAAATAGTCCATCAAACACTGGACAATCGTCTCCCACATTAAACTTGATTTGTTCCTTATTAAACAAATCCAAATTATCGGGAGTCACTCTTGATAAGAAATCAATATATTCATCAGTATGAAATTGGGCCATCTCTTGTTTGGTGGCAGGTTTAGCTCGATAAATCTCCATCTTCTTGTACAACCCATAGTTCATAATCAACGAGTGTGCCATTCTAATACGATGCGGTTTCATAGGGTGGCCTGCACCATACGCATAATTCCCTACGTCGGCATCATAAAAGTATGCCACTCGTTTCTTTTGCGTGGGATCTACTTTCAAGTCGTCAAACGGTAATTGAACATACATTGTTGGAAATTTTTGCGTGCTTCGCGATTGACTATTCTTCTGTTTCTGTTTCTATTTGTATTTGTATTTCTATTTCTATATACGTTTGCTAAACTTCGGTAAACCGACGTTGTCTTATGCTATTTCGATAATCATTTAATTGCTGGTTAAGTTGTTCTTGTAATCTTATGTTGTGACACCATTTTTCGTAAATTTCATCATTGATTTCGTAATTAATACCATTGTAGGGCGAATCAATGGTTTTCTTTGTAAATTTCAACGGCAAAAGCCAATACCAAATATTGGGACCCATAACGGATTTCCAATTATTTTTGGTTCCTATATTAAAAATATTTCCCACGTCACGTTTGGATCCATTATTATCAAACTCATACTGAAACTTTGAAGTTTTACCACTCCAACTAGTTTCTTGAAACTCAATGGTAGTAACGTTTCTCAAAAGTAACCATATCAGGAACATTGCAAATATTCCTACAGTTATCCAGAAAGTGACTCCCAATATAAATAGAAACACTAAATTTAATGAGAGATAATTATTTTGATATTCTTGGTCTACAAAAAATCCCCAAAGTAGACCTAAAGAAACACCAAAACAATACCCAGAAAATGTACTGACATAAGCCAAATTTTGAATAAAGAACTTTTGATTATGGTATCCAATACAACTGGAATACCAGGGACAATGATGATCCATACGTAAGACGCAGCGATTACAAGTGGAACAATGATGACATCTATCAGGTTTCCAGACCTTACATTTTAAACAGTACCGGTATTGACCGACTCCTGGTTTTAATATATGGAAATTGACAATTTCTATGGGTGGAGAATCGTTCTCTTGCTGTAACAATGTTTGACGTTCTTCCAAATCAACATCCTTTAATGTTTCGAGATTTTTGATTCGTAATTGCTCAAAATCTAAAGGTGACCCCGATCCTTCTATTACCACCTTGTAATATGAGTATATACATAGTGTATAGAGTATAAACCCAACTACACCTAAAGTCCACGCCAAAAGAGGATTCCAGCTGCCAATTCCTTTATAACATCCTTGCGTAGCCAATACACACATGGCCCATGTTAGAGTCAAATTGCAAAATAATTTAGGAAATAAACTACCCATAATTGAACACCCTCGCCTTGTAATATATATACATCGCCTCATTATCAAGATAGGCTGTGATATCAACATGGAAAATGCGATTGATAACGTACAAAGAAAAAATAACGGGCCTTATTAATCTTTTTTAGGTTTAGATTTAGATTTAAATCCTTCATAACCAATGCCTATAAATACTAACAACACTCCTAAAATTTGCTGTAAATTGAGCGAGTGACCAAATAATACTACACTACAAATCATACTCAACATCTTTCTAGTAACTGTAGCTGTTGTTAACACTATAGAATCAAATTTCTCTAAAAGAATGAATATAAAAACTTGACCTGTGGCTCCTAATAGGCCATAATTTATAATGTCTTTAGCAACTTGGGGATGGCTATTAATGAAAGTCGCTACATATAGAATATGATGAGTGTCGGTGACTAATGTATATACAATAGTATTAATCATTATCAACAAGTTCAAGATACACATAAGTATAATCCCATTAATCTTTACATGAATTTTATCACGGTGTGTTCTTTGATATTTGAACAATTGATCCTGTGTACTGTTAGTTACCCCATCTAATAACATTGATAATCCTAATTGACTGATTCCCAACCAAATTTGGCCATCAGTATTGGAAGCTTTTCTAGTAGAACTAGCAAGGGTGAATAATAAAACCCCTAAACTTATCATTGCAGCTATCATTACTTTATGAACAGGGAATCTAGTTTGGTAAATTACTCCATGAACAACCATAATTGGTATTAGTTTGCATGATTTACTCAATAAATACAAAAGATATCCCACATGTTTAAGGGAAAAACTGCTTAATGGCCCTGTGATACTCGAAGTTATGGATATAATCACTAATTGGGTGAAATACCGTAAGCATATGTCTTTGGGATTTTTGGTGAAGATGGAAAATGGATTAGTATGGTTTTTAACTAAGCTATAACTTAGAGATATTATAACCGCAAATAAAGATTGGACGCTGGTTATAGTAGCAGGAGAATCAAAGTACTCGCCATCATATGGGGTAGTATATATTTTCTCCTGAAGAATTGACCATGTAAGGAATGATCCGTAGAGACCACCTACACAAACAATAAGAATTGATGCCGACATTGGTCGCGTTGTAGTACCAGTGAGAGCGGATTTTCGCAGTAATTAGAACGAAGTGTGTATTAACTACGACCAAAGATTCCAAAAAACCCACTTTTCTTTTTATCATCGGAGTCTGTTTGGGGTTCGGGAGACCCTGATTCTGAGCCATTTGCGTAATTGATATAATTAAAACCAATATCAAATAAAACCGGTTTGGGCAATACTGGTTGAAGTTTAGCATTTTCACCAAGATTAACTATATTCTTTAAATTCTGAGGAAATTTATCAGTATTTTCAATCACAAATGGTTCAAGATTAAATGTTGCTTCCACCGTAAACTGGGCTAAGATTTGATTGTTTAATAGCAAATTATTTAATTCAGTTTTGAATTTCTGTAACTGTTGATTATTCGTGACCCCAAATGGAAAGTTTTCAACTAAATACTGATTATGAGAAAAGGTGATTGCACTTAACACCTTTAAACTTTCAACGTACTTTTCAACCACCATCAAAGAATTTGATAATCTTAAAGATTTCTGACCATTATAAAATTGAATCATCAACTCTAATGACTGTAATAATTCATCATCATTATAAACCCCTGGTAACTCAATAATTTCTTCTAAAGTAATAACAATTGCTTCGTACAATCTACTAATATCTTTATTGATCATTAACTTCTTCACTTTAGATAAGCTTGTACCATCCAACTCCTTAGTTAAGTTATCAACCAAGGTCAAATCCCTACTGATTTTGGTGAATAATAAATTATAATTAATAAAAGTTAACAAAATTGCTCGATCTTGAATTCTCTCACTATCATCTTCGTCATCATGTTTCTGTAAATCTTGTTGATGCAACTCCAAAACTTCAGTCCACCCAGTAAGTAATTCGTCAAATTGTTCTATTTCTTTAAAATCGTTAACTTCAGGTTTGGTCAATGATACTAGTTTAAAACTGATCTCATCATTATACAAGTTAGCTTCATGTTCTCTCCAAGATATTGATTTGATTAAATTAATAGATGTAGATAATTCTTTAACATAACTCTCATCATGTTTACTGATTAATTTAACAATTTTCAGTAAATAAGGAATAGTTTGATCATGAGAGTGTTTACGAGCCACCGTTTTCAAGTCACTTAACCCAAAGTCTAATTGTGAAATTGACAAATTCAACGATGGATCAACCAAAGTAGTAATCACATCATTAATACCTGCTTTATTAAACTCATTCTGGCCATCTCTTTTATCTGCTAACAATTCTAAGCCACATTTGACTTTAGAAAATGCATCTAGCGATCTTTCCCATCTACGTTTATGAACAGCTAACAACCCTTCCAAAATTGCACAATATATATACAACTCAAGTAGTTTAAAGTCATCTTGTTCATTTTCCACCACAGTTAAAAGTCTCTTAGCAACCTGAATCGACTTCTTCAATTTACTGATCATCAACGTGCTATAAGACAGGGCATTTCCTTCACTGTTTACTTCAATCAAACTCCGTAACTCAAGGCTGTATACCAAATCTCTTTCAGCTGTTAGCAATAATAACAACCCAAACTTTGGGTTTTTGTCGTAGTCTTCATTACTGATTGTGCTTTGTTTTTCTTTACTTTTATAATTCTTTGTATCTTTAACAATTAAGCCCAAATCATGACGTAATCTTTGTAATTGCTTGTTCAATCTCTTTCTATATTTGTGATAATCTTCGGATGTGTTAAGATATGCACTGGATCTTGCTCCTAAAGTTATAGCTAGCGGTGACTCCATAATGAAAATTTCTACGTTGGTATCGCACTACCATTTTTAACTAATTCGTTCCCTAAATAATTACATAAAAACTAATGCTATGGGCCAAAATACTGATTTACTACATTAATTCAGTTCGTTTAATTATGTATGTCGTTATTTTAAAATATGGCAATATGAAAAAAAAAAAATGGACGAGTCCGGAGTCGAACCGGAGACCTTTCCCATGCTAAGGGAACGCGCTACCAACTACGCCACACGCCCTGATATAAATTGTTAGGACTGTTGATTAGTATGTAAACATTTACATGTTATTCGGTATTTCATATTATATACTAAGAAACTAAATCTAAAATCCTTAATCTTTTAAATTACCATTAAATGGTAAATTATGAATTATAAAATCTGCAATCATTACGTTTATTAAATTACTTATTAAAAATTAAAATATATCCAAAGTTTCAAAATTAACATTATTAACATTGGGTGTTATGTCCCATTTAAAATATTTCCCAGACTGAGTTTCTTTCATTGGAGGTTTCTTTACATTCCTCACCCAAGCCCGATCTCTTCTCATGTTTATTTTACCAAAACAAGAAGTGTATGGTATACATAGACTGTCGTCCTCGTCGTCGGAATTTCTGTACTTCTTTACCCTTCTTGAGGGGTTAGGAATATTGGTGAACGCCGTGTAGACCGACATAGGTCTCCAAGGCAAGTCTCGGGTTTCTTGAATAAATTTAATATTTTTATCAAAATCCAGAGGTAGTGTTTGTTTCCATTCAGTTTTAATAGTTCTCATGACATCGACAGCTATTTTTTTAGGATCGGAATAAACATGTTTAGAAACAGTCATGTGTCCGATTTTACGTTCTGTTTCACAACCATCATGAAGATACATAAGTCCTGGAGTATCTACAATTACATGAGACCGCTTTGAGTTTGATTGATTTGATTGAGAACTTAGATTTGAATGTTTTCTCTTGCTAGTTCGTATGTTTCTTGTAGGGGTCAGTTTTGATGGTTTTAAAGAGATTTCAGGAGCGGATTTATTTATATCATCCAAACTAGTATATGGACTTTCGCTGGATGGCCTGTCAATGATTTCTTTTTGATACATATACAAGTCATGGGCCGGTTCACCAAACTCTCTGAACATATTGAATCCTTGTGCTTCATGAGTATAGTTTTGTTGATAATCACTAATGGAGGTTCCGGTAGAATAATCGTTTTCTTCTTCTCGGTAGTATAGTTCCTGGTTAAAAGGCTCCATAGGTAACAGATTATTCCAAGTTTCGTCTTGAAACAATGACGAAAACGTTTCTTCAGCGGTGCCATTGGTAAAAAGCAAAGGATCCATATTAACTACTGAATATCCAAAGTAAAAGAATCCGGAATTTGTATGTAAAATAGAAAAATAGCTAGCAAGGTAAAATTTAAACTCCGTTTGTACGAAAGTCCGTTTGTACTCAAATCTGTTCGTACATAAGGTTAGCATACAATTTACAAATGTCACCTAAATACTTACTCTCTTTTACAGTACTTACCTTTATTATGCTCTACTAATATATGTATAGTAATGAACAGAGCAATATCTTGACCTGTTTACAATTATGGTTTCCTAAATTTGCAGCCAATTTAAAAATAGTCCAAACATTTTTTTTATATACAATTAACAGTCCGAATCTTTTGCTAAACAGACATGAATGACCACAGATATTTTATGTTGGGGTTTGTCGGTTGTAAATATGCTTGAGTATCAGGTTATAGTTTCTTTAACCATCGCCGCATGAGCTGCTAGTGGACAAGAGAAAAAGTGAGGTGACTCAATAATGATAAATGGAGCATTTATAAGATATTCTTTTGGGAAATCCTTTAGAAATATCAGAAATTACTCCAGCACACCTACGGGAATAAAAAAGTACCCTGAGCTTCATAAATCAGATTTTACTAGCGAAGGGAATCCGGATTATGTGAAACTTATTTTGACATCACGAGTTTACGATGTGATTGATGAAGCGGGATCGCCTCTTACCCATGCTGTAAACTTATCACAGAGATTAGGTACGAACATTTATTTGAAACGAGAAGATTTGTTACCGGTATTCTCGTTCAAACTCCGAGGTGCATATAATATGATTGCCAATCTTCATTCGAATCCTAACGTCAAATTGGATGGAGTTATAGCTTGTTCTGCGGGAAATCATGCCCAAGGAGTCGCCTATTCCGCCAACAAATTGAATATTCCGTCGATTATCGTTATGCCTACAGCAACCCCTTCAATTAAATTCAAAAATGTAAGTAGATTAGGATCACAAGTTGTGCTATATGGTGATAACTTTGACTCTGCGAAAGATGAATGTGACCGATTGAGTTTACAAAATAATTTAACGAATATTCCTCCATTCAATCATCCTTATGTTATAGCAGGCCAAGGTACGATTGCTTTGGAACTCACACGTCAAATCAGATTAGACCAATTAGATGTGGTGTTTGTGCCTGTTGGAGGAGGAGGATTGATTGCTGGTATTGCTGCATATTTGAAAAAGATTGCACCACATGTCAAAATCATTGGAGTTGAAACGTTTGATGCTGATGCCTTATACCAATCCAAAAAGAAAACCAATCTTGAAGTTTTAGATAGTGTGGGAGTTTTTGCTGATGGAACTGCAGTTCGAGTTTTGGGTGAAGAAACATGGCGGGTTTGTAAGGACGCCGTTGATGATATCGTTTTAGTTCTGACAGACGAGTTGTGTGCTGCTATTAAAGACATCTTTGAAGATACTAGACTGATTGTCGAACCATCAGGAGCATTATCAGTAGCAGGGTTAAAGAAATACGTGAAACAGAATAAATCAGTTGATCATAGTAATAAAACTTATGTGCCTATTTTGAGTGGGGCCAACATGAATTTCGACAGATTGCGGTTTGTTAGTGAACGTGCTGTTTTAGGTGAAGGTAAAGAGGCCAGTTTAGTAGTAAGTATACCAGAAAGGCCTGGAGAGTTTGCAAAATTACAATCAATAGTTGATCCTCGAGCTATAACTGAGTTTAGTTATAGATACAATAATAGTGAGGGTGCTAATATCTTTATTAGTTTTAATGTCACCAATAAAGAACATGACTTGGACGACATTATTCTGATTATGACCAGTAAAGAATACGGATACGAAGTGCATGACATTTCTGATAATGAAGTAGCTAAAAGTCATGGCCGATATTTGATAGGAGGAACAGTTAATCAATTAAAGCCTAACAAAATCATTAGAGAAAGAGTGTATGAATTTGAGTTTCCTGAAAGACCTGGAGCTTTGAGCAAGTTTCTTCAAAGTTTAAAAGGTGATTGGGATATAACTCTCTTTAATTATAGAAATCATGGCAATGATGTGGGAAAAGTTTTATGTGGAATTGTAACACCTGAAGATGTTACCGAAGAAGAATTTCAACAGTTTTTAAAAGCTTTGGGGTACAGGTTTGCCGATGAAACAGATAATATCATTTATAAAAAGTTTTTGAGTTAAATATTATTAATCAGACTTTCTCAAAAACTCCTGAAACGTATGATGGTCTATACGAACGCGACCTGTAGTTTTCATTTGTTTTTTACCTTCCTTTTGCCGTTCCAATAACTTCTTGCGTCTTGATATATCTGCTGCGTGTAATTTTTGAGTAACATCCTTGCGTCGAGGCTTTATTGTTTCTCTGGCGATGACTTTATTATTGACTTTGGCTTGAATTGCCACTTCAAACAATTGTGATCGAAGAAACTGTTTAAATTTATCAACATTGGCTCGACCTTTGGACGGTACTTGGGACCTATGTATGATCTGGGTTAATGCATCCTGAGGTTCGCCATTAACGCATAATTCCATTTTTACTACATCGGCTTTCTTGTAGCCTTTATCTTCGTAATCTAATGTAGCATAGCCTTTGGTGCATCCTTTTAATTTACTAAAGAAATCATCTACCAATTGAGCCAATGCAATTTCATATTTCATGAGAATTTGGCCTGTAGTGAGATACTCCATTTCCGTTTGTACACCTCGGTTGTTTTCACACAACGCCATAACAGTACCAACATATTCTTCGGGAATAGTTATTATCGCTTCTACATAGGGCTCCATTAACAGATCAATATTGGGACTGGATACTGGAAATTCGTTCGGGTTAGTAATGATCTTTTCTTCGCCGTTCCTATAATTTACTTTATAAGGTACAGTTGGTGCTGTCAAAATGATTTTAGCTCCATATTCTTTTTCTAATCGTTCTTGGAATACTGTGGCGTGTAATGATCCAAGAAACCCTAATCTCCATCCTAATCCTAACACCCCGGATGTCTCCTTTTCAAGGGTCACCGATCGGTCATTTAATACAAGCCTCTCAATATCATCATTCATGGCTTTGAATTCAGAACCGTCAGCGGGAAATGCCCCTACAAATACTATTGGCTTTGTTACTTCAAATCCCGGTAATGCTTCCAAGCCCTGATGATGACCCCAATGATAAAACGTATCACCAATATCGGCTTCCCGGGGATTTTTCATGCCCGGGATTACATATCCCACTTGACCTGCTCGTAAATTATCCATGGGTAATTTATTCGGATACATTATCCCCACTTCTTTAACATCATACCGATTTCCAGTGTGTCCTGATATAAGTTTAATGCCTTTCTTCATAATACCATCAACAATGTATACCAACATTACTACTCCTACATAAGGGTCATGCCATGAATCTACCACTAATGCCCTTAGTGGCGATTTTTCATCACCTTTAGGACAAGGAACATCACTTAGAATTCTCGGAAATATCTGTGCTACGTTTAAACCAGTTTTTCCACTTACGGCAATGCATTTTTCTCCGGGGAGTTTGAAGGCAGATTCTACTTGATTAATGGCCCGTGGGATGTCGGCTGAATCCATATCAATTTTGTTTATAATAGGAATTAATTGTAATCCCATATTATGGGCCAATAAAAAATTAGCTACTGTTTGAGCTTGAATTCCTTGAGAAGCATCTACTAATAATAATGCCCCACCACATGAGGCATACGATCGAGAAACTTCAGCACGAAAGTCAACATGTCCCGGAGTATCCACTAAATGCAATAAATAGTCCTCTTTTGATATCGGGTCTTGATAAAACATCGTACAAGTTTGAGCTTTAACAGTAATACCTCGCTCTCGTTCTACATCCAAACGATCCAAAACTTGTTTATTATCACCAGCAACAATAACTCCTGTCAATTCAAGAAATCTATCTGCCAATGTAGACTTTCCATGGTCAACATGGGCCACTACACTGAAGTTCCGAAAATTTTCTATAGGGATTTCCGATATTCGTTTGTGGATTGATTTCGCATATACTTCATCAGATGGCAGTACCGTAACACGTTTTGACGGCGTGTGTGCATATCTACAGGACAGTTGGTAATAATTGGCACATTTGACGTATTTTGAGTGCTTAATGAAACTAAATCGGAGTTTATTTCTAATCATTGCAAACTTTTCATCTCATAAAATTATTTCAAATGTGCGATGGTCTTAAACCTGACGCTAGCATGTAATTTACAGTTATAATCTTAATTTGTATACCATAGACAAGGTTTTGTAACCATAAAGATTTATTAGAGAAATGGTGTACGAAAGTGAAACTGTTTCTAAAAATAATACATGGCTTTTCAAGGATCTAATATAAGAAATTTCAATGCCCATCGATATGTGTTATATTAAAGTTATGAAACACTTTAAGGAATAGTTCCAGAAAGATGTTTTCGGTTTAGCTTGTATCAAGACAACAATAGCTCTGCTAAAAGGCTTTGTGTGCCTGTTTATATTTAAGTATCAGTAGAGCAATATGATGTGTTTTTACAGAAATTCTGAAGAAAGTTGACTAAACATTCCACACTTTCTAAGGAAACCGCATTATATATGGATGCTCTTATACCCCCTACGGATCTATGTCCCTTCAAACCAGTTAAGCCGTGTTCCCCAGCTTCTTTGATGAACTGGGCTTCCAACTCTTCTGTAGGTAAAGTAAATACCACATTCATAGTAGATCTAACTTGAGGGTTGACTACTGGCAAAGTGTATAACTTACAAGCATCCAAGGCATCATACAAAATCTTAGCTTTACGTTGATTAACTTGTTGAATATGATCAAGGCCTCCTTCTTTAAGGACTTTATCAGTGACTAATTTCAAAATATGACAAGTGAATATTGGAATAGTATTGTAAGCTGAATTATTCTTAATGACTGTAGGGTAATGGAATGCAATAGGAGGTAATGGGATTTGCCAAGATCGCAATTGTTGATCGGATGCTTGAGTTATCAATGTTTTCTTTATAATATAAATCGTTAATCCAGCAATTCCTACATTTTTTTGAGCCCCTGCCATTATTAATCCGTATTTGGAAACATCAATGGGTTTACTTAAAATATTCGACGACATATCGGCAACCAATTCCACATGTTTTAAATAGTCGGGCGGAGGAGTGTCCTTAAATTCATTACCATGAACAGTTTCATTATCGGCTAAATAAAGATACGTGGTATCATCGTCAAGAGGTTTCCATTGTGAGTAAGCTGGAATATCACCATATTTACTTGATTGAGTATCTACAACTACATCGGCAGCAAAACCTAATCTCACAGCTTCCTCATAAGCCTTTTTAGACCATGATCCAGTTACAGCGTAAGCTGCTTTCCCAGGATTACCATTGTGTGTTGTGGCATAGTTGGCAAATAAATTATACGCAATCGAAGAAAATCCTGAAGTACCCCCTCCTTGTAAAAAAAAGATTTCGTGAGTATTGGGGATGTTTAATAATTTAGTTAAATTGGCTTTAGTATCGTCAATTATGTTAATAGCCGGTTTTGATCTATGGGAAATTTCTCCTACTCCCAAGTTCTCGTCATTATATCTAAGTAAATCTTGGGCCGCTTGTTGTAATACTTCAGAAGGAAGCAATGCAGGCCCAGCACCGAAATAATGTGGCTGTTCTCTTTGTAAAGACATGATTTGAGATTTTTCAGTTGTCTGAGTCATTTTGAGGAAAATTTATTCATTTCTAATTTTGATTGCGTTCATATAAAATATGACTTCAACGTCGTCAGTATCTTCCAACAAACAGTGTAACATACACGCTTGTTGGTTTAATAATAAAATCATTGTTTTGCAATTTGCTATGATTTTAGACGACATTTTCCAGTCCTTTAATTTCACAGTAATTTCGATATCTTCGGTTTCATCGTTATCATTAATATCATCATCATTATTATTTGTAGACATTGTTTGTAGCGAAACGTCTCCTGATGGTTTACGTATGTCCAACTTCTCATTCCAACTTATGGTAACCTTAAACTTATTATCCTCTTGTAACACAAACCCAAGAAACCCTCCGAGCCGTCTGCTGGCTTTAATCGTCACAAATCCGTGGTTAGAGGCTCTAAACTTATCTAAACGTTTGTAAGTAGATCCAAACGCGTTAGGAAGAGATAGTAGTAAATCTACATGGGTCAATTCAGGTTCTGTTACTAATAATGAGCTATGACTACTCTTCAAGATCTTTACAGGGATTCGAAACGTATGATTAATGGTGTTAGAATTAACATTCATATGGGAATAAAATAATGCTAATGAAGCGTTTCTACTTGTGACATGTTCCGATTCATTACCACGTATATCTTTTTTTTGAAGCCGAATATGTAACCCATCGCTATTGGCCTTTTCATAATGTTTCAATGCTTGCAATAATAAATCAGCATTCAATTCTATCAGGATATTATTATTATTTATACTTTGAATTTCAATATCGCCAAATACTGACCCCATCTTGATCTTGGTCCATATTTGAGGCTCTTGGGATATACTTTCGTGATTAACCAGAATGATATATAACATTTGTGGCGTAAACCGAACTATCACCAGCTTTCTTTGGTTCATAATAGAGAGACTGTCATTTAATAATTGAGTGTTGTGGGTGAAAAGTTTTAACTTCATTAAACTAACAAGTTAAAGTAAACAGTGCGAGAGTTTTACAAACATGGAGAAATCTCCTAATTTTGAACATCGGTTTTCCCAGATTAACATTCAGAATGGTACTGATGATCGGAAAAAGAGTCGACCAAAGATGACAGTCCCCAAATCGCCATATTTGTCAACGTCAAAAAGAGCCGAGACAAGAGCTATTACGAGATCACAATCATCAATTAATATTTCAAGTCTTCATATTGCAAAGACACCTTCCCGAATATTAAATAATAAAGCAGTTCTGACGATAAAGACGTCAAAGATAGCACTTGTGGACCAATTGAATGATTCCAAGTCCACGGGTAATACTCCATATCAAGAATTATCGTATATGAGAGATACTTCATCATCGCTACGTAAAGTCAGTAATCCTTTTAATAATAACAGTAATGGGCATAGCATTGGGCCAAAACCTTCAGATATTACCAATATAAATTTGCAAGAAACTTCGAAGGCTTCTCCAATCCGTCACGTGCCACGGTCAATTACTACTGATAAGCTTGATGTATACACCCGCTTATATAATGATTCCAAGAAACTGCAAGCTCCATTAAATTCTAGATATTTTTCCCGAACCAACTCAACTTTCCATATGGAGAAAATCCTTGTTAAAGTTCAGAACTTGGCCGAATTATATCGAATTATCCATGAGGAAGATCCGTGTCTTTTTGAAGACAATACAAATGAGGTTCTCATAGCAAATGAGCCCAAAACATCTCAACAAGTAATTCAAGAATTTGATAGTCAGCTGATTCAACACAGCCCTCTTGATACTTATGAAAAAGGGGAAATATCTCGAAGAAATGATATTTATTTCTTTCCAAGTACCAATTCTCAGAATCGTAAGATAAATATAACAAATTACATCAATAATTACGGATTTGATGACACATCTGGTAATTACGTGATAGTTCCTCAAGATCACATTAATTATAGATATCAGATAATATCAGTGTTGGGAAATGGAGCATTTGGTAATGTCGTTAAATGCATAGACAAAAAATATAGTAATGAGAATGGTAACAAAGTTGTGGCGATAAAAATCATCAAGAATGATTTAAATTGGTCTTTACAAGCGATTTACGAAATTAAAATGTTAAAACATCTAAATGATATAAATGATACGCAATCTAATGATCCATATATAAACGATTACAGTACCCAAAAGAATGCAGTATTGAAATATTATACCCATTTTCATTTCAGAGGCCATATGTGTATAGTGACTGAACCATTAACGATTAATTTGTATTCATTATTGGAGGTTATAAAATTCCAAGGATTATCATTACCATTGATTAAAATCTTCACACGAAAAATTTTAGAGGGATTAGAGTTTATTCATAGTAAAAATATTATTCATTGTGATATTAAGCCAGAAAATATAATGGTTAAACTCCCGCCAAAGTTTAATACCACTGTGGTAGATGATGATTCTATAATCATTAAAATCATTGATTTTGGTTCTTCTTGTTTTACTAATGAAATATCATATACTTACATCCAATCAAGGTTTTACAGAGCACCAGAAATTATTATAGGTGCTAAATATGACAACATGATTGACATTTGGTCAACGGGATGTATAATTGCCGAATTGTTCACGGGAGATCCTTTATTGCCTGGGAAAAATGAGTTGGAACAGATTGGATTAATATTAGAATTATTTGGGAGTCCTAATTCTTCATTGATACTTCACCAACGGGCTCAATTGATCAAATCTATTCGAGGTCAAAACGCTATAAGTAATATTAACGATCTGGGTAATGTCGCCTTTAAAGGTGTGGTTGCTAATGAAAAATCCATCAAAAAGACTCTTTTATACACCCTTTTTGATATGGAAGGGAAAATCAATATGAATTTTCTAAATATGAGGATCCAAGCAGCAGCCAATACCCAGTCCCATCAATATCTTTCTTCCAAACGCAAATTCAAAGCTTCATCGAAAACATTAGAATTTAAATTGAAATTAAACGCCTCGCATGAAGACAAAAAGATGTGTCAGGAATTTCTTGGCTTTCTTGGCAAAATCTTCAAATGGTCCCCTGATAAACGGGCGTCAGCTAAAGAATTATTGAATGATAATTTTATTAATATGTAATAGTGGTTGGTGCACGCCGCACTTTTAAATCTCACAAGATGCTCATTCTCCACAATATTAACTTCACAAGGAAATCACAGATAAATAATACAAGACATGGTGAACGATGACAATAGTGAAATAATAAATGATTCTTTGGATTATAGTAGTGAATATATTGAAAGTGACCTTGAAGGGTTTACGGAAGGAGAAATTGATGTTATTAAGAATATGTCAGGATCAGCAAAAGAACAGTCTTTAAATAAATCTACAAGTCATTTTACAGACAGGATTCTTCAAAGGTTAGTTAAAAGACCAATAAATGATAATAATACTGAGGAAACTAAAGGAATAAATGAACCTCGAGGAACTCAACCTAAACGGAAACTGTCAGAAGGACTTTCTGTTAGAATATTAATGGGTAATTTTAAGAAATTGAGTTCGAAAATGACCCCATTCTTTTCAGTACAATACGGAATTATACACATAATAACTTGGAAGAAACCTAGCAAGACATTGTGCTCATTATTTCTTTATACATCGATCTGTGTATGGCCTCATTTAGTTTTGGCCTATCCGTTACTATTCGTTATGTTTGGCGTATTAATACCGGGATACGTATATAGACACCCAATGCAAAGACCAGAACTTATTAAGGTTAAAAAACGAGGTCAATCGGTTTGGGATTTTCTAAGTAGTTCTGAATCGAGTGTTATAGATGATTTGGTGAGTGAAGAATTTATGGAGAGATTTGAAAACGACGACTTGAGGCCGTTTAGTTCGAGATCTTCAGATTCATCAACTTTGGTGACATTTTCACCCGGAAATACTATTGAGGAAACTGATGTTCAGGAAGGTAATAAGGATCGTAATAAACAGATAAAGAAACAAAAGAATCTTTTAATGAATATGCGTGGTTTGCAGAATGCCACCAGTGATCTTTTGAAAACATTGGATAAAGCAGAATCATTCTGGTACGACACTGCTGGGTTTAAAGATGAGAAACTAGCGACATTAATCTTTTATGGTGTAATGGTGGCAGTGTCGATTATAATATTTCTTGGGCAATTTATTCCATGGCGATTAATTTTCATTCAATCCGGATGGGGATTTATGATTATATGTCATCCTAATACCAAGACGTATCTTCAAGCCATAAAGAATTCTAAATCGCAAATGAAACCTAAAAAATCTAATGGAGATATAACTGAGGATAAACCGCCTAAACGTATATACAACGGGCCATTTGAACGACACGATATCATTGTAGATGATGAGCCAGAAGTTCGCATAGTGGAGATTTATGAGTTACAGTATAAAACACCTACACATTCCAACTATGAGTTTTATAATTATTATTCCCAGCTTTTCGATATCAAGGACCATTTACGATTAAGTGGTAAGGCTCCATCTGGAGTTGACCATCTTTCTAAGGTGTATCCACCAAAAGATTGGAAGTTTGAAATGAGTTATATTAATACTTGGACCATTGATGTGAATCCTGTGGAGTTTTTAAGGGATCGGTCTTTGATAAATCCCCTGGTGTATGATATTAGGGAAGAGGAGACGGAAGGATGGATTTATGATAATTCCCAAGGTGTACCGGATCTGGACTATTTATTTAGGAGAAGACGACTTTTCCGAAAATGTTTTAGGTATGGAAGAGATCCTCGAGCCGTCTGATGGCTAGGTCGGCATGCTTGGCACTACGGCTGGAACTAGCGCGCGCACCGTTAGGGCTTCAGTGGTACGATATATAGAAAATATACAGTGCGATGGACGCATTTGCAAGTAGAGTACGAACGTTTGATGCATTCCCTAAGGTCGACTCCCAACACACTGTGAGATCAGTCCGAGGGCTGTTGTCAACAATAGTAACTACATTTCTTTGCCTTGTGATTTTTTGGATCGAAGTTGGGGGATTCCTTGGAGGATACGTGGACCATCAATTTATAGTTGATGATCAGATCCGGACTGATTTATTGATTAACATCGACATGCTAGTGGCGATGCCTTGTGAATTGGTGCACACCAATGTCGTGGACATCACTGATGATCGATTTCTTGCGGGAGAGTTGTTGAATTTTGAAGGAACGTCATTTTATGTTCCTTCTCAAATTATCGCCAATGCCGCTAATAATGAACACGAAACCCCCGATTTGGATCATATTATGCAAGAAAATCTTCAGGCAGAATTCAGCATCGAAGGTAAACGATTTAATCAAGGTGCACCGGCTTGTCATATTTTCGGATCCATACCAGTAAATCAAGTTAATGGCCGATTTTTTGTTACTGGTAGAACCAACGGTAATCTGGATAATCAACAATTAATAAACTTTTCACATATGATTTCGGAATTTTCGTTTGGGCCATTTTACCCATTAATCAATAATCCCTTGGACTTCACCGCAAAAACGTCAACGGAACCGCTTCAGATCTATAAATACTTTGCCAAAGTAGTACCGACATTATATGAGAAACTAGGGATGTTAATTGATACCAATCAATATTCGTTGACTGAACACCATACTGTAGCAGAAGAAACAAATCAGATGCCGGGCCAACGTCCTGGCATATATTTCCAGTATGATTTCGAACCGATAAAATTGGTGATTCTGGAAAAGAGACTTCCTTTTATACAATTTGTGGCACGGCTTGCGACCATCATTGGTGGTTTGATGATAGTGGCAGGGTATTTGTTTAGATTGTATGAAAAGATATTACGGTTGGTGTTTGGTGAAAAGTATACTAACAAGAATCGAGAAAAGTTACAAGGAGGTTTATTGAATTAAGGTAATCAAGTTTAATGAATTGACATTTATCTCCGCATTTTCTACAACCGTTTATCGTTCCGCTTATCGTACCGCTTATCGTACCGCGAAACGGTACCGCCAACCCGCACTGACGTTGATTCCTCTGTGGCAGTACCAGTAGAGATTAGCGTTATGACTAAGCCGGCTAAGCCCATAAAACGGTCCCGAAAAGGATGCCACAAATGTAAAAGACACAAGATCAAATGTGATGAGAATAAACCCAGGTGTTCGTACTGTGTCAAGACTAATTCTGAATGCGACTATTCGATTAAATTGACATGGGGCGGTCGTCCTTATAAAGACGTTACAAAACGAGAAAGTCCGTTCCAAAGTATTATAACTATGGGGGAAAAGATCCAAAGGCCACAATCGCAAACTGATAGCGATTTGAGTTTTGTGCCTGTCGTTGGTAATGGAGAATATTCTGAATTGTTGATCAAGCCATTAGAATATCAGGAAACACCTTCACTGACCACTGATGTTGCATATACTCGGGAAATACTGGGAAATCCCGATAAAGAGCCGTTTATATCAATCATAAGCACAATTCCCAACTTGACTAGCGGAATTGAAAGTTTATCGAATGCCCTAGAAAACGTTGCGGATGGAGGAATGCACTTTGGACTACAAAACTCCGAGATATTCAACAAGTTTCTTAGTAATATCGACACTGCTAATAGCTCGCCAGTCGTAAGTACACCGGAAACGAGTGAAATCGACTTTGCCTTGGATTTGGTTAAAAGTGAAGCTTACCTAAGACCAAAGAGCCCGACGATTTCCCCGACTGGAGAATTTCGGTTTTTATGGAAATACCCTAAATCCCAATCCCACGAAATTTCCGATATTGACGACATTTATGATTCCATTCCCCCATCATTAAGTCCGTTACCGGAGATCCTTAACCAAGTACCATATTATCGACAATTGATGCATTTTTGGATCAATACCGCAGCTGACAATTTAGTTCCAGCTCCAAAACATATTTATAGCGAGAATCCATTCAAAGTGCTATTACCGCAAATGGCCATGGAGTATCCAGCGATTCTAACTACAATCTTAGCACTAGCAGCAACGTCAATGTCACTGATTTGCCAGAGCGAACCTCCTACTAAAATTATAGAACATTTAGTGTCTCGCTCATGTAATCAACTTTTAAAAATGTTGGAAGACGAACATGAAGCCACCTCCGACGGAACATTGGCAACCGTATTGTTATTATCGTGCTACGAGGTGTTGAATACCAACAACTTAGACCGTCATCGAGCCCATACATTAGGAGCAGGTCAAATAGTTAAAGCCCGACGATCAATCCATGGTGACTCCCAAAATTCCGTGACGTTTGATTCTCCGGACTCGGCTCCACTGCCTACTTTCGGTACTGAAGGGGACGTAACCTTTTTCTTGATGAGATGGTTTGTGTATGTGGACGTTATTGGAGCATTATCATCAACACACAATTCCGAATATTATCTAAATGGAGAAGGTAGTAAATACGAGCCAGGAGAAACCGTAACTAACGTATCATTAGCCAACATGGATCCCAAACGAGATATTGATTATCTTTTGGGGTTTGATCCGCAATTCCTTGTATATTTTGCAGATTTAGTGATGCTTATTCGAAAAGTCGATTCGTATTATAAAGATTATGAACAATACCAACATCGTACCCATTTGCCTATAGATATCATCGTCAAGGCATTAGAAATAAAGTCGAATCTTTCCAAAGTCTATGAACATGGTGAAGCTAGACGACAGCAACGACTTGATAAATTATCACATCGAGTAGATTCCGAAGACCTCAAATATCAAAACATGATAAAACAAGATTTTGTGCTACGATGTACAAACAAATTGTTTTATAATATGGGACTATTGAATTTAAATCGGCGGGTTTTGCAAATTCCTCGAAGTTCGGTTATTGTACAAGAATTGAGTTTGGAGATTGGAGAAATCTTAGAGACCAATATTGAGCTGGGGTCTTCGGCAGAGATATGTTGTATATTCTGTTTGTTCTGTGCTGCATGTGATACTTTGGATGATCTGATGAGACGTTTGTTTATGGAAAGGTTTACGAGATTATCTGAAAACGGTAATGTTTTGGCTACAAAGAGTTTAACTATAATGACGAGATGTTGGGAGACGGGTGAAGATTGGATCGATGCGGCACGTGTTTTAGGAGTTGATGTTACGCTTCTTTAATTCCAAAGCAAGTGTAGAAAGTCTAGGAAGTGTAGTGGTGTAGTGGTAAGTTAGTAATTTAGTACGAGTCATGGTTGTAATTGTACCGCGTAGTCATCGCACCATCGCGTTCATATGGAACGACTCTCTCAGAAACCTAATGGCTACGATGACCTTTATTCAACGATCCAAGAAGCCTCCAACGATATAAACAACGATAGTCTTCAACGGAAAGCTTTAATGGGGAGCTTAGCGTATCTCAAGGACAAGACTCATCACCATTGGTTTTGTGATCCGTTTCTTTTACCAATGGCAGCATATACGTTGATCTTATTCTCGCTTCCCAATAACGCCAAATGGACCCGGGATATCATCAAGACATGTATTGTGGACTGTAACGATTGTGCCATAGGATTTAATCGGTGCAAAGCCGAATTGTATTACACATTTGCGGTCACCAAGAAAGTGCCGATTGATCGGGTCCGCAAAGTCACATATTCCATCACTGATTGGCAAATCGAGTTCATTCAAGCCGAAATTACCGATGACAATGCTCTAAAGTATATGATGTTGTGTTTGCATGATCCTGATATTCTTCGACGGGATTTTAAGTTAAAGTCGTGGTTTAAACGGAATATTTCCGTGGATATGGTATATCCGGGATTAATTTATTTTATATTTGACGATGACTTGAATCTACGAGAATGGGCCCTTAAAACCATCAGTTCGTTATCCTATCGAGCTGGTGTGGTGGAAACATCGGTCTCGGCCGAGTTCGCTATACATTTATATCAAATTCAACAGCAGCAATTTTATTCCGACAAAAACGCCATTTTATTTTGGAAGAATTGTACAGTATTATTAAAGCACTATGAATCCCGCTTTTTGGAGTTGTTTAATGTTCCTAATGATATCGATGTGATTTCTCCGTTTGATAATGTTCGATACTTTCCATTACTCAAAGTTTTCAATAATCATCTTATTGCCGGTGTAGGTCCTCCGTTGGTGAATGCATTGCACTTTTTGGCCCGGGCATTGATTCAGTATCAAAGCACGTTTTGGGAAATTGCCGAGTTAGGCTATGTGGCCTATTTAGATATAATTTTCAATAACCACAATTTAAAACTCTACCTCACTCGTGTTGATAACAAGGAGTTGACGGATTGGATTGTCCCATTTTGGCAATCGGTGGATGTGAAACAGAGAATAACCACTGCCATAAAAGTATCGACTTATTATCTTTCGTTGCATGATCAAACTCCACTTACGGTATCATTAGCTCCCGTGTTTAAGATTTTGAGTAAAAGCTTTATATTAGGATCGAATGATGATATCGTGAAATTTAGAGACCTTCGTTCTGTAGTGGATAACTATTCGTTGTGTATAGTCCAGAATGCTGATAATGGCCATTGTGTGGATATTATGGGGACATCATTCTGCTTTGATCTATTGATCTTGTCGACCAACACCCTGAGTTTATCACGAATGAAACCACCCACTGTTTCCGATTCATTCCCGATGCTATGGACTAACATTATAAAATTAGATTTCACCACACAAAATCTCTGCAACTTATTTTCCAAGTTCCAGAACGCCTGTTCGGTGGTTTGGTTTATAAACAAAACGTTCAATTCCCAAGAAAAGTCGCTAAAGGAGTGTTTCATCACGCATAATAACCAAGTAGAAACCTGGAGTAAATGTTTCAATGCGGTATTGGATCGAATCAGCATGCTAGATAGTACTAAACTAGGGCAAATCTTTGAAGTCAAACTGTCACTGGTGGGATTTTGGTCATGTTTGTTTTCCGGTTCGCTTTCCCAGGCGTCGTTAGACATTATTTATCAAGCATTTGATACCCAGGGGAGGTTTGAAGGGTTGACAAATCTTTTACAGCATTCCTTGGGGTATTCCATAAAAGGAATTGTTCATGGGTTACAAAACCTCATTCAACTTGAAGCTTACGAGCCACTTCCTAAAACCGTACGGCTTCTCATGGATATCACACGGATTCTAGACGATTCTATAGGATTAGCCAATATAACCCCTCAACCATCAGATATTCCATTGCTCGTTGAATTGTGGAACGTATGCTGGAAGTTTATGATCATGTTATACCGGAAAACCTTACAATGGGCCAGTGTTTACTATTCGAATGAATTAGTAGAGTTTACACGTGATACTTTAGATTTAAGTCACTTATTATTGGATGCTTACGGGACATTTGTGGATGCCGTTGGAGCTTCCCATAGTAAGAGTTTATGTCAGCAAGTTATGAATGGGTTTAGTAGTATTTTAGTATGGTTGAGGTTGAGTGATTTGAGTTTATTGAAATCGTGTATTGAGCTTGTGTTTAAAGGCTTGGATTTGGCACAAAGTGTGGGGACCCCCATCGATAAGGAATTGCTTGTGACATTGGTTAAGTATTCGTTAAAGACCAAAAAGTTTAACAGTAAACTTACAGAGCAGCAAAGGACGTCGATATTTAGTAAAGTTCGAGATGTCGACGAGATGGTGGTGAATCAAGTATTGGAGGAAATCACTTCTCGGGAATCCAGTCCAGCTGCCACTACCTCTGCTACTTCAAATGTTGCTACGTCGAGTGTTACTACGTCGAGTGGTTCGGTACAGCCTAAAATAACGTCTTTTACCACAAAAGCACCAGTTGTGAATCCAGTAGTTAAGAAAGAAAAATTATCACAAATGCAATTGGCAAGATCCATGATCACTCAGACCCGTAAAGTTGTAGCACCACCACGAGCTCCCGGGTTTAATTCAAAACTCAAAGACACCAAGCCCAAGGAAGTGAATAAACTAACACTTGAAGATGCCCGCAAAAGAATGCAGAATATGTATAAGGAGGATGACAATGATATCGACACGGAACTATTCATCAAGGCCCGAAAAAAGGCTATTCAAGTCGATATCAATGGTAATCCGCTCAAGAAAGCAACAGCGCCTGCGGTTGATCCCAAACTCTTGGAACAAGCCCGTATGGAACAACGTCTTAATGTTGATCTTAGAGGGCTTTATCACAGTGTACTAAATTGGAACTACTCCAACAATGACTTTGACGATAGTGTATTTAAACCCGAGACCACTAAAGAAACCTACACTAATGTAAATGATTATATCACGGTTGTAGAGCCACTCTTATTGTTAGAAACGTGGTCGCAAGTCCAAGCCACCAAACAACGACAGCAAGAAAAGGTGTTTGAGTTGTTTATTGGAAGAAGAACGTTAACGGATGGGTTTTTTGATCTCAATTGCAGCATTAAAAAGTCGGTTCTTGGTGACGTGAAACTCACAGACACCGATTTGGTGGTGTTATCGTTTACAGCACGGGACAGTGTGGATTTCTTAGCCAACAATGGCATCACAACGTTGGCCAAAGTTCGGGAAATCAAGTCTGTAAATGCCGAAGTTGCTGATATCAATCTCCGGATATCTTCGAACGGGCCTATGCTTAATAAGCTAACCCACGGGTCGGTGATCAGGGCTATGAAAATAATGCCCATGATCACCGTAGAACGAGAGTATTCGTCGCTTAAAGGGTTACAGTACTACGATTTGTGTGACAACATTATCTCCGGCACCAGTGCTACGCCAATGACAATTCCGCAAGCCAAACTACAACGGACCATGGCGACATTCAACGTCAATGCTTCGCAAGCTACGGCGATTTTGGGGACCCAGACCGCTAAAGGGTTTTCGCTTATCCAAGGACCTCCCGGGACCGGTAAGACCAAGACTATACTTGGAATTGTGGGCCATAATCTCCCGGAAGAACGTGACAAGAGCGTTCTTGCCACATCCGACGCCAAGGTCCCGGAAAAGATTTTGATTTGTGCCCCCAGTAATGCGGCTGTTGACGAATTAGTGTTACGGATTAAGAACGGGATATCCAACGGTGCTGGCGCGACAGTTAGGCCCAAGGTGGTGCGACTTGGCCGTAGCGACGCCGTGAACGCGGCAGTAAAGGATTGTACTTTAGAAGAGTTGGTGGATCGGCAATTGGCCACGGTTTTACCGGAGACCGCTACCGACGCCACTACGCGGGCCGAGCATAGTAAACTTACGGCCCAACGAAACGAATTGCTTGCTCAGAAGAAAGACGCCAACTCCGGTAAGGAATTGGAAGCGTTGGACCAAAAGATTCGCGACATTAGCAAACAACGACATCTTGTTTCCCAGAAACTTGACCACCAACGGGAACAGGCCACAGTGGCGTACCGCACCCGGGAAATCGAGCGCCGTAACGCCCAGGCCAAAATCTTGGGCGACGCCCACATCATCTGCGCGACACTCTCGGGGTCGGCCCACGACTTCTTGGCCAGTCTCTATGTCAAATTCAACAAGGTAATTATTGACGAGGCGTGCCAGTGTGTAGAGCTATCGGCAATAATTCCCTTACGCTATGGCTGCCAGCAGTGTATTATGGTGGGGGACCCGAATCAGCTTCCTCCGACCGTCATTTCCCAAACAGCAGCAGCTTTCCACTACGACCAAAGTTTGTTCGTACGGCTTCAACAGAACAATCCGGCCTCGGTGTATTTGTTAGACGTGCAGTACCGAATGCACCCCGAGATTTCTCGGTTCCCCAGCCTCAAGTTTTACCGGGGAAAACTCCACAATGGTGCCAATACTCTTGCCGAAAACCAGCGGTCATGGCATCTGGTCAAAGCCTTGACTCCCTATCGGTTTTTCAACGTTGCCGGGTCTCATCAACAGCACCAAATGTCCAAGTCTTTGTTCAACACCAAAGAAGCTCAAATCGCTCTTGAATTGGTCCAGGAAATTATCTCCCTTTTACCCACCACCGAGTTTGCTGGCAAGATCGGGATAATTTCGCCGTATAAGGAGCAGATCCGGACCCTAAAACAGGTGTTTACTAACAAGTACGGGTCGTTAATATTGTCGGAAATTGATTTCAACACCGTAGACGGATTTCAGGGCCAGGAAAAGGATATAATTATCATGTCATGTGTCCGGGCCAACGAAAATGGCGGTGTAGGATTTTTAAGCGACGTTAGAAGGATGAATGTCGCCTTAACCCGTGCCAAATCCACGCTATGGGTGTTAGGGAATGCTGCTTCTTTACTGGCAAATAAAACCTGGAAAGATTTGATTGACGATGCAAAGTCACGTGATTTATTAATTGATGTAGTGCCAGGATTTTTGAAAGCCCAAAAGCGATCTTTGGATGTGAACAAGGCCAAGCAACAACAACAAGAAGAAGAGGATCACACAGAATCAAAGAAACTAAAGTTGGCATTACATACAGAACAAAAAGACTTGAATGAGAAACTGTCTGCAGAGCATAAAGAACCCTCACCTATATTACCAAATAAATCAGCTATCTTGCCCAATAAACCAGCTATCTTGCCAAATAAACCAGCTATATTACCAAATAAACCCATGCCAAATACAAACTTGGGCACAAAACGAAACCTCCTTCCCAAAACACCCAAAAGCAGCATATTCATACATCGTAAACACAAATAAATATTATTCGCCTTTATACCCTTTTGTTTTACCTTTATCTTTGTCTTTTCCTTTCTCTTTATCGGTTCGAGTAAACGCAGGAACGTCTAGAAGCCGGTGTTCAATTGCATTGGAACTGATATTATACAAATAATCAGACTCAGAGCTCATTGGTATCTCAAATACTGGAAAACTCTCAAAACACCCTTTGCTCTTAAACTTAGCCTCATAAGTCCGCTTATTGTCATTGTCAATGGGCAACATTTCCAACACATGCAATAACGCATTGGCTTCGTTTTCAATGACACCAATTAAACTCTTATCGCCCGCATCGTCTACGGCCTTGAGTAAATCGTCCAAAGTTTGGCCAACGATGTCACTAATCGCTACATGAGGGTTTTCGTTCCCCAAACATTCTTGGACGGCATTTTCTCTGGTTTTAAGCAATTCACATAAGTCCGTCCACGTCTTTTCGTGTTTGTGATAAACTGTCGACATTAATCCGGTTTTCTTACAAAGATCTGTATACCCTTGACCCGATGTTTCTAGAAACAATAAAATTGGCTCGAGGTTCACCTTGGAGGTGATGGTATTGTTTATGTCGTCAACTTGAGGAATCGACTGTTTTGCTAATAACGGTTTTATGTAAATGTCGTACAATTTCGTCATATGTTGTTTTGCCTTTTCAGAAGCCTCCAATCCTTTACTAAACCCTTTTCCATACGGGTTTGACTCTGTTGCCATTCTTTGGGTGTTACCATCAGAAAGTTTGGGAGTATACGGCTGGATTCCAATGAGTATATGTTCTTGTGACTTCAAGTTTCGTGTCGATAAGTAATGATTCGTAAAACTTACATCAACTTCCGTATACTTAATCATAGCCTTGGCCTTTTCATCACTCAACCCAGTGGAACAAAGAGTATCAAAAATAAGCATTTCCCCCTTTTTGTCCAACTCTTCAAACGTTTTCACAAACTTTGAGGTTTGACTTTCTAGAATTGACGTTGTTTGTTGGATTTCATCATTTATTGCCTTCTTTTTGGCTCGAAGTGTGCTTAGCTTGGCTTCAAGGTCCCTAATTTCAGTATCAATGGAATTATTATTATCCAATAACTTGGAGAGTTTGAGCCCATACTCATTACCATCACTCTTGACAGCTTGAATCGAATCCAAGAGCTTATTCCTCTTATCGTCCCATTTCCGGAACCTTTTGCACATCACAAAATTATAGGTGGCCTCTTTATCGTAAAGCTCATGAAGTGAATATTGGTTTTCTGATAATTGGTGAAACATTTGGGAAATCGAATGGCGAAGATTATCAAGTTGATCACTGCCGTGTTCCAACGCTATTTGATGGTTTCGGGTAATGCCATTAAGGTTTTGCACTAAGGCATTATACGTTTCGTGTAAGAATTGAATTGTGTCATTACTAGGGGCAATGCTATATACGGAATCGGAAGTTTCTGTCAGTAAAGACTGTGTAGATTCTCTGGAAGTATTGGAACTAAAAGGCCCTTTGGGTGATTGTTTCGGTAACGGTGCCTCGGGCGATTCCGGGGAAATGAATTCACTAGGATCCAAGTCATCGTTATCTCGGGTAATTGTCGACGATAAACTTATGGACTCATAAATAGATGTCCCCTTAGCCATAGCTGGTAGTAAATACGGTATTTCGCGGTAGTAAGAGTCGTATCGTACCTTCGTGATTAGGATGTCGCATTAAACTTTTCCCAACTTCTGGCAGTAATCCAATATCGCCTGGGAGAAATTTCAATGGCGTATCCTGGCAACATGAATTTCGCAAGTATTAGTGATTAAATATCGTTACTAGCTATATAAAAAAGTCGTATATTTAATATAGTCTGAAACATTTAAAAGACTCGATCAGAAAAAATGATTACCGCATTGTCACTAGGGCGAATATCGTGGTAGATTACCTCATTGATATCCGTGTGATCAATATCCATGTGATCACAACTCGTCATGTCCCCAATCATCAGTTGGCGTTTCGGGCAACGAGCCATTAGCACCAGATCCAACGGGACATAAGTGATGCAGAGGAGGATCAGATCCTTCATCACATAGAACATACACAGACTGATAAATCTAAAAAACGTCTTTCCATTCAGTTATATATAACCAATCATAATCAGCAAAATCCCCAGCGCTACAATCATTATCATAATAATAACAAATAGTACAAGTATAACCAGTTGTGTCGTTACTCATATAAACTTGGGTTCCTTCATATGCTTAAGCCTCCAAATAATAGAATAAATTATTGTGGTATTTAACTGATAATGTCCCAAACACTTGTCTTATGCACTGATTAGCAGATCCTACCAAAGAATAAAAATCGAACACAGCATTTATCTTGCTTTGCTGCTCAAATCAGTAGCATACCTGCGTCCCACTGCCATAACCTCAGACCTAGTTGGGTTTGTTCCCACCAGGTATCTAAGTATAGCTTTTGATTGGTTAATTTCATGTAACTGAGCTGCCAACGAACCCACTACTGCCATAAATAACAATACACCTAACTTCATCCTGCTTCTATTATTTTTCCACCATCGAAATTATGTCCTTTACATGCATTGTGGAGACTAACGATCGTCTCTATGTATTTTTTCAAGACGTCCTGCGATAAGTGAAGTGGCAATTTCGGAGTGTATATAGCCAAATTAGGAGTAGTTTTAGATACAGTACGACATTCAGAGAAAAAGTGGAGAGGATTTGCTATTACCATGAATCTACTACATATGTCTTGTTTGCTTGAAATCTTGTTCAATAATTAGCATATCGTGAATTTTCTTCCAATACGTCTAATATATCAAATACTACTCCTATTCTGAAAACGATTTATGCAACAAAACGGTTTGAAATTTTGTATAAAGACATCATCACAGGGAATTATTATAAAGTATTACTTAATAACAATATGAAACAGGAGAGAAAAATATTTGAAATAATATAGATCACAATCACGTGATTAAAGGTTATTTTAATATAAAAAGGTCCCAAAAACTAAAAATTGGCAACAAGGTAATATGAGTCGGAAATTATTCCTATCTTATCAATTTTTGGAATAGATTTCAATATAAAGTCGAATCCTAGTTCTTGTGTTTCAACACTACGACAAGCTAGCGACTAACTAAACCACACTAATCTGAGTTTTACTCGATAAGTGGGGCCCCAAATTTGTAATATTCGTAAGGCAACCAACACGGACCAATTCATTATACTATTTCGGAATTATAGTAAGCAACGTAAAAAGCCTACAATGAATACTGTTTGCTAATAAACTTTTCAACATACGTTACCACTTCCGAATTGATTTAGGTACAGTTAATCCCAAAAACATTTCACACCTCCATTAACAAGAAAACGTCGTCACGACATTTATAAATCACATAGGGTATATTTTAATTCTCTTTTATTTCTTTAAAATTTGTACTCAATCATTGCTGTGGGAATTCAATTCATATGATAAAATATTAAAATTCGTTAATATTATTTGAAAATTCTGTATCTATGGTTCATCAATTCTTATAACGAAATCAAAAACTCCTGACTCTTTCTATCTCAAATTCTGAAATGTAGAAATACGTAATCAGCCACACCCTAAATCAAATGGGCACTGACTTCGTTTTAAATTCATACGGCCTGCAAGACAAATTTGCACCAGCATTTTTAAAAATTCGTTCCAGCCCTAAATATAAAATATTTAGTGCGAATATGAATTGAGAATTTTAAAGTAGGTGCGATTTTTAAGTGGGATGAACTGTAATAGCGGTCGCGGTAGAAATTGGCGGGCATTCAAAGTATGGATGTGTATTTGATTGATAAACAACGTATGTAACAAACACTTGGCCATCCGTCAATACTAACTATAGGTAAATATAAACCCATCCAGCCATTACCATCGCGGAACCTTCTAAAGGCTTACGGTCTAGAACCAATTGCTGATGGATTAGCAAGAACAAATAGAGATGGCACCAAAAAAGTTCGTTTACGGAAATCTTATAAGAAACATATCGCCGATTTACCTGGAAAACATAATATCCCTATCCCAAAGCCTCTACCGGCGGGTTTGCTTGATCCCCAACTAGGGGATGCTCCTAATCTTGTGAAGCCTATAGATCCACAATTACTTGAAAAGGCATTGATGTTTGAGAAACTGTATCAGAATGGGTTACCGGGGATCAATAAGGCGGATTTGGCCATTGGGCAAGGTCAAGATGGGTCCACAAGAAGAGAGGATGGGTCAGAAGATGAAGACGAAGGACGCAAGCGAAAGAAGAAACAATTGAATGGCGACACAAAAAGACAAAAAGGTCCTTAATCGTATAATGTCAGTTATTTAGTTTCGTTTCAGGGTATCTTCAATTCTCGAAATTGTCATTTTATTCTTTAATAGTCCGCCGGCATGACTCATTATGGCTCGTATGACCAATTTCTTTAAAATCATTGTCAACTCCAATACGGAAAGAATTTCCTTTTCAATCACCAACTCTGGTAACAGCAACTTGAATTCAGTCACATTTAAAAGCCGCTTATAGCCTCCTTTGAATTTAAGTGATGTCAGTAAAACTGCTGGATTCATTTTCAAATAATTAATACTAATATACTTTTTGGATCGCTCAATCATTGCATCTATTTCATTTTCATTGTCGATGATTTCGGTATCTTTTTGTTCTTTATCTTGATCCAAATCAACTTGCAAAATATACTTGATTAGTGTTTTTCCAGTAATTTGGTCCATCCGTAAACTCAATGGTTTGGTCTTAATCTCAAAGTTATCCAAGACTTTAATGCCACCTACATCTCGAAACATCGACCAGTCTACTGTAATTAAATTACCTTGATCGGTCATATGTCCCAACGGTTCAAGGAACGTCAGAAACCGGGAATTCTCTAGTAAATTTATTCCTTTGATCATAAAAATCTCAACTTGATTAATATTGGAATCATCTTCATTCACAGCTCGCCGAAATGTTCCTTTATTCATCACTATATCCAAAATTGCACTTCTATCATCTTCCAACATATGCAAAATAACTTTGTCGGTATTAATAATCCACTCAGCTTTGGCCAAATTAGATTTGTCATACGGCTTTAAAAATATCGAACGCATCAATAAATTGATTTCATTATTAAGTTCGTGTTGCAATGCCTTTAAATGTAAATAATCATCATCATCAGGTTGCTGTCTAAATGAATAATTACGACCCATGTATTCTAGTAATCGTTTATAACCAACAAGGGTTTTTATGTGTTGATATAATGAAGACATATCTTCAAAATCAATCGAAAACTTTAGCTTTTCCAATTTCTGTAGGTAAACTTTATTACTCGGTTCTGTATAAATTAATAAATCCATTATTATCAAGTACAAAGTATAATATTGTGAAGAAGTTGAACTTATAATGATTTGGGGAATATCCACTGTCAATTTTTCAAGAGTACTTTGTTCGCTGTGCACTTCATTTATAAGACTTTTGGCTGGCTTTTGTTGGACATAATTGATCATTCCTGAGATATCTTCAATAATCAATTGTTCTTTACCTGCTAATGAGCCGTCAATACAAACTTCTACACCTAACCATGGGGGCCATTTAGTAGTGGATCCATAACAAAACTCATCAAACACATTATTATCAATTTTTTGGTGTTTACGGAACACAAACGCATTCGTGTGCTCAAGAACGACTCCATAGCGATTTTCTAATTCGTCAATATCAACAACTAATCGATCATAATTTTCATAAACTGACACAATCTTTGCATTGACCTTTGGCGTACTTAAAATAATTATTGATTCGTCGTTTTCTTGGCTTTGTAGTTGGATCTGTGGAGAGATGATTTCGACTAAATAATCATGAGTCAACTTCTCGTCATTTTTCACGGCATTTAAAACGTCATCAAACTTGTCTAGTCGTTCCTGACAACTTTCTAATGAGTCTGAATGAACTGGGGGTTTCTGGTGGTGATAAGAGCGGTCTTCAGACCCTTCTAGCTTGGCTATCAACTCCTGGAGAATACTTAAGGACTCAAATGACGCATATCTCAGTAATAATGTTTCATTCTTTAAACAATGAAGATACTTAAGTGCCAGATTACGGTTGTCGTTATTCCATTTCAATAGCATATGAAGTAATACAAATTTATTGTGATACTGTAAATCTGCTGTTTGGTTGAACGACTTTTCTTCGGCTTCAAGGCTCCGTTTTTCCGCCCTGAGGACATCAATTCTGCCGTCAGTGTCACTACCATTGCGCTGTAGGTATTTAATTCGAGTGTCAATTACCCCACGACGAGTTTGAAACCCTTGGTGAAGAATGTCCGTGACTTCAGGCACGTTGGTATCTTTTGAATAGGTTTCTCGATGATACAGAAAACTTTTGGTATATAATAACGGTAGCATTGTTACATGTTTTTGATGTTTGGAGATAGACGGCATAAATGCGTCTTGATAATCTTCAATATCAAACCATTGATTATCATTGTCAAATACATTAAATGAAGTTTCATCGTCAGAGCTTCCGTTGGAAAAACTTTTGAATTTGGCAGCAACCACCCGAAGATCAATTCCATCTAAATAAACATCACCAAGATGAAAATTCATCTTTTTGACTTTGGCATTTGTCGATAATCGCTCATTGATGGATATTCGTTCTTCTTTACGCTGATGAAGATCCACAATCAATTTATTTGCTTTTCCACGTAGACCGTAACATTCCACGTCATCATCATCAATTCGACATATGTGACTCAAGAACAATGATGATAAATTAAACAGAAACCTATTAGATACTAAATATTGCGAAAATTTGCAGTTATTTCGGGGTTGCTTGAATAATTTACCTCTTCGTATAGGCAATTGCATATTACCATCAAATAACTTCCACCATTTGAAAAAATGCCCAAACACGGCTGGGCTGAAATGAATACTATTGTAACTCTGATTGTAATTCGCATCTAAGCCAATCATCATCTTTATACTATCGGATCTAAACCCTTGGTAAGAATCGTGGCCATTCGAGGTAAATTCCGGATTATATAATTCAACCTCATAATGGTGTTTACATTCTTGTAATGTCTCTAATATAAACCCCACTTTAAATTTTACGCCTCCACTTAATCTTACCACTTGTTTGGCGACAATGTCGCGGATGCGTGATTTGTCGTTTGCAACCGTTTCCAGCAAATTAAGATAATAGCCAAACCCTGAAGTTATAAATTGCTTAGAAGCAGGGAGATATGTTGACAAAGGTCGAGGATGAATCCAAGATAACAAAGGAACTAAAGAATAATTGGGAATATAGAAATTGACCTTGTGGCTAGTGACATTGCAAAAATTTTCGGAATCGTCATTTTCATTAATCGTCCACACCACATCATCTTCAAAACTAAGAATAAAGCCAGCACCAGCATTAAATATATCATAGGGGTCTGTTGAACCTTTAAAGGCCACTTCTAAAGGCCCATTATTCCGACATCGAAGATTAAGTTTGCCGTGCATTAATAATCTTAATTTATCCCAAAACCCAAGTTTCGGCGATGGATCAAGTGGAGGTTTAGAAAATTGATCTAAATTGAGCATAACTTGTTGAATTCCAAATTGATATGAATGTCCCCATACAAAACGACATGGTAGTGCCGACATGAAGTCGATATTAATGTTATGATACAATTTAATAGAACCTAAAGTCTTTTCAATTTCAAGACAATCGTAAGGTTGGGGATTTACTGGGACTAATTGACATTTTAACCTTCTTAAATGCTGAGTTCCCATAACCAATGCTTCTGCAAGCACCAAATGCCCTGAGATTCGGGCTGCCTTGCCATCGTCGCTAGGAATATCAATAATTGGAATCGGATAGTCTCGTAAATGCATCCGGAGTTCCCCCAACTGCAATTCTATATAACTAGCAAATCCAAACGAATACTTTGTATCTTTGGGTACACCCTGGCCCATATCGTATAAATACTGGTTCAATTCCTTGAACTTTGGTGGACTAAGATTTAAATCAACATTTTCCATGATAATTGATAAAAGTGGAGAAAAGACTCCACACGGTTGAACGTCACCTTGAAATCTAGATTCTAGTTTAGCTTCGTGGCCAAAAACAAACTTTTTATTCTTAACAAGTTCGTCATTCAATTGTTGTTTATAGGCTTTTACTTTCCGAATCCACGAACTAGCTAAAGATGTTTGTAATTGAGTCAAATTTTGCGAATCCTGGCTATCGTACAGCTCGTATACTTTAAGGTAATGTAATCGTTTCAACTGTTCGGTTTTGCCCAATTGGTAAATCATATTTAACTCACTCTCAAACGGATCATCTTCCATGTAAAACATTAATTGCTTTGCTTTGAATCTAACGTTAGAAGCGTAATTCATCGATTCCGAAGGATGAACTACTAACGTATTTTGGGTTTTATCGGAAACAATTTTAATTAAGTGTTTTATAATCTTTATCGTAACTGACATATTGTCGAATAATTTATACGTTACATGTTTGTGAGGATGAATAAACTTTACAAAATCCGTGTTTATGACGATTACTTCAGACTTTGAGGAATCAGTTATAATTCGAATATCGTCAACGCAAAGTAAACGAGTCCAATGATTCTGTAAAGTCGGCGATAATGTTAGCACCCTCATAAACTTGTTATGTAATTTAATTCCACTGTTACTGTAGCCAAGATTGGTTTGGAATCCATCTATTTTCAATTTATAATTCTCATGAAAAGTAAACACTAAATCGGTTTTCTTAATTCTTACTTCAACCATAATCTGCTTGAGCCAATCGTTCGCTTTAGCTGTTTGACTCTTATTGGCTTCGTTTATTCGCCGGGCCTTTCTTACTATGGAATGTAGAGGATCATGAAACTTGTGACTCACTAAATAGATCGATCCTATAATAACAAAGACTTTGAAAGAATCAATATTTGCCTTTAAATTGCCAATCATAGTTTTGACAAATACGCTATCATGTTGATGCCCTGATTCCATAGAAATGCTAGGCATTTGTATTACTTTATAGGTCTTAGAATCCAAAATTGTTAATTCTAAGTTGTGTAATTTCATAGTACTCCAAGAAGTATCTCGTTTCATTAATTTTGGAATCAGCAAATTCCATTCAAATTCCTCCATTCCTATACACATGCTTTTTAAAATATCGTTGGCATTAAAATCTCCATCTCCGTGCCTTTGTATTTCCTGGGGTATGAGAATAGATCTTGAACCAATCCGAAGTTTTATATTTTCAAGTCGTAAATTAACATCAATTAACCAATTTGAAAATTCCAAAATCCCCGAATCTTTGGTTAGATTAACGCCTCTATTGGCAATCACCTTACTATACCTTTGAATCATCGAATCTAAATAAATATTAGTATAGCCTGAATTTATATTACTGTGTAGTAAATCAGTCACTTCGGTCAAAAGCTCATTTATTCCCACGACCACTTCAAACTTTGATAAATCAACATAAAACATCATTAATTCTATTGTCAATTTGACTGATAAATCATTCGAAACCTTCAGGATGACATTAAAGTTCCTAATATTGATTGTATCATGATTTATAACCGAATGATCAGTTTTCTCAATATACTTTAGTAACGGATGAGCCATTTGATACGTCAAATCATATGATTCGTCCAATGTAGCGACTTTAATCATCAAGAAATCAAACTGACAACTAATTAATCTCAAAGGATTATTACTGCAATGTCGTATGATTAGCTTTGGGTGTTCGATAACAAATTTAACATCTAAATTAGGATGATATTGATTTATGTAATCTAATAATTCCCTTGTTGTCGACATTGAATTCCCAGAATCAGGTATGTTTTCAAATTCTGGTCTTGATAATTTCTTATGAATCCCATAAACCTTTTTATATTTAAAAAACTTTTTAATTAATGTTATATTGTATAATATTGATAAAGCCAACACTGAATCCATGTCAATGATCGGGTTTGAACATGTCAGAAACAATTCCATAACAGATTTTTTACCTTGGCCTTTCGATAAGGTATGAAACAAATTGCTGGTGATATTTATAGAGTAATTAGGAATATTTATAACTTCTAGCTTCCTGTGGTCGGCTTCGTTATTATAATAAATCCTTAATGATTGTATAGAGTATAAACAACGTACAGGTAGATCCGACGACAATTCAAATAATGTAAAGAAACCTGCAGATGTTTCAGGAAGTTTATTAACATTCAAAGTGATTCCCTTTATATCAATGTCTAAGAATGTCGCAGGTGATGGGGTATTAAGGTACTGTTCAAATGAATCCTTGGAATTACCCACAATAAATGGAATATCTAAAATATGAGTATCCTCTATGAAAATATCCACATCGTCAATACTATTGTATAAAACAGTACACTTTCTCCAAGTATCCATTAAATTAGAATTTGTAGTTTTAGTTTTAGTTTCTCGGTCAAAATGGTGGTCTATTGGTTTAATAAAACTTTTCACCAATTGAAAAGTAAAAATTTTTAGATTATCATTATAAATCTTTATAGCGACGGCATTTAACACCCCTTTCGATAAATTAATCGTGAAGCAAGTTTCAACATTCAAACTATCTAACGACAATATAGGAGCATTGTTGTAGTTGATACGAAGTTCGTTTGAATCCATGTTAATTTTAGACTTCAAGCTCTGAAAAGGAGATTTACAAATAGAAGATTTCCACCCAATGTTCAAAGAAGCAATGTTTGTGGTGACATAGCGATCATAATACGCTACATCCTTGCACTCTATTTCCATATCAGGAATACGTCGTATTAAAAACCTGATGATATATCGAGTTAATTTGTTATGGGGTAAAACCCTCAATTGAAGCTTTTGTTCCTTTTGTTCCTTTACTACGTCTTGTTCCTCATGCCTTTTGGCCGTCTCTTTCGTTATTATTTCTTGGGTTACAAATATACTTATCTCATTAATCCTTATCCTTCCCCAACCTCTAATCACCAAACTTTTCAAACTAATTTTTACCCCATATAAATTAATAACAATGTTATTAAACAGTATACCATTGTTTACAGTGATAGATCCGAGATAAACCCCAAATATGCTATGAAAAATCGACCAAAATACTATCCATATAATCACAAACCCAATTGTATATGTAAACAATTGATATTGTATAGAATGATTTACTTTTGTGGTGTTTACTATCATATCATAATAATGCAATGTTTATTTTAATTATCATAGAATCGCGATTTTTACAAATTCCAAAATTACTGTAATTAAATGCATAAAGAGCATAATACAGGTGCAGATTACAGAATAAAAATATATCAGGATTAATCTGCAGATCGGGATTTTACAACTTACACCCGAGCATATACCTTATACATTAAAGCTTAAACACAGATCTCCGTTCAAAGTGGTAGTATTGTTTACATATCTTAAGAACCCTGGATGTTTGCTCATGGGCCGCCTGGGTTTTAAAACATGTTTGGAATCATCTTTAGCCTCAATATCATCGTTATCACGAACCTTAACTGCTCTTCGTTTCAATAGTTTATTCAAAGTGTCTTGCTTTTCTTCTTCCAACTGTTTGTTTTTGTAATCCAATCGTCTTCTAGCATTTTCGGCCTTTCTAATGGCTGCTTGTTCTTCCGTTTCCTTTTTCTGTTTACGATCATTGCTAAGTTGTACAAAATCATTATTGCCGTTTCTCCGTTGTCGTTCTGTCAATCTATTTAAATGGTTATCAGGATTATACTCGGTCTCTTCATCAGTTAGAATCAAATCAGGATCTAAGTCCTGAGGCTGTTGATTTCGATTTGTCCTCTTCACAGGTTTAGGTTTGGGAGTGGTAGCTTCGTCGTCGTCTTGGTTGTCTTGTTCATAATAACTAATTGCTCTTTTACGTCTTGTTGGTGGTTGTTGCAGAAACTTTTTTACAGGTGGAGGTTTAGTTACTTCATCATCATTTTCTTCTTCGTTCAATTCCAAATCTTCCTCGATGTCGTCGGGATCTTCTAACCTGTAGTTATCTTCTTCTTCTTCACTGAGACTAGGGACTTCATCATCTTGATTATTATCTATCATGGCGTCCAAATCACGTTCCAACTCTTCATCTTCATCGTCTATACCTATATCTGAAAAGTCATCTTCGACTTCATTTTCTAAATCTATTGGTGTTTGCTCTGACTCATCTTCTGATATTACTGGTGCCATATTGTAACGAGTGCGAGACGTAACGTTTGTGGATTACAACTAATTTACTTGTGTGACATTTCCGTTTTAGTATTTGGAAATCATGTCATTTGTATTGACCAGCTTACATTTTCATAATAACTCAACGAAGTTTAGGAGAAATATACTGTAGACATTTACAAAGAGTCCGTACGATCGTCAAACTTCTATTGACAAAGGAATAACGGCGATTTGTATTTGGATGTACATTGACAAGGGATTAAATTAGAATTCGAACAGGCATTGGTTAACGTGTAAACATAAACTAAATCTAAACGTACAGCACTAAACTTGGCCAGTCAAATATAAACCTTTAATACTCCTAATATCATTCTTTGTATCAATCACTAAATTCTTCAGCTTTTCGGTTCCATCTTGTGCATATGTCACAGTATATAAATCATCATAATTAAATATTTGCGTATCCACCAACTTTTGAAACGCCTGTACTTCATCTCTAGTTTTTTTGTAATGAGGGATTTCCCCAATGTTATATGACGTGCATTTGCTCAAACTATCATTAAGTTTAGTTAATTTCGCCACTAATTTAATCTGATTTAATTTATCAATAGAATTCAACTGCTCCAACTTGTCTTCATTACTTAATTCAATGGTTCTATTCAAATATGACGTTTCGGTTTGAGTAATCGTATCAACTTTAACTTTAATTATACCGTCATTAGTTTTGCTTACGCCTACAATAGGTATATAATCCACTTTACTTATGATTCGTAAATATAAATCTCTTAATGTATGCCTGTATTTATCGAAGATTTGTAATTTTCGATCTGTGGCTGTTTCTATTAATGGCTTAATCCCGAAATAACTAACTATATAAATCACCGTTAACAAAATTCCCGATCCATGGGTTAATCTTAAAAGAAATTTAAATAACGATGTTCGTTTGTGATGACTGGTAAATGCCTCAGGGTCAAAGGCCGTTTCTGGTATTGTTAACTTCTGTACCATTCTGAAAAGTTTCTCAACAAATCGCACTTTCCTTATAGATTCAAATAATGGGCTTGAGTCTAGTAATCGTCTTCGACGAAGTAAAAATAACCAACAAAATAAAAAATAATATTCTTTTGTGCAATAATATAAAAAATAAAAAATACGTGGATCTTTATATATCAAATTTATATAAATATGGTCTAAATAAAATATACTACATAGTAACAAAAGAAAACGTATATAAAAAGAATTTTTTCGAAAACTTTTATACTGAAAATGAAATAATAAATCTAGACCAAATGGAAAAAGAAATAATAGAAAGTCACGGAGAAAATTCAGACGAAGAAGACCAATATGACGATTTTTAATATGAAAAATTTAATGATCAAAATAGCCATCTTCACTAAAGTTTATATACAGGTAAATATCTATATTCGTAAATCATTAATCTAACATCTCTTCTAGTGTGGGCTTAGTATAATTCCGAGAATATTTGAATTTTGTTGTTGGTATACTTTTATTTCGATAATGTACTTTTCTAGGTTTAAAATCTTTAGGGGCACTAATCTGGCTAATGTTTTTATTAGCTTTCTTTAAATTCTTCATTTCCTGTTTCCATTGTAATGTTATTCTCTTTCTTTTATCTTGTCGAAGTTTCAAATCTTCAGCATCTTTTTCGTTAGGCACCCAACTAGACTTTAAAATCCGCCTCACGGCTTCAGGAGATATTTTGAACATATTTGCTAAATCAATAGTTTTATATTGAGGTAACAAATCTTTTATAGTTCGTAAATCCTGCATTTGTTGTCGATTAAGTTTTCTGGTGGGATTCCATACCCCATATCGTGCTTTATGACTTTTATCTCTTTTAGCCCATTCTGGTAAATTCCTTATGTATTCTTTTTCTGCTTGCATGAATTTAGTCTTTATTGATTGCCTAATTTGAACTAATTTTTCAGGATCCGCCTTAGCCTTGGAAATCCCTTCAGTCAACATATTAGAACTTGTAACGGGTTTGTGTAGCGATCTTATAAACAGTAACATTGAGATGAGATAGATTATTTTGGGTATCGCGAAACTAAGAAATGAACTTTATAAGGAGATTTATATATAATGGTACTACTGATGAAATAGCCCTGATTCAACAGGGACTGTTATTTCTAAAAAGGTTGCCGAATTCTCCTAAAGGTTCTTCTGAGTGTTTATATAATGATGCAGTTGTCACTATTAAGAAAACGAATGTACCCTTCAGTTATCAGTTGATAGTATCTCGGCTATATCAGGAAGGAGAATCGAGCATTCATCAGGAGGAATTTGATCTGGATGATGATGAATTGACTGATGATGGTGCTCTGAATGTTAATAATCAAGATGAATGGAGTTTCACTATTTCAGACAGTTTAAATTTCAATGTTTTACAGAAAAAAGATGGTTCGTATGCAATTAATTGGAATGATATAAATGGTGACATAGGTGACCGATTTGAATTTAATATCGATGAGGAAATCAAGTTTACTGAAATTAAAAATTTCCAAACAGTATTATTCAAATGTCTATATGAACTGAAATATCTCAAGACATGCCTGGACCCCGAAGGTTTAAAAGAATTTGAGACTACCACCACGAATGATACATTTACCATTGACGATGTTAAGAAGGATATTTTGAAATATAATAATTCATTTAAATTTAATACTGATAGTGATTACGAAGATTATGAAGATTCACCCAAACCCATTAACCTTGAGGTATCTGAAAGTTTGGGGTCCTCGATAAAGTCTCAATCAGGCGCAAGTTATCTATGAAGTAATAAAATTGTGGTTAATAATGATACAAATGTAACATCAGAGAACGTTATTGGTGCTACAAATATGTTGATGAATGCTATAGATTTATATAATGAAATGTATTTAATGGGAAACTAACTTATCTTTTAAATAGACTTTTTAATTCATGGCGCCATAGTATGAAGAATGCATTTACTTTGTGAACTAAATTCGGCTTGTAATTGACAGCCACTGTCTCCACTTTAATACCATTAACCCTATTAAATACCCCCGTAACAAAACGGTTGAACCGAGCGGATCGTATTAGATAATTGTACAAGTATTGCTCTATAGGAGTCATTTGAGGAGATGGCAAACATTCGCGAACTATTTCGACAATGATTACAGATACCCAACTTAATACTATTGCCCTTAGTTTTGGGATTATATCGATAGTGGGAATCATATTGTACCACTTAATTCTGATCAATATTAAGGAAGATGATGCTGATGCACTTGCTAACAGTATAGCCGAAGAAGTTAAATATGATTGAAGCAATACAGAGGAATAGTTAAGATGATGTTTTAAGGGTAGAGATATTGAGTAAATAGACCCTTTTGTCTGTTCTTACCTTACTGAAAGTACTAACATTGCCCCTAGTACTTATATAGAGAATATTTATATATAAATGAAGTATCATGATATTTCTGTTCAAATTATTGAATCGGTAACCACTACTATTAGGACCCTACGACAATTGCAATAAGGTTAAACATTTGCATGATCAATTTTAAATTACACTTTACCAGTAATGGTTAATTAGATCCTTTTAGAAAATGTGATTCCGATGCTGTTCTCCGCATATACCCCGTTTTTCAATAATGGACTCCAGAAGTACTGTATAATTATGTAATGCAACCATTGAAATATGCAGTTGATGTACGGGAACTCTACCCTCTATTATCGGAATGTCGCAAAAATGTGATTCTAATTTCGCTTCGTGAAGACAGTAGAATAATTGTAATTTCTTCATTCTCTATATAGAAATGTCATATGGTGTATTAAAAATACCATTGGAGCAAAGCTACATGACTCAGATAAAATCAATATTCATCTCTTTACAGTCAGAATGTTAGCACACTGCGTTCATATTATTATTATAGGGAGATCAATATTGCATATAGTGGACTGAAGAGGCTTCCTTTCCAATCAACTAAAGAACCATTTTCTGGGACATTTGATACTATTTTGTATATATGCAAGTTGTCTGGAATTTTCCATCTCTTTAGTCCGCAATGAAAGTCTCCCTTTGAAGAAGCATTTCTCTTTTCATGTTGCTTTCACTTGATGCTAGTTAATGGTAAAATATGTGGCGATATAAATCAATAATATGGCCATTCTATCATAATTCCCTTATACGATATTTAAAGCTGGTTTTGATGGGCATGAAGAAACAGGACTGTTATACCTATACATAATCCCTCAATCAGTCCACACCTTTATTAATAGACAGAAAAGAGTAGTTAGTAATTTTTATGTAGTGGTTAAACATTCAAATTTCAGAGTCTGGAAATATTAGTGTGCTAATTTCTTACGACTCTTGCTATACAGCCAAGGCAGAAAACATATTTTGATTACAAGCGCAAATATATAACTTGGCTTTTACCAGCGACTAATTACGTAGTACGAAGAGGCAGAAGATGATTTATACCATCGAAACAACTCTGACAATAATTTGTCTATGCACATAACATCTCGGCCGCTGGAAATCTAGAGCCAGAGTTATTGAAGGGTTTCAGTGGAGAAAGAGATTAACAGAGAGAATTGATTGTTGCATGCCACTGCACATCTTCTAAACAAGGCATTTATCTCTACCAGATTATACTCCCACAATTTGGGAATTAGTAAGACATTGTGGAACAATTATAGCTTTTCAATTTTGATAAATAATCATACCTGTTGCAAACTTCCGTATATAATGGTGACAACTACAAGTACACCATTAAAGGAAGGTATGTGATATATAAAGATATTTTATACTCATTTAGAATATGGTATTCAGTTAGAATTTGGTGCCGTGGTAATCAAAATTATATCACCAGTAAACCGTTAGAATTGGTATTGATCATGCAAGGCCTGCGTAGCCCCCTCAAAAACTAGGCGCGTTAATAATAATAATTTATAGGAACATTTTTTTTATTTACTTATGGACAGAGATCGCTCTATTGGATTCTTGAAGAGGAATTAGGAATTATGCGGCATTATCCTTAGGTTACCAATAAATAGCTCGAATTGGTTTTCAATGTTTCACTTTTTTTATGTGGATTGTCACATGCATACCTGAAAATAGATCGTACGATAGTAAAATTTTTGTTTACAGTTAATCCCAAAAACATTTCACACCTCCATTAACAAGAAAACGTCGTGGCGACATTTAGAAGTCACATAGGGTATATTTTGAATTCGCTCTTGTTTCTTTAAAATTCGTACTTGCCATATATATAAATCGTTGAGAGTAGTAAGTCAATTCGTATAATAAAATAATAAAATTCGTTAATATCATTTGAAATTTCTGTATCTGTGGTATATTAATTCTTATGAGGAAATCAAAAAATTCTGACTCACTATATCTTGAATTTTAAAATGTAAAAATCGGTCTTCGCATACCCTCTAAATTGAATGTATACCGAAGAGAAAGGCAAATTCTCATGACCCTCGCCCTAAATTCGTACAGCCTGCGGTACAAATTCGTACCAGGTTTTTTAAAAATTCGTTCACACCCCTGAATATAAAAAAGCCAGTGCGAATTTAGGGGTGAAAGTTTCAATTAGTTCAAGAAATGGAATATAGATTTGTATTTGACGATGGGGATAATAACCTCGTAAACGAAAAAGGTGACCCTGTCGTAGATGATATTGATATGTCTGATTGCCTCCCTTTAGATACTTTGACCAATTTGACGAAGTATCGTGAAATTGAACGTGAACGTGAACCGGAAGTTGATACAATGTCAAAGGAAAGAGCGAGAAGAAACCCAAAAACGAAGATGAACCGGGTTATTTAACTAGAGGATATCGTATATACTCTCTTCAAGATAGGGAAGCTTTTTTCTCTGATTGGATAGAAAAACCAGGAACTTCTATTTCCTCCATTGCCAAATCTCTAGGGATTCTGAGCCGTACCGCTCAAAAATGGGTTAGAGAATACAAAGAGGTAGATGATGGGGAACTTCCTCTCCCAAAAATCAAGGGTAATCCTAAGCCAAAGCTTAATGATGAACATAAAGATTACTTGAAAGATATTGTTGATGACAATCCTTCTTCCACTCTAGCTGACATGTTTGACGCTCTCTGTACTTCTTTTGAAGGCTTAAGTGTAAGCAAATCTTCTTTACATAGGTTCTTGAAAGATGAATGTGCCTTCACCTTCAAATTGGCACGTAAGGAGAGTATCCAAAGAAACTCTGAAGCTAAGATAGAACAAAATTTCAATATGTGACTCAATCGATGGACAGTGATGTTGATTACCTTTCTAACTGTGTTTTCATTGACGAAGCTGCTTTCAAGATCAATACGAAGAGGTCTAGTGGTTGGGCACCTTATAAGCGCTGAGAATCACACTGTTTTAGATTTATAAGATTAGAAAATAGGGATGAACGCAAATTCTAACTCACTTGTTACCAAATTACTACTGAACGTAACTTGAACATAAAATAATTAATCCTCTAAAACATAACACTAAATACCACAAAAGTAGTACCGAATCTGCACTTTTAAACTTCAATGTGACTTTTAAATCAATTTGTTTTGTGGTTTGAAGAAAACGCAATCACACCCAAAACTTTCTTTTTTCTCAAATTGTATCTACTATACAATCGTTCCCAACTTTTTGCAAGTTGAGAAGAATTTTTTAAATGTCGCTATTTTAATTTTGCGCTTTCTGAGACATTATATTTGGTGTACTTCGCTCGACGTGTTCTGCGCTACTGTGATTAGTTTTTTGCAACCCAGATTGTGACTTTAAGTCACAATACTATGATTTTTTTTGAAATCAGTTATACCTAATTGTTTACTTAGCTAAGCCTTATTTTTTGATTAGTTATATTTATTTTTGTATGCATGTATGTCTTATTGTTGGTACTAAAATGATGCATAAAATATTCTGGATGTTTCGAAAAAGGTAAATGTGATAGATCTAATGGAGAAAATATCATAAATTAAATAAAGATCCTAGTTAACGCACTTTTTACTGTGCTTGAAACTAAGAATGAATTTTTTGTATGAAGATGGATCCAGCAGAATAGTTGATGAAAGTGGAAGAATCCAAATGGATGAAGGTGATATTGATGATTTAAGACCACTGGAGGTCGTTCTAGGATTATCGGGTTACGTAGCGGCCTTGATGCAGCTAGCAAAATACCTTTAGAGCTACTTTAAAAAGATATCCAACACTCGATCAACTCCTTTCAAGCTTGCTTGGATATGAAAGACCTCTGATATATACTTTTCATAACTCAGGAAATATATCTGATAGTTCTAGTAAATTTTTCGTTATTCATTACTCTAAGTAAAATTATTTAGATGCAAAATAAGGCCTAGCTACGTAAACAATTAGGTATAACTGATTTCAAAAAAAATCATAGTATTGTGACTTAAAGTCACAATCTTGGTTGCAAAAAACTAATCACAGTAGCGCAGAACACGTCGAGCGAAGTACACCAAATATAATGTCTCAGAAAGCGCAAAATTAAAATAGCGACATTTAAAAAATTCTTCTCAACTTGCAAAAAGTTGGGAACGATTGTATTTATTTTATTCATCTTACGCGTTCATTATTTAAGGCTGATACCTCATTAACATATGTGTAATTATGATGTATTCGAGGATGTGTATGTCATTGTCACCAATGTTGTCAATTCAACTGAACCTTGAGGTATATAATCAGCCGTTATCAGTTGTTGCATCATACTCAGGTCACTAGAAACATTTCTTCTGCCAGATACTGACCTTATATAATAAGTACCGTTAAAATCGTTTGTATGTGAATCAAATCAGCGATGTCGTACCACATATCAGTAGCATACTGAGTCCCACTTACATAACCTCAGCCCTGGTAGGGTTTATTCCTACCAGATATCTAAGTATAGCCTTTAACTGATCAACGTCATGTACTTGAGATGCCCACGAACCCACTACTGCCATAAATAACAATACAATTAGGGAATACCTCATCCTATCTTGTATTTTTCAATAAGTGATATTTCCTCATTTTATATGCTGGGCATTCTCAGATTTTGTGAAAGATTGTAGCTTCTAATGATCGGCTCTTCAAGACGCAATATGTATTTTTTACCAAACAAGCAAGAAGTCTTGTGATAGGATACAAGAGGTAAATCGGGAGTGTATGTAGCCGAAGATGATGCGACATGCTTTCCAACTTAGCGATAGTTGTAGACATACATTGGACTTTAGTACCGAGTGTAGGAATACTGTTTTTATGACGATACCCTTGGAGTAATTGAATTTAGTAAAGCCTGCAAACAAGTAATTATAATACCAATACTTACGAAACTTAGAAATCCAGGAGTTTCCCATAAGAATATGTCAAATAATAAACCAATTTCAACAGGAATATAAACAATCCATTTGGATTGTAAGACGCCGTTACCAAAATCATGTCTCTGTATGCTACCATCCCAATTAAACAAAACCAAAAAGCCCGTTATTACTCTTAGTATTAATAAGGTTGAATCAGACGTTCTGGGTAAGGAGAAAGGAGATAATGGATATGAAGCCAAACAAATCAATGACCCTATAGTTGTACATAACCCACAATATAGAATGTAAACTGGGCGAGGAATAGTGTCGAACATCTGTTCTATCACCACATACTGTAATGAGATTGCACTGGATCCTCTTAAGCCACTAATAGATAGACTGATAGCATTTTCATAGGATCTCACGATTAATATTACTGCCAATAAGCCCAACATACAATGAACTCTCTTGACGGGTGGATAGTAACCCCCAAGAATAAGCCATACAAAAAAGGGTGTCAACAATGGCGTGATATATGTAATGGCGATAGCTTCACCACCCCCCAAGTAAGATAATGTGAAATACAAGGACATAACAGAGATTCCTTTTAAACCACCATATATTATTAACCATTTCCGATCAGCAGAATTTCCAAAGGAAATATCGCAGTCACTTCTCTCAGTCTTGATATAAATACAATAAACCAATACAACTAGACCATGTAACAAAGTCATATGTAGAGGATTAAGTGATTTTTGGATTAGCAATTGTTTGGAAATTAACATTGTCATTGCAGTAAACATTAAAGAACAGGTGAAATTAGCTCGCCAATTGTCATGGGATAGATTATTAGGGTTTGGGGGGCATTCAGGTTGGTGATGGTATTTGACATGTATGGAGATAATAGACCTGCGCGACAGGTGACCAAGATTTTTTGATAGCAATTTCGTTATATCAATAAACATTGTTTAATGTATGGTGTCATCTCTCATTGACTCTTCTCTCACTAACTCTTATGACTTACCTCTATGATATCAACAATTATCGGTTTAGAAGTGTCCAGTCACTTGATATGGCCAATTATTTACATAAAAGTGACATCCTATTTGAATGGGTGTAGTTTATAGGTGGGATTGACCGGATTAATGCTGTACGAAAAACGAGCCTTGAGGAGTCTGAATGCCTTGACTAAGGTGCCAAATGTCCGATATATGCACAGTTACCAGTATCAATCTCACTCTATGACGGTATGCTCTTGTATATGAGTCTCTACAATCGGAGTCTCTCCTTTAGGTGCCCAGCCACCGGATCTCTCTCTTCGTATTGATATTGAACGCAGTCTCATCAACAAATACACAATTGGAGAGATGATATCCACCAATTGCGTTACATATTGAAATCTCTGTTCAATCTTGGCTTCAGAGTTTCTCTCAACACTTTCTCTCAACACTTTCTTTACGTACTAACTTAAATGAAAAAGCACATTCATCTTTTAAGAATTTATGCAAAGAGGATTTACTTACAGTTAAACCATCAAACGATTCACAAAGAGAGTCTAGCATATCAACAAGAGTTGAAGAAGGGTCATCATCCACAATACCTTTCAAGTAATTTTTGTGCTCATCGTTGTTAAGTTTTGGTATAGAGTTATCTTTAACTTTTGGGAGAGGAAGTTCACCATCATCCGACTTTTTGTATTCTCTGACCCACTTTTGAGCTATACGACTCAGAATACCTAAAGAATTGGCGATAGAAGAGACAGATGTCCCGGGTTTCTCGATCCATTCAGAGAAAAAGGCCTCTCTGTCTTGAAGGGAGTATAAACGGTACCTTCTTGTCAAAATAGCTGGACCATCTTCAGCTTCACTACTTTGTTTCTTTTCTTTTCTTGCTTTCGACATTCTTTCATCTACCTCCATTCTTGCACAGTTACGCTCAATTTCACGATATTTAGACAAATTGGTTAATTCTTCAAGTGGAAGGCAATCAGCCATATCAATATCATCCACGACTGGTTCTCCCTTTTCATTGACGAGGTTGTTATCCCCATCATCAAATACAAATTGATATTCCATTTCCTAGAAACTTTCACCCCTAAATTCGCACCAATATTTTGAAAATTGGAGTGAAAACGTATCTCCTATTTGGTTCCGTTTAATTGGACAGATTTAAGAATCACCGTCTATTCTTTCACTATATACTATGGGAGTGTATATTATAATAAGGGATTTTTAAAAACTTAATTTTCTCCAAAATATAATCTCCTATATACAGTACATCCGCATTAGGTAGTGATGAAACACTCAGCATCAAATTATCCATATTAACTGAAGAATGGAAAGCAGAACTGATGGAAACTATATTTTCACAGCATAGCGCCGAATGGCCCCTTTCTCTTTTACTTTATCAAATAAATTGTCTTTTGATAGAATTTAGTTTGAACAAAAGCTTTTTACTGAGAGTAAGGCCAACTTGTAATGCAAGCATGTTGTAAATCTGACATTCATTTGAGTAACTGTTCAACTTGATGCCAACCGAACGTATGGCTGCATAGGTTGCAGAAAATACTCTAAAGATCTTGCATCATAATTATACTATAGGGGAAGTTTGTCCGTCACTCTTCCTCCGTTATCTCATTTCAAGGAATTAACTTAAACCTATTAGGCATGCTCTCTACAAATGAAGTGGATAATCCAGACTCAGATATAATATGTTTGGTCGACATTGTGCACTGAAGGTAAGCATGTAATCATACCATGCTCCTAAATAGGCCCATTTTGCCTTGTTAGAAATGCCATTCTGAATAGTTTCTCTAATAGAAATCTTGACTAAATTAATAAAGGTAATTAATATATGTATCTATTAACTACAATATATAACAACAACTATAAATTGAGCCCTGAGCAGTTTGTAATAATACTGACAGGTCAAAATCATGATTAAGAATAGCTTCAATGTCTTACTATCTGGTCAACCATTATCCTGCAGGTTATGATAACTATCCCATAACATAAATCTAACCGTTATAACACTCACCGTCTACAGCACCATAAGCGTCATTGTAGACTTCACCTACAGCAACAGAATCTTCGGTACGAGTATCCGAGTAACCTACTGCTAAACAATATTTGTTGTCGATAGCATAGCACAAATCAGAATTTGTGCATGGCTGAGTTTGCGAAACAATATTATTACCTAATTTTTCAGCATAGTTATTTGGCACTAGATAACCATAATTCCAATTTTCATAGTCTTGGTCGTACCCTTGATTCGTGCCCCAATCTGTGTAGGATGCCCAACCGCTGTTGTCGTCTCTTTTGGCTAAGGTAACATTTGGAGCTATGCAACTGCCTCCAGTGAAACATGTTTCATGTACTTTGAGTGCGTCGATGATGGATTCAGCGCCAGCGACCGTTGAAATGTTACCATATTTAGTTTCCGAAATGAAGTTGTATATACCATTTTCTGCAGACACGTTGACATGTGAATATTTTGCAACGTGTCTAACTAACTGTTTCGTGTTAGGACAATATGTTTCAAATAATTGGTCAAACTCTGTGTGCACATCTTTGTTGATGTGTACTTTAAAATCAGTACCATTTAATATATAACTACTATCCCAGTAATCTCTCTTTGCATTTGCTGAAGCTGACCCTGAATCGTAGAGCCATCCACCTGTTCCTACTGCCCCAGCAATAAATGTAGAAATCGCCCATAAGCCGGTAACACCAGCACATGCTGCTATCCCGGCTTCACCTGCAACAGGCACTAAACCTGCTGCTGCAAGGTAGGTGGCGGTACAGTGGTTTACCACTGCCTTCCTGTGTATATTGCTACTCCAGCAAATACGGCAGCGACACCGGCAGCTGTCATTTTGACCCATTCAACCATGGTTGGCTAAATAACACAAGAAATAAAGTGCAAGGATAATAATAATTGCAAGTGTTGTAAAGAATATAAATCGTTGTTCTTGAGTAATAATTCTATTTTCTCTCATACGATTTAATATTGATATGTAATAAAAAAATGTATTATATATCTAATTTGGGATTTTTAAAGTAAAAGGGAGATTGGAAAAAAAGGGCTTTTTATATCAAAAAAACCTGGTAATAAAAAATTGAAAAGATAAAAAAAATAAAGTTTTATTAACTTTGGTATATGGTCCCAGCACGAAAAATTTTTTACATGGATGACTTAATTTATTCTCCTTTTGAGGGAGAACATTTATCCAGAGGCATTAGCCCGTCTGATTTCAATTTAGGCATTTATAAAATGAAGTTAAAAAGTCAAATATCATGACTGTGCATTACGATCAAATACAATTGAGAAATCTTTCACTAGGATATCATCTACCCGTGAATTTTGGGGGAACTACTACAATACGGTTAAATTTAGCTTGATTGACTTATCTTCTCTGCTCATATTTTATAGAGGGATAGGTCTTTGGAAGCTGACAAAAGAGCCGGAATGTTGTGCTCTCTGTCAAGAGTTATTTCCAATATCTAAGCTGACCCAGATCTAATAATTATAAATCACATACTCACAGTGAGTATTGTGGTAAAATCGACCCAATTTTCCACATTAGAGTCCAAACTGTGCGTTTCGTGACGACTTTGTCGTCTTTTTTATTTATGTTTTATTTGGTATTTTATAACTTCTTTTATGCAAGTTTACGTTATTTAATGAGTCGGTTGTAAAGAGAGAAAGGATCTGCAATTAACCCACCTTATGACATGATAAAAGGGAGGAAGATTGCCCCTGAACAAATTTATCCAGAATTTTTTATCTAATTACTTATATATCTTACTTATAAATAACATATTGTTTTTAAATCATTTCATAACTCAACCGTTATTGTCATATTTATACTTTTTAATCAAATATTAGTATTCGTTGTTAACCAACCATTTTCAATAGATCAAAATTCACTAATTGAACGTAATTACCAACATTATTACTTCACTAGGGATTACTTATTTGGTACACAATTTATTGGTAATTTAAAGAAAAAATAGTGAGAGTTTCTAGAGCATTTTGCGACAGTATGTTGCAGAGGATAGTGACGATAGTGCTAACTTATCAAAAAGATTATCAGCTCAAGACTTCCGGTTCTATAGAGACGAAGACCTAGAAAGAACTTTGATTTGACATGGGCATGCTAAAAATAGCAAATGCATAACTATAAGTTCCAAACCTTCTACCAGGTCTCACACCGGTCATAATAAGGGTTGTTGTCAAGCGAATTTACTGTATGGCCGCATCATCAGTGCATCGACGGCGACAATAAAGTTAGAAGTTAGAAGATTAGATGGTAGGGGTTGGAGAAAGTGGAATGGTGCTGCTTACTCATTTATACAAACTAGATAAGCTGCAATTATACACTACGATAATCTACTTATATATTATCATAGTTATATGATTTCAGTAGTCATAATTATTAGGTTGATAAATATTGCAACTGTCCAAATTTATGAAATAGGTTTTAAGTCAAATGTACCGGACATATATAAAGAAATCACGTCCTTATTAAGTTCGATTTTGCTATTTGGATTTTGCCATTTGAATTCGTTAAAGTTGAGTCATTTGGGGTACCTAACCAAGTTAGAGAAAGCCAGATTTAAGTTGTCTATGATTCAATTTGTATCTAGATTCAGCTCGGTACTTAAATTGAAAATTGTCCTCAGTGTCATTCCTTATTCCACCCTTCTCTCCAAAAGTCGACCCAATTGAGCTATTTTGGCATCTTTTCAAAAATAAACTCAATAGAGAAAAGCTCTTGGTAAAAGAAACGCTAACTGAAGAATTACAGATGCTGTAACTTCTGTACCACTTGAATATATACAAAATTTCATTCAACATTCTGTCAACTGCTTCTCCAGCTGCTTAGAAAGAAAGCCACTCTAAGCACGAATTGTGCGAATTCTTGGTATGAATTCGTTTTCTTCATACTACGAATTATTAATTTCAGAAAACGAATTTATTTTGTTGGTAGTCCGTATTGATTTTGTTTTCCAGTGCGACTAATTTGATTTTCTACTACGAATTTGGCACCTAGCGGCGAAAATTCTTATCATTTTGTTTTCGAATTTTTTATATTACAACAGCGTAATTTCTTTACATTAAATATAAATTTTTTAAGTTACATAGCGAATTCTCTCATTTTCTCTTAAGAATACTTTTTATAATGGCACCCAAATTTTCAATTTTGCAGTGCCTATTTTCAAATTGAAGCAGCGAATTATTTAAGTGTGCTGAGCGAATTTTAGATTGTAAGGGAACGACATCCTGTTACTGTAGGTGCGGTTTGTAAGTGGGATTAACTGTACCGATAAATTAGAAGATCACACATTTGCGATCGGCCACAGAAATTGGTATTAGCATGCCGACCGATATGCATCAAAAGATACTTCTATAACGGTGTGTCATTTTATTACGTAACGAATATTTTAATAGTATTCAAAGCTAGACTGACGCAAGTGTATAATAGTCTAGAAAGGGCTCATGTATTTTCTCCATTATTATATTACTCCGATTTAATAGATTCCCTGGAATAATTTGAATACCAAGCTAATTTGAAATCATGGTCTTGGACGTGCTACTGTTCGAGATATTCAATACAACAGTTCGTAAGTAAATTGGGGAAGAAATTAAATATAATTCGCCCTATTAATTACAAATTTAATTATGAAGGTAATTAAGCATAATTGACATTTACGGTAATGGATTGCGCGGGTCCGTGTAAGACAGGTAAAATAAATGTATCTTAAAAATGTCTCTGTTTTAATAATTTTTATTTTCCTTATTCATAAGTTTAAACTCACCCCCCTTTTTCTCCATAAATTTTCTTTTAAAGTCTCTTGGGTTCTTCATTTTGGCTTGAAGGGACTTTATTCAATCATTCTTATTTAAGTCCCAGGCACTTGAGGAATATGTCAATACCAAACTTACAGGATTTGATATTTGATAGATCTACTGACAAGCATTTTAACAAAAACAATTTTATTAAATATTTAGCTAGTATACACTGTTTAGAGAATTTCGAATTCTTGGTTGATGTCAATAAATTTTATCAACTCAGTAATGACACAGATCGGATTTATAAATGGAATCTGATCATAAAACATTATCTTCTAACTGATTCTCTTAAGGAGATCAACATTCCCCACCAAATGAGGAATAATTTATTAACTAAGAACCATTTGCCTCACAATGATTGCATCAAAAAAGCTTATAAGATAATCAGCGAGTTAGTCTTGGATAATTATAACCAATTCATTGGTATGATCAAAAAACAGCAGCAAGATAGGAAAGGTGGCGGCGAAGTCAGTCGAAATAATTCTATCGTGGAAAGACGAGGATCAGCTACTTCCGAAAGAAGGGGCTCTCTGACTTTAGAAAGAAAAATGTCTGTGACTATGGAAAGACGAAATTCTGTTTTATTTGAAAGACGAGGATCCACGTCGACTTCCCATAGTTCTGGTGTTTTGAGTTCCTTAGTTTACGGCAACAACAATTCAAGCAGTTCTAATAATAGCATACCTCATAGTACAAGTAGACGTCCAAGCGTTATTGAATACCCCAAGTCACCTATAAATAATGCCACTGTAAAACAAAATACGATCACCAAACTTCCTTCACCCCAACTGGACATTGAACGAAAGAAGTCAAAAAATTCGAGTATGTTCAAAATGAAAAAGTTCAAGTTCAGGAGGAATTCAAATGAAGCTTGATAGAGGGGGATGGAAAGGTTTCGAAATATGATATACCTCTAAGAGAGGTACATGCCCACCACTTTGGATAATGATAAATGACGAATGTAATATTTTTATAGAGTAATAAACTGCCAAATATTGGTATTTTTGACATTAATGAGTTACAGCTTTGATATTGCATATCTATTAAAGTCACCAGCTTCTATGTGAATAGAGCTCCCGTCTATAATGTTGGTAAAATGCCATAGTTTAGTCAAATTACGCAAGCTTCCAAAAATAAGAAATCCAACTTGAAAACCGTTGTACTATTTTAATTTTGCGTGATCATAAAACGGTTTTGTCGCGCGTTTCTGTTGCGCGAGGGAAAACTATGACGTATGTGGTAAACCCATCAAAATATCTCTTGAAGTCAAGGTTTAAAATTGAGCTACTATTCACTGGCAGCTTTAGAAGCTTACTATGAAATGTGTGTGAGTCATGTTAAGTGTAAGTGTTATTTAAAAGAAAAGTACGGTTTGAAACTTTTGAGGGAATATATCTTTACGGTCAGAACTGTCAAATCAGGATGTCGCATTGTCAACCAATAAAACTCCATGATAAGCGTATGACGTAGTAATCAAAACACAATAAAATTGTATGGCATCGAAACACTTACTCTACTAATTTTTATATATTATACTATCGTTCATTTCTCGTTTAAAATCTTCTCCTTTAACAACTTCAACTCATAATCACTCTTTTCACTGCCTTGATCATTTATAACCTTTTTTAACAACTTATTTTCCAATTGCAACGACTCTATCTTACTTTCAAACTTCGCTATCAATTCTGTTAAGCTTGTGATCTTTTCCTCCATTTGTTTTTCCTTTAATTTTTTCTTAACCCGAAATCTAGCAGACGCTGCAGTATTTCTCCTTCTTTTATCCAAATCATTATCTATACTGTCTTTATCAAAATTTTCAGTTGACTGTGGCGTGATTTGGTTATCCATCTTGGAATTTGAGTCATTTGCTATTGAATGGTTATTTGTATGGTGTAACAGTGTACTAAAGTCCATATCGTAAAAGCTATCCGAATGCATACTTGGGGGCTCGTGATTAATCACTTGCGATAAAGGTAAGGGCTGCTGAGAATAATTATGCAGTGGTTCCCCATGAGCTGAATCTAATGATAAGCTTTCATGGAGCGACTTATCAGGGTCAGAATTTTCTGATTGTTGAACCAGCTGATATTGAGCAATCAATGCTGATAATAAATCGATTTGGTTTTGGTTCAAACCTGCTTCCACTAAGGTATCCTTGGCACCAGGAGGGACGGGAAATCGGGGTAAATTATTCAAATTACTCACATCCAAAGTATTCACATCAAACTTGTGAGTTTCGTCACCATGGGTATTTATATTCAAGCCGTCAAAATCATTATGGCGAGGTTTCTCTTCATCAGCAAATATGAAGGAGTCATCAGCAAATGCACTCAAATCAAAATTTAAATTGTTATTGTCTTCACTAATAAAGTTATCGATATAAACCAACTGGTCTAATAAGGCATTGTTTGTCTTTTCCTGGTCGGTCATTTTAGTAGTTATTTGGAACGGAGGTTTTCTGATGAGTTTTGTTTTCAACAGAACTCCCTTGGCAATAGTATTTGACTCTCAGCAAATCAAATTAAAGTAAGTCAATAAATTGTGGTATTTCTTGTTAATAATTAGATGAGGCTTTTGGTCATGTGCTTTGGTGCGATTTTTTTGGTTTCGGCGTGACAAACACAGGTCATGTGACCGAGACTACCTATGGAAATATGAGGACTGAGGATTAAAGGAACTATCTCGTGTTAATGATAACTATGATCGATATAGTTTCGGATAAAAGGATATTATTTGCATTGTATGAGGATTGAGCTACATATCACGAGCCAATACTAAAACTGTTGACTCATTAATTTCTCAAATAGTAATGGTTACGCAGTCATGGTAACGACAATCGGCCTTTTTATAGTCCGAAACATCTGGGCAATGAAATCCGATCCCATCTACCGAAATATTACCATACAAGCAATAAGGTGGTAGAAGTGGTAGATTTTAAAATGTAGCGTATATCCTAGAACCCATCCACTACTCTCATTAACATTATAAACCATTGGCCCTGGCTACTCCGAATGGTTACAACTGTACACCGTAAGCTTTTTTTCACTCTGTGATGACTCTCAAGCAAATGTAACAGTTATTTCGGAGTACAACGAACATGAAGTATATGCAGGCAATGGACAATCTCACCCTTTTCACAAAAAAAAATCTTTCATATAAAACACCAGCAAAACCTACGATTAATTTCATTGTCAATAGCCAGAGATGAGTTCTTTAAGTGCTGGAGTTCCCGAAGAGCACAAGTTGGCCCAAATGAGACGCAGTTCAATGGTTTTAGGGCCCATGAACAAAATCTTGGTGGCTAATAGAGGCGAAATTCCAATTCGAATCTTTAGAACTGCTCACGAGTTGTCGATGCAAACGGTGGCTATTTACAGTCACGAGGACAGGTTATCGATGCACAGGTTGAAATCAGACGAGTCGTATGTGATTGGAACCAAGGGTCAATATACTCCCGTACAGGCATATTTACAAATCGATGAGATTATAAACATTGCTTTGAAACATAAGGTGAATATGATTCATCCTGGATACGGGTTTTTATCGGAAAACAGCGAATTTGCCAGAAAGGTGGAGGAAAATGGGATTATTTGGATAGGCCCCAGCCATAAAACCATTGATGCCGTTGGTGATAAAGTTAGTGCGAGGACTTTGGCCATTAATAATGAAGTCCCGGTTGTGCCCGGAACCCCTGGACCGATTGAGAGTGTTGAAGATGCTAGGAAGTTTGTCGATAAGTACGGGTATCCTGTAATTATCAAAGCTGCTTTTGGTGGTGGGGGAAGAGGGATGCGAGTTGTTAGAGAAGGCGATAATATTGAGGATGCGTTTCAACGAGCTGTTAGTGAAGCTCAAACTTCTTTTGGCAATGGCACGTGTTTTATTGAGAGGTTTTTAGATAAACCCAAACACATTGAAGTGCAATTGTTAGCCGACAATTACGGTAATGTTATTCATTTGTTTGAAAGGGATTGTTCAGTACAAAGAAGACATCAGAAAGTTGTTGAAATTGCTCCAGCAAAGAATTTGCCTAAACTGGTTAGAGATGCGATTTTGACGGATGCAGTGAAATTGGCCAAACTGGCAAACTATCGAAATGCCGGTACGGCTGAGTTTTTGGTCGATAACCAAAACCGTCATTACTTTATTGAAATCAATCCCCGAATTCAAGTCGAACATACCATCACCGAAGAAATTACGGGTGTCGATATCGTAGCAGCTCAAATTCAAATTGCAGCAGGGGCTTCTTTACAACAATTGGGTTTGTTACAAGATAAAATCACCACCCGAGGATTTGCTATTCAATGTAGAATTACTACCGAAGATCCAGCCAAAAATTTCCAACCTGATACCGGGAAAATTGAAGTTTACAGGTCTGCTGGTGGTAACGGGATCAGATTAGACGGAGGAAACGGATTCTCGGGAGCCATTATTTCTCCACACTATGATTCCATGTTGGTGAAATGTTCCTGTAGTGGTTCCACTTTTGAAATAGTTAGAAGGAAGATGTTACGAGCATTGATTGAATTCCGAATCCGTGGAGTTAAAACCAATATCCCATTCTTGTTGGCTTTATTAACCAATGAAACATTTATTGCTGGTGACTGTTGGACCACGTTTATTGACGACACGCCTTCGCTCTTTCAAATGATTAGTTCTCAAAATCGAGCCAGTAAACTCTTGAATTACTTGGGTGATTTGCTTGTTAACGGGTCATCGATTAAAGGACAAATTGGGTTGCCTAAATTAGACACTGAAGCATTAATTCCCACATTGCACGACCCGAAAACTGGGGCAGAAATTGACATTGCCACTACAAGTATTCCTAATGGTTGGAGAAACGTCTTATTGGATAAAGGTCCAGAAACGTTTTCCCAAAAAGTTCGAGAGTTTAAAGGGACACTAATAATGGATACCACATGGAGAGATGCCCATCAATCGTTGTTAGCCACTAGAGTGAGGACTATTGATTTGGCAAACATTGCTCCGACTACAGCCATTGCTATGAATGGGTTATTTGCGTTGGAATGTTGGGGCGGTGCCACTTTTGATGTGGCTATGAGATTCTTGTATGAAGATCCATGGGCACGTTTACGGAAATTACGGAAATTAGTCCCTAACATTCCTTTCCAAATGTTATTGAGAGGTGCTAATGGTGTAGCCTACAGTTCCTTACCTGACAATGCTATTGACCAATTTGTGTTGCAAGCTAAGGAAAATGGAGTGGATATTTTTAGAGTATTTGATGCCCTAAACGATTTGGAGCAATTAAAAGTTGGAGTTGAGGCTGTCAAAAAGGCTGGTGGGGTTATTGAAGCTACAGTATGTTATTCGGGAGATATGTTACAGACTGGTAAAAAGTATAATTTGGAATATTATATAGCAGTGGTGGATAAAATTGTGGAAATGGGAACTCATATTTTAGGAATTAAAGATATGGCTGGAACTTTAAAACCCAAGGCTGCTACCTTATTAATTGGAACCATTAGATCGAAGTATCCTGATCTTCCAATTCATGTTCATACCCATGATTCTGCCGGAACTGGAGTTGCTAGTATGGTGGCATGTGCTAGAGCTGGTGCTGATATTGTTGATGCTGCTTCTAATTCCATGTCAGGTATGACTTCCCAGCCTTCAATCAATGCTATTTTAGCTTCTCTAGAAGGTGATATTGATACTGGGTTAGATTCGTCTCTTGTGACAGAAGTTGATCATTATTGGTCACAAATGAGATTATTATATTCGTGTTTTGAAGCCGATTTGAAAGGCCCTGATCCTGAAGTTTATCAACATGAAATTCCTGGTGGACAATTGACTAATTTAATTTTCCAGGCCAGTCAATTGGGATTAGGCACAAAGTGGCTACAAACCAAACAAGCATACAAAAAAGCTAACAAGTTATTAGGTGATATTGTTAAAGTTACACCCACGTCTAAAGTTGTTGGAGATTTAGCACAATTTATGGTTTCCAACAATTTAAGTGAAGATGATATTACTAAACTTGCCAGTGAATTAGATTTCCCCGATTCCGTATTGGATTTTATGGAAGGATTGATGGGAACTCCGTATGGAGGGTTCCCTGAACCGTTACGGACGAACATGTTGGGTTCAAAACGACAAAAATTAAGTACTAGGCCCGGATTAAGTTTAACTCCAATTGATTTCCCCAAAATCCGGTCAGAATTGGCCAGTAAATTTGGAACTAACATTACTGAATGCGACGTTGCTTCCTATATAATGTATCCTAAAGTATTTGAAACTTATAAGAAACAAGTTGAAAAGTACGGTGACTTGTCAGTTCTTCCTACACGGTTTTTCTTAAAGCCAGCCAAGATCAATGAAGAAATTGAGGTTGAAATTGAAAAGGGAAAAACTTTAATCATTAGAGTTTTGGCCATTGGGGAAATCAGCCAAAAGACAGGAACTAGAGAAGTGTTTTTCGAATTGAATGGTGAAATGAGAAGTGTAACGATTGAAGACAAAACTGTATCGATTGAAACCAAAACACGACCAAAAGCCAGCCAACCCAACGACGTCGGTGCACCAATGGCTGGAGTGGTTATTGAAATTAGAGGTAAATCAGGAGCCAATGTCAAAAAGGGCGATCCTATTGCGGTTTTGAGTGCCATGAAGATGGAAATGATTATCTCTGCGCCAGTGTCAGGAACTGTTGGTGAAGTTTCAGTCAAGGAAGGCGATTCTGTAGATGCTAATGATTTGATTACTAGTATTTTAAAGTCATAGAATAAACAGGTTTATACAGTTTAATATCGTGCTACACGTCGTTTCTTCACATCCGGCCTTTTCTCTGCCAATTTATTGGTCAATTGGGTATTTTCTCGAACCAAATTGTCAATTACTTGTTGTAGCTCCTTCTCCTTTTCCAATTTATCGTCAATTTTCTGATTTATGTCGTCATCTCCCTGCCAATCTAGATTTAACAACATCTCCTTAGTATAATCGGCTTGCGATAGAATACGTATCCATTGGTCAACTAACTTGTTTGTGTTTTCCATCGACTCATTGGTAGTGCCAAGGTTTTCATGTGTTGTTCGGACAGATGTTATAATATCTCCCACTATATGATTTATTTGTTTTAGCTGTTGAAGTTCCTTATCCAAAGCCTCCTGTCTACTCATAACAAACAAAGCGCGACTTTGTGGATTAATGACAGAAATCTCCAGTGATGAGTTGCCTACACGGTGGGAGATTGAACTCGAGTTCGTCCAATCGTTATCGAACATTCAATATTTAAATTATCTTGCACAAAACAATTATCTCAACAATCCCGAGTTTTTGAATTACCTTGAATACTTACATTATTGGAAAACTCCCGAATACGCAAAGTATATAGTATATCCCAATTGTTTACATATTTTGACATTATTACAAAGCGAAGAGTTCAGAAAAAATATCGTAAATCCCGAGTTTATGAATACTATAATGAATGATATGGTTAAGAGATGGCTGCATAATGACAATGTTAATCAACCCACTCCAGCTACAAAACCAGTTGCCTCTGCTAACCAAGGACAACCATCCGAACCTAAAGTTTCTCCCGCTATTAAAATTAATGGAACCAGCCACAAAAATGGCGATTCATCGTTTAAATTGCCTGAACTTCCTAAACCTATAAGTCGGTAATCCCCTCTACCAAATGCGTACTCAACCAAGTCGCACTTTTTTGTGTCATTATGAATAATGAACGATATGATAAGAATCTTGCCACCGTCCATCAACGAATTTCGGGTGTGGCGAACAAATTCAAATTTACAATTAATGAATTAGCATATGTTACGTCGTTCATTGTAAATTTCATTATTGGTAAAGTCATTCATGCAACGTCAGAATCTGCCGAGGTCTACAATTATTATACTAATAAAAATAATATATTTAACCAATATTTCGTTAAAAAGGGTTGGCTATGGACTACTATTGTTGTAAGTATGTTTTATATTTGTTTATTACAAGAAAACCGTCACCCATTAGTGAAAAACAGCAAGATGAATGTCATCTCCAAGGCATTACTAAATTACGTAGTATCGACGATTTGGTGGGTTTTCTTTACCCAATGGTTTTTTGGATTACCATTAATGGATAAAATATTTTTATGGACCGGTGGAAAGTGTACCAATATCGAAGTGTCTCGGATTAATCCTGCAAATGCAATTTTTACCAGAGTCAATGATATTTATGAGTCCAAAGCTATATCGTCAAGTACTTGTAGACACTTGAAGGGAAATTGGGTTGGAGGCCACGATCCTTCAGGTCATGTGTTTTTATTGATTCATTCATCATTATATTTATTCTTTGAAATCAAACCATTTTGGAGTTCATGGACCAATTTGTGGATCAATTCTAAAACCCTCATTAATGATATTAAATTGGGTAAAGCCACAACATCATTACCGTCATATTTAATCAAAAACCCTTCGATTCCTATTGTGTTGTTGATGTTTTTATGGTGGTTTATGCTTTTAATGACCAATATCTATTTCCATTCGCTTGGTGAAAAATTTGTGGGGTTATTCTTTGGCTATTGTATCGTGGGGTGGTATATATATCCTCGATTCCAAAAAGCCTCTCTTTAATTAGTCCACAAGCTTGGTTTCATAATATACGTAGCCCCAAGTTCATAACTTACATCCATAATCTTTTGAAAAGAGTTCATAACAAAGCTCATCCCCTTTATGTTAGTACTCCTGGTACGCGTATACAAATCGCGGATAATCGCGTTTCACGTAAATATGTTTACTTAACGAGGCGTTCACGTCAATATCCTAAACTACGATAGAAGGGGTAAAGGCCTGTATATGGTGGAATATTTTTGCATCTTTACCTTCGTGGTGTTTCACCAATATATATTCGAATAAACCAACTTTTTTTTGCTAAAAAAAAGCTTCTCTTGCTATAGTTAAATCAAAGTACGAAACAGTTTGGTTCCTGGAAACCTATTACACTCTTTTATTCAACGCCAAATACGTACGCATAACAGTAGCAATGTGGGTGATAATCCTTCTATATATAAGAATCGTATTGGGGAGTGTCTCATTAGGATTCCCGTTTGATGAACAATTGCCCAATGTAGCAAGAATCAATCAACCTTATGAATTCACCATGTCGAATTCTACTTACGAATCATCGCTCGGGGAATCAATTCATTACCAAGTATCTGGATTACCTGAATGGTTATCGTTTGATATTAATTCCAGAACATTCTCGGGAACTCCCAATGATACTGATGTTGGAGAGTTCTCCATAACATTGTCGGGTTCCGATAGCATGGATACGTTTACGGAAAATTATAATATGCTTGTTTCCAACGATACTGGTTTGCAATTAAGTAGTTCCAACGTTATTTTTGTGGAAATCTCCCAATATGGTCAAACTAACGGTATTGATGGTTTAGTGGTGAAAGAAGGCGATCAAATTTATATTAAGTTTGATGGTAAAGTATTTGAATCCAAGTCCGATTCAGATCGACCAATTATTGCCTATTATGGTAGATCTGCCGACCGAACCTCGTTACCTAATTGGATAAGGTTTGATTCTGATGATTTATCATTTTCAGGGACTGTGCCTCATGTTATATCGACCAATGCCCCTTCATTTGAGTATGGGTTTAGTTTTATCGGATCAGATTACTACGGTTACGCTGGTGCTGAAGGTCAGTTCAAAATCGTCGTAGGTGGACATCAATTAAGTACAAATGTTAATGAAACTATTAAAGTCAATGGAACTTTAGGAAGTTCGTTTGACATTGAAGTTCCTATATTATCGTCAGTTTATTTGGACGGGCAATTAATTTCTCCTTCAAACATCAGTGGCTTGCAACCCAATGATCTACCATCGTATGTGACATTTAATCCCAGTAATTATTCGTTGAGTGGTAAATTTCCTAATGATACTAATTTTGATAATTTCACCATCTCCATCTTTGATAGATATGGAAATTCTGTTGATTTGCCGTATCTGTTTGATTCTATAGGGTCTGTTTTTACGGTTCAAACCTTACCTTCAATAAATGCCACAAAAGGTCATTTCTTTGAGTATCAATTGCTTGATTCCTTGTTCACGGATATAAATATTACCACCGTTTCTGCAACTTTTGATGCTAATTGGTTAACTTACGATGAAAACAACAAAACGTTTATTGGAAATGTCCCGAAGAATTTCAACAACCTTGTGGTTGGAATTAATGCATCTTCTTCTTTTGATGACGAATCCAAATCTTTCCAACTCAAAGGCGTTGAATTTGCTAAAAACTCAACTGCAACCGCAACTTCCAGTTCAACAGCAACGCTGGCCACATCGAGTTCGACTTCCACTTCCCTGGCAACAACAGCTTCTGCTCATGCTCATAAGAAAAGTTCCAACAAAAACTCCCATAAATTAGCTATAGGTTTAGGAGTTGGAATTCCGGCGTTATTAATCCTTGTCGCCGCATTAATATTACTTGGCTGCTGCATTAAACGAAGAAATAAACACGACGATGAGCTGGGTGACGTGTCAAGAGACGGAGATAAATCTAGCGACATGACACTTGAGGCCACAGAAATCAACGGTCCTGGATTTGGCGTTATAAATGCTAAACCCAAAGAAATAGCGGCATCAAATATCGATAAACTTGAAAAAGATACTGCCAGTGTGTCGTCGTCATTGACTCATGTTGATAATAGTGATGATTCCCATTATTACGATGCTGAGTCTCAAGATAAGCCGCTTAAATCGTGGAGAGCTAACGATCAATCCGACATTGCCCAGACTACTGGTGGATTGACCAAATCGGGCAAGTTTAGAAAATCAGATGCTTCGTTAAGTACAGTCAACACTGACCAATTATTCTCGGTACGATTAGTTGAAGATAATTCTATAATCAGGAACAGTAACCAATCATCATTTGCCTCGGGTCAATTTATGAGTAATAACTCGTTGAATGCTTTATTGAGACGTGAAGATTCTGGTAATTTTCAAAGATTGGATAGCGACGGGAATATCGTAGAGACATCATCACCCAAAAAAAACGTAGCAAGTTCGGGTGATTTGGAAATATTGATGGAACATTCTCACGAGAATACTAGTGATTACCCGACGTTAGCTTCCGATAAATCAAAACAAAGCTTGTACGATGATTTCAAGGCTACCCAGACTGTAGATGGTTCATATGCATGGGTGGACTCTAATGATGACAATACTTATAAGTATTTGAATAACGGCAAAACCATTGACATGTCATTATCTGATAACTCGATTTATAAAAACTCAGAAAACCCCGCCAGAATATCGACTTCTTCATTGGGGAAAAAGGCTAAATTGGTAGAGTTTACCAGAAAAAGTAGTCTTCGAGAGTCATCGCATCAATTGAATTACTCTTATGAAGGAGAGCCAGTCGATGTTCATGATGGTGATTCCATATAGGTGCTAGACGATTTCAATTTGTATTATATAACGTCATTAATTAATATATTAATTTATAAACCATTTTATAAGTCGCCTTTAGATGTTGGTAATAATTCTACGTAATGTGCTGTATCGTCAGCTCTTCTTCTTCCCTCTACATATTCCATCATTTCACTATAAGTCTGAGGAATAACTGAACAAAATCCCGGCTCGTTATCACCATGGCTGTTTTTAGGCACAAAAAACGAATAAACAAAAGACCCTGACTCTTTAGTAGCGTCATTATCAATCATCTTTATACACGTATCCACTTTAACTTGGATCAAAGTCCCGGGTTCCGATAAAAACGTATCGGGGTTAGAATTCAACTTATTTTTAGCAGGTAATTTAAACACAAATGGCGTATCTTTATCGACGTCAACTGATAATTCATGAATATGTTCTGTGTAAACTACTGTAGACTTCATGGTTAAAATGGATCCGATTGGAACTGGTTGTTTAAAGTTAGTGGCATCTAAAGACACAAATCGTGGACCTGAGGATGAAAATTCCGAAACTGTACAATATGCTAATTCAAACGATTGTCGCAATAAGTATCCCCCAAAGATCATATAACTGTGTCGGTTCCTATACTGAGGTTGCATAAATAACGTCGATGTCATGTGGGAATCTTTCATGAACCTAACATTTTTCATAACTAAGTCCTTAGCCTCAAACTGTTGCGATGATTTCCATAATTCATGAATTAATCGGGTTTCTTCAGCAGTAGGTTCCAAAGTTTTGGAGTGTTTTGCTCCCATTTTCTTAAGATTGTTTCTCGACTCTGCTCGTCTATAATCAATCCATTGACTTTCGGTAAGTGGTAATAATCTATTTATAGCAAATGATTTATGAGTTTCCGGATTCCTAGCCACAAACGTGAAATTAGCACTTAAAAACACGTTATCATGGGGTAATGAAGCCTCATTGACATCCTGAGGTATTTCACCTTCAAACGCATATCCCCTAACAGTTATCTCCATTGATGATCTTCCTGTCCAGGTAACTGCTCCAGCCAAAACAAAATTGAACTTGTGGATCTCTTCAACTTTTTTCACCATATAAATCCGATCTACCGATGCAGTAACGTTCATAGGCTCTGCGGGAGAACAATGACGATAAGCGATTCTTCCTGCTAATGCATCTAAATCCTGAAATAATTGACCCGCCCTTAATCTTCCAAACGCATTGATGTAGGAATCACATAACCACTTATCATCCTTAAATGGTAATGTCAAGTACGAAAAACTATCATCTCTGGTTTTATCTGCTACTTCAGTGGTAACCGTAGTTTTATAAGAGTAACTATCCAAGATTTTGCCTTGTTTCATTTGCTCCTGTCTTTCCTTTAATGCTTCTAGCCATGTTACTTTATTGGGGATAATCTGTAAATCTCTTTTGTCAGCCAAAATCGTTGATGCAGCATCGGCAGCATCCGAGGCATCATTGGATCCTCCTGAATCCGGCCTATGGAAATTTGTAGATTTGTGCCTTAAAATACCAAATGGTGTTGTGGTTATTCGTGATTTATATAAAATATGGGATTGCTTTAATAATCTTATCATTATTGGCCTCATAGTGAGAAAATAATTATCGTTACAATTGTGATTAAGGTGGATGTTTTTCAATGACTTCACGTCATATGTGAATCATTGTTATAGTTTAATGATTTAGTGGGGTATAATTGTTGGGCAATATATATAAGTCGATTATCGCCAACAGTTCCGCATTTTGCCGGGTTACACGATATACTCCGGGTCGCTCTACTACGTTTGCTTTAGCTGGTTATATATTTTATACCATAATAACTCAAATTCTCTCACTTAATCACACCTCGAGGATTTTGTGATATTTCACGATCTGTTATTCTGCTTTATAATCCTTTGGCAAAAATATGGTATCACTTTAAATCTTTTATTAAAATGTAAATTTCACAAAAAACCAAAATTAGCTTTAAACGTCAAACCCTTAAAAACACTCTCTAAACAACTCCATCTCTACCATCTGTCAAATCATACAATTCTGAAACCATGGTTCTCGGTTAATGATTGATCCAGTTACAGAATACACCGGTGCACCCATACATTGGACATCAAACTCCGAAGGTTGTGCGCATTAATTGAATGGTCCTCATCTGTCCGAATCCCGAAATATCTCAACCTCACGATTAATATGGCACCAGGTAAATTGTCTACTATCGCTAAGACAGCTAATTTAGCGGCACAAGCATTGAAAACTACATCTAAGAGAAATGCTGGGTATAATCAAGCGTTAAGAATGACAGGTGGTTCAATTAGGCCAGCCTCCAATGAAGCGGGACCAAAAACTATGACTGTGAGAGATGCTTTAAATTCAGCCTTGGCGGAAGAATTGGATCGTGATGACGATGTTTTCATATTAGGTGAAGAGGTTGCTCAATACAATGGTGCCTATAAGATCACCAGAGGATTATTAGACAGATTTGGCGAAAAGAGAATTGTTGATACTCCCATTACTGAAATGGGATTTACTGGATTGGCAGTCGGTGCAGCATTAGCAGGATTGAAACCAGTATGTGAATTCATGACGTTCAATTTTGCTATGCAATCAATTGATCAAATTATAAATTCTGCGGCCAAGACATTGTATATGTCGGGTGGTACTCAACCTTGTAATATAACCTTTAGAGGCCCTAATGGGGCTGCTGCTGGGGTTGCAGCTCAACATTCACAGGACTATGCCTCTTGGTATGGATCAATTCCTGGATTGAAAGTTGTTTCTCCATATTCTGGTGAAGATTATCGAGGATTAATAAAAGCTGCGATTAGAGATCCAAATCCTGTTGTTTTCTTGGAAAACGAAATCTCATATAATGATGTTTTTGAAATGAGTGAAGAATCGTTATCGCCGGATTTTTTATTGCCAATTGGTCAAGCCAAGATTGAAAAAGAAGGCACTGATATTACTATAGTTTCTTATACTAGAAATGTTAAATATTGTTTGGAAACTGCCGAAACTTTAGAAAAAGATTATGGTGTTAAAGCTGAAGTTATTAATTTAAGATCAATCAAGCCTTTAGATGTGCCAACGCTAGTTGAATCAGTTAAAAAGACAAACCATTTAATTACTGTTGAAGCCGGATTTCCTAGTTTCGGAGTTGGTTCTGAAATTGTTGCTCAAATTATGGAGTCTGAAGCTTTTGATTATTTGGATGCTCCCGTTGAAAGAGTTACTGGCGCTGAAGTCCCCACTCCTTATGCCAAAGAATTAGAAGATTTTGCTTTCCCAGACCCACCTACTATTCTTAGAGCTGCTAAAAAAGTTTTGAGTTTGTAAGCATCCACATATAACCGTTTCTTTTATAGATTAATCAAATGGGTTATAATTTTGTATTTTTTCACGTAAAGTTCGCGGTAGCTAGTGGTGGGTTTTACTGTAATTTACCACGACGCAGTATGGATTCGGATTCAAAAATACACAAACGTACCATGACGGAATTATATCAATTCAATGGTTTAGATTCACACAATAATTTATTACCATTGTCTACAGACGATACTGAAAAAGTTTTAAAATTTAAAACCCCTGCAAAATCAACAGGTTTAGCAAAGATTGATCGACCTGCATTTTTCATTTTAGTTATTTTATATTTACTTCAAGGAATTCCAGTGGGGTTAGCCTTTGGATCAATACCTTTTATGTTAAAGACTAAGCTATCATATTCGCAGGTGGGGATTTTTTCATTGGCGGCCTATCCGTATTCGATGAAACTTCTATGGTCACCAATTGTTGATGCTATATATTCACCGAAAATTGGTAGACGAAAATCGTGGATTATTCCAATCCAAATAATAAGTGGGTTTACGTTGATATACCTTGGCTTTATAATCGACGATTTGATTAACGATCCGAAAGATAATCTACATGCCATTACATTTTATTTCTTCTTGCTAGTGTTTTTTTGTGCCACTCAAGACATCGCCGTTGATGGTTGGGCATTAACTTGTTTAAGCGATAAAAGTTTATCTTATGCATCTACTGCCCAAACAATTGGAATAAATTCGGGTTATTTCTGTTCATTTACAATTTTTCTTGCTTTAAGTTCACCGGATTTTGCCAATAAGTACTTGCGATCGAATCCTTTAGATCAAGGCTTGTTTACTATGGGAAGTTATTTAATATTTTGGGGATGGATATATTTAATAGTCACGGGATTAATATTTTTTGTGCCTGAAGATCCTTCTCATTTAGTTGAACAGAACCGAATGAAATTAGCTGATGAATTCATCAAATACGAAAAGGATTATAATAAATCTAAATCCTCTAAATTACTTCGTGCTTTACGAAGTTCTGGTAATGTTTATCTGTCAATGTATGAGATTTTGAAATTACCAAATGTGCAAACATTTGTGGTGATTCTCTTAATTTCGAAATTTGGGTTTCAAGTTAATGAAGCTGCCACTAATCTTAAACTTCTTGAAAAAGGATTAGCCAAAGAAGATTTAAGTATAACGGTCTTGATTGATTTTCCATTTGAAATGTTATTTGGATATTATGCTGGTCGTTGGTCTACTGGTAAGAAACCTTTAAAGCCATGGTTAATTGGATTTGCTGGACGTTTATTAGCAGCCGGGTTGGCTCAATTAATTGTATTTTTTTTCCCAAAAAGTGGTCAAGTTACAAAGAGTTACTTTTTAGCAATCATTCTTCAACATTTATTTGGATCGTTCATGTCCACCATTCAATTTGTATCATTATGTGCATTTCATAACAAAATAGCTGATCCATCAATTGGTGGAACGTATATGACGACATTAAACACATTATCTAATTACGGCGGAACTTGGCCTCGATTATTAATCTTCTATATGATTGATAAATTAACTATAAGTAAATGTGTTAATGGCATAGTTGAAGAATTCATTACCAATGAAACCATTCGAGAGTCATGTAAGGCCAAAGGTGGGAAAGTTGAAATATTAAGAGATGGGTATTATTATACAAACATTTTCTGTATATGCTGTGGAATAATGATATTATTATGGGTTAGAAGGAAAGCTGAATATTTACAAAGTTTACCGAATCATGCTTGGAGATTAAAAAGTGGATAAAGAAATTATTTATATTATGCTAAAAGGGAATTAATGAAACAGGGAATTTTCCACGTGACGATGGAAATCATCACTAAGAAAGTCTGAAGGCAGGAATGGGATTTTTTGGTCACCACTCATTTTTTTCAGAACTGATGAATAACTATTAATTATGGAAGGAATCAATGCAGTAGTTAATGATGGGGATCTATGGGAATTGCTGGATATTGAAGATGATCTTATTTTCACAGATTTAGTAATTTTTGAATAACTTCCATTGGAAGGACTTGATGCTGATACGTAATGATGGGGAATGCTACTAATGATATTTGAATGATTGGCAAATTCTTCATTATCATCTTCATAGATAAAATTCCAATCTGATTGTTGAAACGGACCTCGATTAAAATCCATGGAATTATTAAACGTTTCAAATGGTTGAGTCGTATAATGATCATTATGTCGATAATACCAACATTGACCTAATATTACGGTATCAAATAATATTGTGCCAGAACTTCCTAAAAGGAACGGAAGTTGATCGGAAAATGCTTTCCACCAATTTGGAGATTTTCTATAGTATAATAAATATAAATCTAATGATATTGATATAGTGTATAACGTGTTACCTAACATGGCAAAGAGGAATAAATAAGGCGAAATCCCTGTGGTTGATTTCTTTTGAAAATTAGTTATTACTTGAGGAATTCGTGATGATATATAAAAGCATGAACATATCCATGCCAGGATTTTTCCTATATCATTAAACGATGGCCATAGATGTGATGGCGGCGGTTGCGTTATAAACATGGCTTTAGCTTTCTTGATGTTTGCTGATATCAAACCAACAGTTAAAAAATTGCCCATGAAGCCATTGGGTCTGGGATGTTTCAAGAATTTCGGAGATACTTGTTGTCCTGGACTTGAATATCGTACCATATTTGGACTTTGTAATAAATTATGAGGAGTCGTATGATACGGATATACCTTTATATAATACCAAAATTGAAAGCACAAGATCATATCTATAAAACAATAATAAGATGCTAACAAAGTCTGAAATGGCAATGCCTTGGTTAGTAAGCACCCCATCAAATTTGTCAAATCGCCGGAAATCCAACATCCAAGAAATAAGATATTAACTCCCTCCACCGATCTATTAAAGTAGTTTTCGATGATCTGCGGTAATTGAGCAAAAAGCCATATTGTGAAGGAAAGATAACCAGAATAGACACTTACATGGGATATTACTGTATCGAAATTTTCATGAAGATAATGATCAAGGGTCATAATTCATCAACGATAATGTATCGAACATTTCTCACAAAGAAATTTAAAGCGAGGGTACTGCAGATAACAAATTAGTATTTTTATTCATATACAAAACATAAAATATCACGCTTTTGGCCACATGATCTCATCACATGATTAGACTTGAGCTGCTGGGGGCAGTTGGTTTTCTGCCTCTGAGTTATCATCAGATTTGATTAAATCAGATTCATTTTCCTTATGTTGGAATTTCATTTTTTCTGCCAATTGGGCATCGGATAAAATTGCGACATTGGGTTCCCATGAAGCAGATCTCCAAGCAGGAACTTTTTCGTCCCACATTTGTCCAATCTCTTCCAATCTCTTACCTTTAGTTTCGGGAAAGAAAAAGAATACATGGAGGAACATAGCTCCACAAAAGCTTCCATAAATACAATATGTCTTCCAACTAATATTTTCAAAAGCTGATGGGGTAAACATAGCAATGGCAAAATTAAATATCCAGTTAGCAGCTGTAGCCAAAGCAGCTCCTCTTTGTCTTGAAGCACTATCACCCCAAACTTCGGAACAGTACAACCAAATAGTTACTCCCCAAGAAACTGCAAATGAACATACGAATAAATAACAACATGCAATAACCCCTCTGGCAGCACTCTTGTGGGAATCAGGAATTCTTAATGTTACTGTTTGAGATACTCTATCTTCAGGAGCGACATATTCACCATAAGTACCTAAAATACCAGCAACTCCAAACTGGAAAGTTAACATTCCTAAAGCCCCACATAATAAAACCGGTCTTCTACCAACCTTATCCAACAAGTATAAAGCTGGAATAGTGATAACTGTATTTAAAACATATTGAATTGAGGAGGATACCAAACCAGTATTACCTGAATAACCAGCCATATCAAAAATATAAACGATATAATACATCATAACATTCATACCGGTCAACTGTTGCCAGATTTGAGCAAAAATAGCAATGAATGTTCTTGAAAAGTATTTCTTGGTAAACAAGTCACCATAAGTAAACGATCTGACATGTTCATCAACCAAAATTTGTTCTTTAATTTCACTGATTTCAATTAAAACATCAGGATCTTCTCTATTACCGTGAGCCTGGACATCAGCAACAATTTTTTCTGCTTCATCCCAATAGCCTTGTTTGGCCAACCATCTAGGCGATTCAGGAATAAAGAAAACACCAAAAAGCAAAACCAAACCTGGAATAATTTGAATACCCCATGCTAAACGGAATGAACCTACCCCATTGATTTTAGAACATCCATAACTTATATAAAACATAATCATGATTCCCAAAGTAACTGAGAATTGAAAGAGACCACCAATGGTACCTCTAATCTTCCTTGGTGATAATTCTGAACCATAAACAGGAGCAACAGATGACCCAAAACCGACACCCACACCGGAAATGATTCTACCAATGATTAATTGAGCACGATTTTGCGATGAGGACTGAATAGCAGCACCTACCGTCCAAAAGAATGCACAAATTAACAACGAAGCTCTTCTTCCAAAGGGCTCAGAAATAAACGAAGAAAAGATTGACCCAAAGAATGATCCTAAAGACATAGCAGCGGTAATGAATCCTTGCATAGTCGAATTGGGATGATCGAAATAGTTACCATATTGAGTAGTACCAATAAATGCCGACATTGATGAAATATCAAAACCAAACATTAGCCCAGCAATACATGAAATCATTGCAATAACAAAAATATTTGAAATATTAGGAGTTCTATCCAAAAACTTTCTAAACCTCAAAGCATGAGGTATTAATTTATCTTCATAACCCATATTAACTGAATATTAAAATCTTCAACTTTGAAATTAAGGAAAATTCCTTCTCAATTTATAGTTTCTTTATTACATGACTATTAAAATTTCTCCACTATCACCCCAGGAAAAATTTTCCAATTCTATTGTGGGAACTTGTTCTCGAGTTGTATGCACACACCTGTATTAATCCGGAGCGCTTGCATAATTTTTTTTTTATTTCAGTACTTCAGCGAAATAAATCACCAAAGGTTTTAAAACGATGTACTACGGGACCTGATATAATCACCACATTTGTTTATTTCCTTATGGTTTAATTTCATCTATTCCTTTTTATAGATTAAATGTTTATATCATGTTAAGTTGGCAAACTCCTCGGTAAAGTATAAAGGACGTGGCAATACCGATTCACGGAAAAATTCGTGACAGCAATTTCATATGGCGATAAATCAAGAGATGCAATGAGTGTTATGGAAATAAAACTCTCATATAATTCATATTGAAGAAGTAAGAAAAGCTTCAGGTATAAGGTAGATATAGAACTGGGTAAGACTTTAATTAGTCCAAGCTAACTTGGGGAAAAATCTAGCGACGAAAATTTTATTGAAGTTTTTCCGGTAGCTTGCTCTCTCGGGTTAATACATGCAATGTATGTATTAGGTCATAGTTACTAACCATAATTTTACATTGTTCTATTACGTAACACTATTACTTGCTGGCATATTAGTGGAGAGATCGTGAGGTGATTCCATGTAGGGGTTGCCAATCAGAGGATGGGGTAAGAAAATAAAAGGAATACGACTAACTTTAGATAACTAACATTAAGTTTTTGTTAGCATAACCAAATCCCACAATATGAACCATACACAAATTATCGATCTCCAGATTGGTTAGTATCTTATTGTTATAGTTTAAACATCTTATTGTTCCTTAAAGTAAATTGCGAGAAGAGAATATGAGTTTATAGTTTCGGATCATCCGGTCGGTTCAGAGTCGTATTCATACAAAACTATACTTTACTTTGGATCCATAAGTAAGTCCTCTTTTAACAATTACCTGCGACTTCCAAACTGAATGATTCACAGCATCCACAAATCTTCCGTTTTCTATACATAACCCACTTCGGGGGTTAAATCCTGGAGTGTTTATGCCTATACCTGTGTAAAATTGAAATGCTGGATCGGTAGTTGCAACAACAAGTTTTACATTTGAATTAGGGTGTGATGCTTCAAAGACTTTTTTTAATTCATTATTTCTCGTATCAATTTGATTAGCATAGGCATCAACAACAAAACAATGATCAAATGTCAACTCTGGACCAATTTTAGTAGGTTTAGTGATATCTTCCGTTGAAGGAACAATTTTTCCCGTGGGCAATAAATTATCATCAACTTCTAATTGGTTGCATGTGATTGATTGAATTATCGTACCATCGGTCGAATCAGTACCGGAAATATTGAAATAGGAATGATTAGTTAGATTAATTATAGTTTCTTCAACAGGTGATGATTCTATGTGTTTACCAACAAATTCAATACTAACTGATTCTTCATCAACAGTGTACTTTATGATCACTTCCACATCCCCAGGAAAACCATTATGGCCATCTTTATCGACATATGTAAACTCGAACGTATTGATAACTTTATTATTTTCTTTCAATTGTTTAGCAATCGGACCAAAAAAGTATTGTTTATCAAAACCATCATATCCTCCATGTAAAGTATTCTGACCTTCATTTGATTCCAAATGATATGTTTGATTATTTAAGATAAATTGAGATTGTCCAATCCGATTGGCTACTCTACCAACTGTCGTACCAAAGAATGGATTGGACTTTTCTATATACCGATTAGGATCATCAAAGCCACATGCCAATTTTTGGTTATTCTTAGAAATCTCTTGAATAATAGCTCCTCTATTTGCAAAACTTACTTTAAAGCCATTATCAAAATTCACTGTATGTAAACGATTAAAATAGTCACTTTTGTTATCATTGAAAATGGTCCATTTATAATTATTAATACTGAATCCATAAGGATTTTCTCTGGTCCATTTCCAAAGATCTCTGCAAGCATCATCAACAGTCAATTGTGCCTCCCAGTTCAATTCTTTGCGAGCTCTGGTGGGATCTGCTGTTAAGTTCAATACATCACCCTTCCTTCTAGAGGTAATTTCATAAGGTAATTGTTTTCCAACAGCTTTACAGAATGCATGATAAACATCAAAGACTGTTGATCCACGACCAGTTCCTAAATTCCATTCTCTGAAAAGTCCTCCTTGTAAAGATTCTAAATAATTCAATGCAGCAATATGACCTTTAGCTAAATCAACTACATGGATGTAATCTCTAATAGGAGTCCCATCGTGAGAATCATAATCATTACCAAACACTGATAACTTTTCTCTTCTGCCAATAGCCACCTGGGCTAAATATGGCAATAAGTTATTGGGGATTCCTAACGGATCTTCACCAATTAGTCCAGAAGGATGAGCCCCAATTGGGTTGAAATACCGCAAAATAGCAGTTTGCCACTGGTCATCACTATCGTATACATCCTTTAAAATATTTTCAATAGTAAATTTTGTTTTACCATACGGATTCGTGGGATCATTTGGACAATGTTCTGGAATTGGAATCATATTTTCAAATCTTGTGGCATCTCCATAAACTGTTGCTGATGATGAAAACACAATTGTTTTGATATTTTTCTTACCCATTGCTGTCAATAAGCTAATAGTTGCACCGAGATTATTGTCATAATAAGTTAAAGGTATTTGAGTTGATTCACCCACTGCTTTTAACCCGGCAAAATGAATAACTCCCTTTATGGAATATTTGTCAAAAATCTCTAATAACTTATTTGTGTCTCTCAAATCCACTTTAAAGAAGGGTATAGCCTGTTTTGTAAGGAATTCAATCCTGGCAATGGCATCGTAACTGGAGTTGACTAAACTGTCAACGATAATCACTTTATATCCATTATTGATTAGTTCAATTACGGTATGAGAACCGATATACCCAGCTCCTCCGGTAACTAAAATATATTGGGTCATTAGATTAATTAGGTTGCGTCGATTCCTGGAAAGTTTCTAGGAATTATTTCTGTATTTATAATTCCGCCGCCGCACTATGTATTGAGTCTATTAGTATTTTATTATTATGATTATGTGCTATATACAAACCAGACTAGTCTCTAACTGGTATTATTATTATTAAAAGCAATTTTTTTGAATTTGTTAGCGATTTCAAATGTAACGTTACATTTTACAGAAGCCACTTAATTTACACCTTGTGCCGTTTATCACAATCTGTGGGGTAGACACCCAGGTTATTGGTATAGAAATGGGTCAATGTGAATATTTTAAAAATGTTTACGACAAATTCAAGGTCGTTATTATAATATTCAGTTGACATACGTTGGTTAATTCATCTAAATAGCTATAGAGAATATTTTAAAGCGACCTGAGTCTTCAATTTATTTTAACAATCATGCTGATAAACCTCTTAAACAGGGAATTCCTTGATATAATCTTAAATTTCATTAGTTATGTCTTCACCTATTTCTAGATTTCTCCCAGGTATCATAGAAAACATTGTGTTAATTTTTGAAACTGGAATCTTTCTATTACACGGTATTCACGCTAGCCGAATTCTTTAGGGCTGATTTACTGTAGTTCTAGACTATGCTATTTTCTTTACATTTTTAATGTTTATTTATGATGTTTATTTATGATCAATGTCGCAAAGCACCTAAACAATCTGCACGATGACGCATTCTCGGAAAAACCTAGTAAAACTTAATGTAACGTTACATTGAGAAACCCCATCTTCATAAATATTTGAGATTTCCGAATTTCTCGACTTTTTTGATTTCCCATGTCTAAAGTACTTATTCACAAAGACCTTAGCTTTTACCCCAATGTCCCTAAGGCTCAAATCAGGTTCGATAAGATCTTAACTTCCTTTGAAAGTCACTTTGGTAAACACCAATTCATTGCAAGGGCTCCAGGAAGAGTAAATCTTATTGGAGACCATATAGATTGTAGTTACTTTTCAAGTCTACCAATGGCCATTGAAACTGATGTAGTTGCATTTGGGTCTCCAAGAAACGATCTACGTGTTGAATTGATCAACTTAAATCCTAAATACGAGCCCACAAGTTTTGAATTACCTGCTAACAATGGTATATTGACTATCGATAAATCAATATTTAGTTGGTCGAATTATGTCAAATGTGGATTCTTGGTTGCTCAAAAGTTTTTAGTTGAAAATCATCCGGAATTAAGTATATTTAAGGGATTAAATGTCGTTTATGACGGGACAGTGCCAACCGGAGGAGGGTTATCGTCATCAGCTGCCATTAGTGTTTGTTCAGCATTATTGTTCTTAAAAGCTCAAGGTTTAAGTGACGTTACCAAAAAGGATTTAACTACAATTACGGTTGTTAGTGAACATTATTTAGGAGTTAGTACCGGAGGTATGGACCAATGCGCTTCGATATATGGGGAAAAATCCAAGGCATTATTAGTTCATTATAAACCCAATTTATATGGGGAATTATTTTCGTTCCCCACAGTAAAGCCTTATAATATTGTATGGTTGATTTCCAATACTTTGGTAGAGGCCAATAAATTTGAGACTGCTCCTGTTAATTATAATTTAAGAGTGGTAGAATACGCTGTCGCTTCTGAAATTTTAGCTTACAGAACAAATCTTAGCTTGGTACAGGATTCAAATTTATCCACGGGAACTTTGAAAGGGTTTATTGAAGATTACTGTGAACAAAAGTTAGGATGGCCACATTGGGATGGTCATAATATTGATCAAGGAATAAAATTATTGAACAAAGGGTTAGAACTAATTGAACAATTGTTTACGGATGGTGAAAAACATGGATTCACGACAGAATCAGCCGCTGAAACGTTAAATATTTCAAGTGACCAGTTTCGTGAACGGTTCTTGAGTAAATTTCTGGTAAAATACGAAAAATTGAAATTGTATAAAAGAGCAAAACACGTTTATCTCGATTCACTTAACGTGTTTGAAGTCTTGAAATTATTATCCGAAAATAATGAAAATGTTTCACCAGAATTTTTAACAAATTTAGGTACACTTTTAAATAGGTCTCAACAAAGTTCAATTGATAATATGGAAAATTCCACCAAGGAAATTGAAGATATTTGTGAAATTGCTTTACAGAATGGATCTTATGGATCACGAGTTACTGGAGCTGGTTGGGGTGGTTCAGTAGTTCATTTAACAACTTGTGATAAAATTGATGATTTGTATCAAGCGTTATCGCAACAATATTACCACAAGAAGTTTCCTGACATCACCGATGAGCAACTTCAAGCCGCTTTAGTGGTAACTGAACCTTCTTCTGGTGCCTCGTTGCTTGAGTTATGACCTTTTTATGACCGTATTAATGATTTAGTAATTATATAGGAATTATAGGAGTGTTGTAAATGTGTTACCTGCGCGGCAAATATCGTCTAAAAGTTGCTGCCAAATCGTACCACAAAGTATCTTCCTTCCAATGACTTACAAAGTCCCTGAGAAGGAGGCTCACAACCGTACGATCAACCAAGCTTCTAATTTCTTTGGAAACAGGCTGATTCTTGATGAGAATGACGCCCATTTAGTTGACCAGCTTGTCCTTGATAATATTGATTTGAATGATCCTCTGTTATCATTAAAAGATGGTTATCAATTATTGCCATTTTACTATCCAGCTATTGTGGAAAATGAAGATTTTGATTCAAGTCCTTTACGTTCTATATCGAGTTTTGAAACTTTAGAAAATTACTACAATAGTGAGGATAGTTTGTTTTCTCTGAACTTAACAAGTTTAAATCCCACCCCCATTCACTTTCCGGAAGATAAGTATGAGGTTTCAGAAGTAACAGAGCTGGACTCTCGTGACTGTTCATCAGAAACCAACAAATTCACTAAACATAGCATTACCGTTGATGATGATTCACTGCAACTTGAAAATGATGATTTGGTCAAATATCAACAAGCGTTGAATCTTCTTGAAAAACAACTGCTAGTAATACACCAACTGACTCCCACTACTAAGCAAATTCCTAAACGGAAGAAATTAAATTCATATCTTAATCGTCATATACGATACGCATTAAAAATTAGATCCTTTCTTGTATCAGATTTATCACCTTATGATACCAGGTTTAGAAAGGAGTTGAATAGCATTCTACAGCATAAATTAAACTTGCAGCTTATTTTTCTTCTAGCAAGAATAAATCCCAAATTTCATCATGACTTGAGAAGTTTTGTGCTAAATAAGATATTTAAAGGTTGATAGAAATATAAACTAATAAGTAAAAATAAATCTCTTATCTTGACATACTAGTCATAATTTTACTTAAATAGTAATAAAGAAGTATCCATATAGGCTTGTGTTGATCAAATAGGTTTGTGCTTCGTTCCTCATGGCCCAATGGTTAAGGCGTGTGGCTACGAAAGTAGCAGGAACCACAAGATTCTAGGTTCGAGTCCTAGTGGGGAAGCACTTTTTTTTGCTATCTTTTTAACTCATGTATTAGTAATAGCCTAAAAACTAATAGGTTTGATCTTTATACTATGATATGGGATTTATGACATTAGAAGAACTCTTTAATTAATTTCACCACATAATCATTGAGTTTCTTATAAAAGTGAGAACTTCAAACTACTATGAAAATATATTCAATCTACATTTTAAACAAAGCGGGAGGTTTGATATATCAAAATGATATTAACCCCGGACTAAATCGTTTGACAGCCAATGATTACCTCGTCTTAGCAGGAACTTTACACGGAGTACACGCTATTACTGCCAAATTCACAACGCCATTGAATCCCCAACGGTCTTTAGTTCCTAACACAATAAACTCTAACATAATAACTAGCGGCAAAGCACATAATCCGAATGTGAATAAAACTGGACTTGAAAGCATCGAGACTGATTCATTTAACTTGTATGTATTTCAAACACTAACGGGAGTAAAATTCATAATCATAACAAGTCCTGTTACCGCTTCGCCGATGTCAAGAGGTGAATTGAATAATCAATTAGAGTCTATTAACCAATATTTTAAACATATTTATGTATTGTATTCTGATTATGTTATGAAGGATCCCTTTTATTCGCTAGACATGCCAATCAAGAATCCGTTATTTGATTCTGAAATTTTGGAATTAATCAATTGAATCAATAATCATCCTTTGGTACATGGAGTGTTATGATATTAGCTATATAATCAAGTTAACCCCATGAATTCCATTGCAGCATTTCTATAGTATTATCAGCATAATTATGTCAGTTTCAGATAAACAGTCACAATGTTTGACATGATCCCTCATATGCAGTTGCATTAAAGAAAATATACGTGTTTAGATTGGAATTACAAGTTAAGCGATGATTTGAATCCAGGTCTGGTCATTATCTGTCGGATTCAAGTCTTCACAGTGTTCTTTTGCCAAAGATAATATAATAAATATGAAAATAAACCTTGATTACAGTGAGGAAATCAATAATATTTATTGTACATGACTTAATAGCAAAATCAATATATTATGTTTGATGAATTAAGTATTACGTAAATTTAATGATATTTGTTTTAATCTTTCACCATAATGATTAGTCTAACTGAAATTAAATTAACTCATATTGTGTTGTGACGTTACGGCGTTAATTTTCTGAACAATAAAATTTCATTATCCTGTATATGTAATAAATAATCAGCTGGTAATAGTATTCGAAGCCTTGTTATAAGCAACTAGACGGAACTTGATAATGTCGTTGCTGGAGAAGGTTCATGGCTCATAACCACACAAATGCAAGTCGGAAAAATTGTATTTAACAGAGGTTTTTCTTCTCACTCAAGTAGTTTAAAAATGCAACGTTACAGCGCGCTCGCCAAATTTACCACTATTTAGTTAGACACTGCAAAAACTATATAAATCACTTATTCCGAATAGTTTCAAAATGAAAATAGAATTACAAAACTTATTAAGTTCTGAGAATTATAAATATCCACATAAAGCTATGACCCAATTTGATTTTTCCGAGTATTCTCATCGCCGTTTTAACTTGTTGACTAATTGTTGGGTATTATGTTCACCACACAGGAGTAAACGACCTTGGCAAGGAGCTAAAGAAGATGTTAAAAGAAGTAGTTTATTGAAATATGATGAAAAGTGCTACTTGTGTCCCGGGAATATAAGAGCTACAGGGGAATCCAACCCAAGCTACAAAGAAACCTTTTACTTTTTAAATGACTATCCGGCAGTTAAGTTAGACCAACCTGAATATAACGAAGAAGGAAACAAAGAGAATCCCTTAAAGAAACGTTTAATGAAAGTAGCAGGGGTGCGAGGTAAGTGCTTTGTGATATGTTTTTCACCCAATCATAGTCTAAGCTTGCCAGTAATGCCCACATTAGATATAGTAAAGGTTATAGATTTGTGGCAACAGTTGTATATTGAAATGACTCAAGAAGTTAAACAAGGAGCATCTCATAAATATATTCAAATATTTGAAAATAAAGGAAGTGCCATGGGATGTTCGAATCCTCATCCTCATGGACAAGCTTGGTGTCTTGATGTAATTCCCACAGAAGTTCACAATGAATTGGTTAACATGAATAATTATTATAAAGAAAACAAAAGTCATTTATTAAAGGATTATACTGAACTTGAATTGCAAGAAAGGGACCGATTGGTTGCGGTTAATGATTCATTTATCGTAGTAGTGCCGTATTGGGCATTATGGCCTTTCGAAACGTTATTAATATCACGTGAACATCTTCGATCGGTTAAGGATTTTAATAATAAGCATAAAACCGATCTTGCTGCTATTATCAAAGAATTAACAATAAAATACGATAATTTATTCAACACACCTTTCCCTTATTCCATGGGGATTCATCAAGCACCATTCGAGGATTGTTCTCTGCATGTTGATGATAGATTTGATAGTGCATGGTTTCATATGCACTTTTACCCTCCTTTGTTAAGATCAGCTACCGTAAAAAAGTTTTGTGTTGGTTTTGAAATGTTGGGAGAACCACAGAGAGATTTAACTTCGGAACAAGCTGCTAAACGATTACAAGATTTGGATGGAATGACGCATTATTTACACACTTAATGTCTTTTGTACGTTTGTTATTATATAGATAATTATAGACATTGTATACGTTCGAGACACGCTCTAATTTAGTACTAAGATGATTAGATGAGATGCGAAAAATTTCAACTATGAATCCTATCAAAGAGACTAAACCACCGTTGGATACTCGAATAGGGAAAGATGATCCGTTCTTGTTTGGGCAAAGATATTTAACAAATGAGGAAAAAGTGTTTGAACATAACGCTTGGGATAATGTGGAGATGGACGATGAACAGATCGAATTGGCTAAACAATTAATTACAAAACAAATGGAAAATCCCGTAAAAGACTTCGAAAAGAAACTTTATAATGCTAATCCCGCTAAATACTGGGACATATTTTATCGACATAATAAAGAAAACTTTTTTAAAGACCGGAAATGGCTTCAAATCGAATTCCCCTCGCTATATAAAGTTACCAAAGAAGACTATACATCACCTGTTACAATTTTGGAAATAGGATGTGGTGCTGGTAATACATTTTTCCCCGTGTTGGAACAGAATATGAATCCTAATTTACGAATTTTTGCATGTGATTATCTGAAAGTGGCGATAGATTTAATTCACAGTAATCCTACTTTTCAATCCAATAGCGAAAGAGGAATAGCTTATTCATCAGTATGGGATTTAGCCAATTCCCAAACTCAATTACCTGAGAATTTAGCACCAAACTCTTGTGATATAATAATAATGGTATTTGTTTTTCTGGCATTACATCCCGAACAATGGACTAACGCTGTGAATAACTTAGCCAAAGCATTAAAACCGGGAGGTCATATATTATTTCGAGATTATGGTCGCTATGATTTGGCGCAAATACGCTTTAAGAAGGAGAGATTGTTACAAGATAACTTTTACGTCCGTGGTGACGGTACCAGAGTATACTTTTTCACCGAACAAGAATTACGAAACATATTTTGTACAGACGGTCCTTTTAAGGAAGTGAAAATTGCTACTGATCGCCGATTACTTGTAAATAGAAAGAAACAATTAAAGATGTATAGAAATTGGTTGCAAGCGGTATTTACCATAAATTAACTTATTAATCCACAACAATATACAAGAACCCGTCAAGATATTTAAACAAATTCCATATTTCGACAAGTGATTGATCTCCTAACTCGGGAGTCACTTCTATTCCCTGGATAAAGTACGATTTCGCCAGCAGTTTACATATATTCCGTAAAGTATCAATCTCCAGTAACTGTGAATGAAAAACACGGCCCTGATCCCATAACTTCACGGGAATCCTCTTTATATTCCTGGGGGTCAATTTACTAGTGATGGTTGCGAATGCATTTAAATCATGATCCTTGACAGAATTCCATAAGGTTTCGGAATCATCTTTACTCAAATTCATCATTAGTTTAGAATTACCATTCATTATATGACAACTTTGTTTAATTTGATTAAAAAAATTCTCTGTTAATGACTTTTCATAATTTGTGGAGTCATCTGGGTATTTATATATAAAAGGGATAAGTTCAAACGGATAACTATTTCCGTGGTTAAACTTGACTTTCCAAGGTTGGGAATTGATTGATGATGGAGAATGCATAGAATCATAAAGAATCCCCACCGGTAAGTTCCATTTTATCGGCTGGTTGTTGTAACTTAGCCAAATAGGTTCTTTTATATCTATAAAGTTTTTAAAGTACGTTATTATCGAATCAAAGTATATGGGAAAATACGAATTCCTATAAATCGTGAGTAAGTAATCAACATTCGATTTTTCTCCCAGCTTTGAAAATTCCAATACGACAGTTATATTAATTGAACCATCCCATAAACGTTGTTTTACTTCTTGTGTTTCGTCATGTGCCATAAGATTAAAATGTCGCGCAAACTGAGTCAGATACTGCAATATATAATGCTAAATAATATTCATTTTCTCGTTAACTCATTTAATTCAATAACGTCTGGTTCAACAAATGGATTGTTCTTATAAGATGGCTTATCACGTAGAGATTTAGTCTGTAGAGACGACAGACTATGATTAGAGCCATTAAATGTTTCTTCTTTATAATTAGGCATTGAATAATGTGTCTCATATTCTTCAACTACTTTCAATGCTTCTTGCTGAGACATCATCTCATTCTCTTTCAATGATTGTAACTTGGAGGATGTTTCCAGTGTCGACAGATTATTCTTCTTAGAAAAGTTTCGGTTTAATTGTCGTACCGACGAATTCCGAGAAAGACTTTTACCCAACCTAGTTAATTTATCTCTTTGTTTGTCTTCATAGTTGAAAAACGGTCCATACTGATTGGATTCATCGTCCGATGTCCCATCTGATGTTCCTTCAAAATAAGTATCTTCATCGTCCGACGTAGCGTATAATAATTTATCTTGAGGTTTCACACTTTCAGAATAACTAAAGTTCGAGCTTCCTTCTGTATCAACAGTTTGAGAACTGGAAGTTCCCTTGAAGTCCAGATATTTACTATTTCCACTATGCTTAAAGTCCCCACTACGTTGGTACGCATACCCGTCAGTGAAATCATAATCATCCTCAGGATTCGAACACCACACGGGAATAATCCACGAAAACATAAGGAAAAATGAAAATACAAAAGTCAACCAAACAAGACAAAACCATAAAGTTCCCAATTGTAGTTCAATTCCAAACGACGCTAAACTTTCAGCAACCTCCCTTTGAGTGCTGATCAATGCGGTTGTTATAAATACACAACAAACAAATATAGATGCAAAGCAAGACACCGAAAGTAAACAAGCAGCATGCAATAAAAACGACGGTAATGTTTGTAAATCAGGCTTATTGCCTCGATTACTATAAATCACAAACTGAAATAATAGCATTGCTCCCGTTAACACTAAATTCAAAATCATAGTTACTGGTACAAGCGCCGCCGAACTACTTTTAGAATGAGCCTGGTCTTCATAATGGGTACTGTTATATGACCCTTCAAAAGCATAGGCTAACACCACATCCATTCCGTAATTCCACAATGAATCCCTATATTGGAATATTTTATCCAAACTTGAACTGTCCTTTGTACAAACGACTTTATTATTATGCTGCCAATACTTCATATTGCCTTCAGTATCCATAAGAGGAGTTACATTATAACTTACCACGCACGATTGCCATAATGAAACCAAGAAATATTGAGGAGAATTGGCTACCTGTTTTTCAGCATATTGAGTTAAAATGGAAATCTCACTATCAGTTAATGACGAATCAATGGGCAACTCACCATTTAACTGAAGATTACTTCCCGAGTTTGATTCGGATACTGAGTTTCGTAAACTCTCGTAAATCCCATTTGCTACATCTAAATGAGAACACTTAATTCTCGACACATAAAACTGAGAATTGAACAAAGACCCCATGATTGCTATTAACATAAGTATTAGCGACAATATTGTAACAGTAAACCTCCATAACTGAAGGATCCGTGCCTCTAGCGTGAGGTTACTGAATGGTTTTACAAACACGTTCTTGAATTGCAGTAGCATCAACAACGTCTCCCTAAAAATTTTCCGCACTAACGAGGCTGTACCCAAATTAAACCCAAACAAATATTTATTAACTAATTAAACAAACTAACCTAAAAATCCTCACAAAACTTCAACTCTTGTCGATGAATCTCTGGCTCCTGTGATAGGTGATCTGTGGGTTTCCTCTTTTGTGGACTCATTGTATATTGTGAAACGTGATGAGAATCCCACTCACTGGCATTTGACTCAAACGTCGAGTAAGCATTGGTTAAAGCAGGAACATTCTCAATGTGGTGGGGTAATGGCATTCTACGTGTTGATGGATGTAGTTGAGGATTAGGTTCTTGGTAATTAACGTGATTTGATAATTTGTTATACGTAAATGTATTACCTTGGTTATAGCCTTGGTATGGATTCGTATCTACTTTGTACCCTTCGGCCACCGCTTTCCTGACTCGCATTCCTAATGTGCTTAACGTCTTTTCATCGTCACTACGTGAATCGACCTGAACTGGTTGATACATTCGTCTTTTCGTCGTTGTCATTTTCGTTTGAGGAGTCGACATGGCGCGAGTTGAAATCACTGGTACACTTGATATGGGTTTGATAAGATCTATTTTGGAATAATCCATACAATTCGTCAACTTGATCTATCACTACTATCGAAGCATTTTCTCGACTATGTGCAATTGACGTTGTCAAGACACTTATAAAATGAAGCTAATGACGTAGTAGGGTTATATCGTCATGACTTTCTGTTAATGTGCGGAATTGTCAGAGTAGCAGCCTTAAGGCTTTAAAGGTAAGTTATCGCGGTTCCGATCCCATCGGATCCAAACTATAAATATCTCTACTTCCCCGGAGTACACTATCGAAAACAATGTCAGTAAATTTCAATATATCTTCTAAACAAGCCCAAGAATTCGAACACGATTTTTCAGCTCATAATTACCATCCATTGCCTGTAGTGTTTTCCAAGGCCAAGGGTGCTAAAGTATGGGACTGTGAAGGTAAGGAATATTTGGACTTTCTTTCAGCTTATTCGGCTGTAAACCAAGGACATTGTCACCCCAAGATTATTGAGGCCTTGGTCGATCAAGCCTCAACATTGACATTATGTTCAAGGGCCTTTTCGTCCAATATTTTTTCAGTATATGCCAAATACATTACTGAATACTTTAATTATGAGATGGTTTTACCCATGAACACTGGGGCAGAAGCTGTTGAAACTGCTCTTAAATTAGCCAGAAAATGGGGTTATATGAAAAAAGGTATTAAAGCCGAAGAAGCCATTATTTTGGCAGCTGAAAATAATTTTCACGGTAGAACTCTAGGCGTTATTTCCATGTCTACTGATCCCGATGCCACTACCAACTTTGGACCATACTTAAGTGGGGTTGGTCCTCAAATCCCTGGCGAACCAAAAGGTTCTAGCATTAGATACGGTAAAATTGAAGATATCGAACTTGCATTTAAAAACGCTGGTGATAAAATTGCTGCTGTATTATTAGAACCAATTCAAGGTGAAGCTGGTATTGTCGTGCCTCCTGCCGATTATTTGACCAAAGTGCAAGAATTGTGTAAACAACACAATGTGTTGTTGATTTGTGACGAAATCCAAACTGGTATCGCTCGTACTGGTAAAATGTTGTGTTATGAACATTCTCCAAACGTTAAACCCGATATCGTTTTATTAGGTAAAGCTATTTCCGGAGGGGTTACTCCTGTAAGTGCAGTTTTATCATCCAAAGATATTATGTTATGTTTAGAACCCGGGTCTCATGGTTCTACTTATGGTGGTAATCCATTGTCTTGTAGAGTTGCCATTGCTGCGTTACAAGTTATTAAAGATGAAAATTTAGTTGAAAAGTCACAAACATTAGGAGCTTTATTAACATCCAAATTGACAGACTTGAAAAATAAGTCCGGGGGTATTATTTCTGAAGTTAGAGGTAAAGGATTATTATCAGCAATTGTCATTGATGAATCTAAAACTAACGGTAGAACTGCTTGGGACCTTTGTTTACTTATGAAAGACTTGGGAGTATTGGCTAAGCCAACTCATGATAATATTATTAGATTAGCACCACCTTTAGTTATTGCTGAAGAAGATTTATTAAAGGGTGTTGATGCTATTGAAAAGGCATTGGAGAAATTACCAAATGCTCCAAAGGCTAATCATTAGGAGTAGTTATTCTGTATATTAATTATTGAATTATGCTTATGGCTAATCTTCTTCATCATCTTCATCTCTATTTGCAGTAGTATGTCCTAAAGCAGCCAATCTTCTTGCTCTTTCAACTTCAGTTTCTTCATGTAATGCTGAGTCTACAGATAATTCCGAATCTTCACTAGCATCAGAATTATATTCACCATTTTCGTCGTCATCATCCTCCTCCTCTTCTTCGTCATCATCGTCAATATTATCATCACCAGCAAAATGTTCTTTGATAATAGGGACATTCATTTCAGTCATGTTGTGTCCTTTACCTACCAAATTCTGGGTTATTTGCAGCTCAAGTCTCTGTTCAGCTTTACTATCTCTTAACTCAGAACTTCCAGCATCAAATTGTGGGGTCAATATTGTGGAATTCTTCTCAAGATCATCATTTTCAGGAACTGAGGCTTTGGTTTTGATTCCCACAAAAGACAATGCCTTATCGACTACAGAAGCATTCCGTCTTCTTTGATTCTGATGACGATTAACCTTATATCTCCGTATTATATCACCTTCTTCGTTTTCAATCAAAATCACATCATCAATTTGATGGGCATACACCTTGGCTTGCCGTGGATCATCTTTCTTATAGTACGCTTTTTTACTACTGCCACTTAATACTTTATCAATCTTGGGCATTGATATCTTTTCAGTAGAATCTAACGATCCTGAAGCTGAGGAATATTCTGTTAAATGACGTTGTAAAGATTCCATAGAATGGATGCTTAAATTATCAATATCCTGTTGATTTTGAGGTCTGCGCCTTGGCGGTGGACTGCTAGGTGGTTCTTCCGTTTTCAAAGGCAACGTTTGAATTATTTCTCCATTTTTATCCTCAAGAATGATTTTGCTTCCTTCTTGATATGCAGTAACGGCTTGCGAATAAGCTACTTGTTCTGAAGATGATGAACTGGATTTCTTTGATTCTGCTTCAAAGTCATCAGGAGTTTCAATAGTGGGTATTTCTTGCGCAGAAGGATGCAGAGGTCCTCCTAATTGAAGGAATTCTGAAGCTGGCCGTTGACGTTTACTTTCTTCGTCGTCGTAATTCTTTTCAAATGTTCGACTTCGAGAAATCGTTCTCATAATCTTTGATTTCTTCTTCTTTTTCTTAGACTTCCTTTTAGCACCACCTGCCGGCCTATACTTAATCCCACTGGTTTCAATTGTATCAGCCTTAGGAAGGTTAATGACCCCATTTTCGGAATCTTTCAAAGTCGTAGCACCACTATCGACTCGGTGTAATGAAAATGACGTTGATGCTCTTTCTAACTTTTGTAAACGGTTTAACCAATTACCACTGCTTTCATTTTGGGCAGTAAATGTCATGGTAATCGCCATTCTGTTTAATCTTTGCCCTAAAGTAGTAACAGCAACTGATGAACCATGAACCACAATGGATGTGATAACTATAAAGTTGACAAGCGGCCAAATACTATTTAATAAATGAAAATGTTTGTATTGTGAAGATATTTCCTCATCAACTCCAATTGATTGGATGTGATAATGTTCTTCTAGGTCCCTCCTGGCTAAAATGACGGCAAATATGGCACCTACACCGATAGGACCAAAATGACCACAAAAGAATGCTTCTCTCCACAGTTTTAAATCAGGAGTTATGGGTTTAAGGGCAACCACTGCTGGAATTCTCCGTAAAAATATAATAACAAGAGCCAAAATAATTAATCTCCATACATCTAACCCAATTAAACTATCATTAAAAGCTTGCCATGGAATAATTGCTCCGAAATATACAAAGAATGCTAAATTAATGATCAAATCAATAACAGTGGAAACATGAGATTCTTCAGTCTTTCGAGCGAAATCTCCATTCCACCCAAAAGTAGTTCCGGCAGAAAACGATACTAATAAATCATCTACACCTAAAATAGACCCAAGCCCCGCCGAATTGAAAGCAAGGAAAACAAAAAATGCTAAAAACGATTCACGATCAATTAAATTTTTCTTTTCAGCGAATGCTACGAGTCGTTTCAATACGAACCCAATTACAATCCCAAGTAAAAGCCCAAATACACATTCATAGAGAATAGTTACCAAGATCCAGTCTTTAACAATTTCTCCAGCATTACCGGGATGAATTAATAAATTAAGCGATAAGAAAATGAACGGGAATGCCATTCCGTCATTACAAGCACTTTCAGCTGACAATAAGTTCCGTAAATGGCCCGGAACTCTTTCAGCAAATTTGCCTTTACCAACCACAGCCGCAGCCAACACTGGATCCGTGGCAGTTACACAGGCACTAACTAACAATGCCTCGGGGAACGTAAAATGAGGAATCAATACCCATACAAACAAGCCCACAAATAACCACCCAGCTGTCATTACTGGCAATAGAAATATGGCAACGGAAAACCAATGTTTCTTCATGTACTTCCGGGGTAACTCGACGGCCACAGCTACTATTTGTACACATAATACAATTCGACTTATCTCTAAAGTTATGGATTCAGAATTACCCCACGACAAAGGGTTAAACCAATTCAAACAATGAGGTCCTATAATAAGTCCGGCAATGGTCGCCACCGTGGCTTCTCCTATATACAATTTTTCCTTAACAAATAACGACACTAACGAAAATATCGTACTAAAGATCCCGACACAAGCATACGCCACATGAGCATCAGTTACCTAAATTGTTAGTACACAAACAGAATCTGCCAGGTACATTACCGAAAATGGCACTACCATGCAATTAAGTACATATACATACTTGCAACTGAGACCAAACCATACCGAAAAGTGATGGGTTGTTTACTAGTACAAAATTAAAAACCGTATTTGATAAGATTTCCGCAATTTTTGCAGCACGCCAAAAAAGGTGGTTGACGCACTTACCCAAACCATGGCACAACAACAGGGGATTTGGATTATTGGCTACGGGTCGCTAATATTCAAGCCACCGCCGTTATACTCGTTTAGAGTCACTGGATATTTACAAGGATACATTCGGCGGTTTTGGCAATCATCCTCAGATCATAGGGGTACTCCTAAATCCCCAGGAAGAGTGGCTACGTTAATAAGTTTTGAAGATTTACTACAAAACCCCAACCTTCATAGAGATTTGAGCCCGCATGAGTTGCAGGCAATAAATGAATCACGTCCGGAGGAATTGATTGTTTGGGGAGCTGCTTACTATATTGCTCCAGAACATGTTGAAGAAATGAAGAAATACTTAGACGTAAGGGAACAAGATGGATATACTACACATTCAATTTCGTTTAAAATTACTGAATATCAGAAAACTGCATATACTTTATCAATACTAGAAAATTTACCTGTGGATGAAAGCAACACGTATCATATTGAATCAACCGTGTATATAGGAACCCTTGATAATCCATCGTTTATTGGTCCTGAGGAAATCGTAGAAACCGCAAACATTATCCACAGCTCCAGTGGTCCTAGTGGGCCCAATGTGGAATATTTGGTCAATTTAGTTCAAGCCCTTGGGAAGTTAAGTCCTGACGTTGAAGATCTATATTTGGAAAATCTATTAGCATTGGCTAATAAAAATTAATTTTCTCCCGGGGGTGAGTCGAACACCCGATCTCAAGATAACTAAGAGTAATATTACAGTCTCGCGCTTTAAACCAACTAAGCTACCAGGAGGATTTTTCAAATATTCTGCTAATAGTCCATAATAAACAAGTACTACTTACTATACATATATACATATACTGTACATCAACCATTCTGTATCAAACCAATTATATTATGCTATAAACCTACGTGAAGCGTCAGCAAGCACAGATGCAAGCTCGTCAATCAACTGTTGGGCTTTACCGAAATCACCTTCATCAACACAATCTCGTATTAATGGAAACGTATTCCATTCCCAATCTTTATTATTAACAGGATCATTAAATGCCGTGCCAAATAATGTATTTAAATAGCCAGGCCGTGATGTTTTATGAAATGATGGATCAAGAAGAAACCGCTGGTTAAATAGCACTAATACGTCATTCCATTTCCATCGTTTCATTGCTAATATCGATTGTTCAATATCAGCTGACTCAACAATAAACTTTTTCCAACTATCAACAAAATTGTCAAATATCTTAGCACTCTCTTCCGTCATACTAATAGCTCTCATCAACTTATTATACTGTATTGGTGGTATATTTGGATCTGAATGAGCTTTGATCGCTTCATCAATGTATTTTGATAAATCTCTTTGGTAATCCACTAGTTTTTGTACGAATTCTCCAAAATTAAACGGAATAAAAGGTTGATCAGCAACATCTAACACCACATTACTTAAAACATGAACTAATAAACTATGCTTGGCCATTAATGGATCAATTCTTGATCTTTCAAAGTTTTGGAAATCATCCAAACACGAGTTTTCGGGATATGAGGACCCTGTAAACTTAATTTCCATTGATGGAATATTTAGGAGATTAATAAACGGGATATAATTCTTATTTTCCGTCATTTGATTGAATATATGATCCAGGCCCTCATTTTGGGCTTTGTAAATTTCATACAATGTTTCACCCATTAGATTAGCATTATCATCACCTGGACCAAAACTAAGGCCATTGGTTTTAACTTTTCGAAGACATTCACGAATAATTTTGTGTAAAAACGGATTGGCCTTGATCAGCAACAAATCTCCAGCTATTGCATTACTGAGATCTATATATGTATAAGCTTGTGATTGCAATTCCTGTTTCTTACCTTCAATCCATTCTGTCAGCCCCGCTAAATTATACATCGTAGCATCAAATGATACAAACTTTATCGTTCTGGAAGGTATCCAATTGAAGATTCTTTGTATGGATGTAAATATCTTAATCATTTCTAACATAACCACAGTTCCTGTATTACTAGAAATTGTCCCGAAACATGAAGCATCTCTAGTAGAACCAATTATTACACATTTATCATTTTGCTCACGCCCTTCTATAGTACCTACTATGTTCCATACTTCATGGGTATCTTTACGAGACAATTCCACATTTAATTTGACTTGTTTAGTATCGTTATTGCTAGGGCCTGAAAAATAACCGTCCTCATATTTATATCCCAGATTCTCAACAACTTTTAAAAGCTCCATTCCATCTTCATAAGTAATGGGAATTGTAGGGATCTTTGGGGTAACAGTAGACTTGAACCATAAAAGCCGGCTGGAATAGCCATTTTCGGATGCCCAGCCAGGGGTTAATATATCACCAGTACTAATTCTACCATTACCAACATTTTCCCGTTGTATTACATCATCCGCTGTATGTTTGTTATCATCAGACCCTAATTTTATTTCTGGAGACATAAATATAATAGCACTAGCTCCTTTTTCTTGGGCCCAAAACACTTTATTCGACTCTAATATATCACCCCCATATCGAATTAATAAAATACAATTCTTGAGGTTAATATTATTATCTTCTAGTATTTGAAAATCCTTCCTTGATCCATAGTTAACATATACTAAAGGTGCTTGTAAGGATTTGTCTGATTTTAACCCATTGGGATTATACGCAAGATATTCCATTTCATTATTATCAGTTTCATATAACTTTGCCTTAAAGGAGCCATCGTTGATTTCTACATACGATTTCGTTGTTGGATAATTAACAAAACTATTCAATTTAACTCTTTTCACATTTTGAATACCATTATTCTTCATATATGTTTCAATATATCGACTTATGGTCAAATCCCCCACCGTTCCTGTTATATGCGGCATTGATGAAAAATACTCCAAATGGTTTTGCATTAATTTAGGATCGATGTGACTTTGAATTATAGCTGATAATTTATCAATATTATAAAATCTTCCATTGGAAAATGCTCCACCGCTAGACCCATTAATGCTCTCATTCACAGTATAATGTGATATCATAGATACAATTCCTACCATTACTAATACATATAGGATTCGTTTAACTACTAAAGGATTACCAACCCGTAAAATCATCTTATCATAACGTTGGTAAAGATACTCCATTCCTTCAAACATAGGATCTATCAACTTTGTTACGGAATGTACCGAATTTGATAACCCCAAAGTTAATTTTTTTGACAACATAGAAGCTTTTACAAAAAGTCCTTTAGGTTGGATATCCACATCAACATCATCAATTTCAAACTGTTCCATGGCATTGCCCACATCTAATTCTTCATAACTAGGAGGTATGGAAGGCATTTGGTTATTTTCGGAATCACCAAGCCGATCATAAGCTCCCACACGTGCCTCGTTTGTTATTACCATCCCCTTAATCAACTACGTGATGTTTAACTATCGCGGAATTGTATAGCATTTGTTCTTGTTAGTATAAAATACAGTGTTGTTACTGATTAACGACATTTGCATATCGTTTCAAGTGTTTATAGTTGTTGTTGTTTCCAAGCCTGCATCACCCAATATGTCATCTTCGATAGACGCTGGCTCATCAACATCATCATTAGCATCAACCAAGAAACCATCAAAATCAAAAGGGATAGACTCAAAGGGGAAAAAGAGTCAGAAAAAACATTGGAACCAAGAGAAGGACATCAGTAATCAATTTAACAAGATAAATTTGGGGAAATCCCCCAATAATACCAAAAGAAACCAAATCTCACTTAATCATTTATTACACTATGAATCGTATAAGGAATCAGATGACTATAAAACACGCCAACATAATAGGAAACGAGAAACTAGGTCTCCAAGAGGGTCATTTAGATATCTTCCCGATAAGTATAAAGAACCATTACGAGGAATGGGGTTCATTAATTTGAATTACAAGTTTGTAGTGGATTCAACCGGTAATTATAACCCCCAGGAATTAGATCCCAATATCCCCGTTAATAAAGAAAATATCATTAGGATTATCGTTCCAAAAGGTAATGCATGTCCCATATGTTTGTCTGACGAGCCAGTGGCTCCAAGAATGATCACTGCTTGTGGACATATAATTTGCTTAACTTGTGTATTATCGCTTTTAGATACCGAAATTCCTATATTTAAGAAACGAGAGAATCTGGCAATTATTGAAAAGTATAAAGAGTGTCCTCTTTGTTCCAGTATCATTAGAAAGAACGAAATGAAGCCTGTATTAATTAATAATGTTGATGAACGGTTTGAAACCCCAAAAATTGGCGAGGATGTGGTTATGACATTAATGTCAAGACCTTATAATAGGTTATTTGCAGTGCCTCGGCAAATTGAACAAGTACATTACCAAATTAAAAATGTTCCTTACGTTAATACAAATCCCGATATCTCATCGTATCTGAGATTATTCAAGGCGGATTTAAATTATATTCTTGATATGTATAATGAGGAAAAGCAACAGATAATAAATACATTTGAACAGGACAGTAAAGAACTTTATAATCAAAATAAAATTTATGTGACGAAAGCAATAAAAGAAATTGATGATGATATACAATTTTGGACCAATCATTATCAACAGCAAGGAGAGAAGGAATCCATTGCAGCAGCAAGCAAAACCGAAGAAATCAATTCTGGCAATAGTTTTTTCTATTATGAGACCGGATTTAACACCACCACAACGTATATATTATCACCGTTAGATATAAAAGTATTAAAGACCAATTATAATAACGATTATGGTATGTTACCAACTAGGATAATAGCCAAAGTTGAAAACATTCAGTATGAGGAGTTGACTCCCGAGAACTCTTTGAAAAAGTATAAATACCTATCACACTTACCACTGGGGAGCTCCATTGGGTTTATCCAATGCGATTGGAGTAAAAATGAATATATTTCCCAGGAAACGTGGCGTTTTTTTCAACTGGATTTGACAAAACGGTCTAAGAAGACTTATGAAAAGTTCCAAAAGGAAGAACAAGCCCGATCTCGGGCACAAAATGAAGAGGAACGCAGAAATAAACTTTTCTTCCAGAACGAAAATAATGTGTTTCATAATGTCATTAATCCCCGAGATTATGTGAATCAAGACGAGTATGATTATGAACCCAACGGATCTATTGGAAGCTTAACTATAGTTGATAATCGCCACCTTCCTACACTCAATTCAAGGTCCCCGGATCAACAAGACGCTATTGAATCGAACTATGAAACAACAGTTTGGGGTACAAAAATCAAGAAATCAGAGTTGCCTCCTTCTGACCATGAAGACGATTGGGATGCGGAGGAAATGATCCGTAAAGCCAAACAGGAAATGGATAAAGCTAACGGCAAAAAGAAAAAGAAGAAATTTATTCTTTTACTGTCTCAATAAATAAGTAACAGTCTTTTCGCACACGTCTCAGTTACTATTTTCATGTCCGCTAAAACAAACTTATAGTATGTTAATAGATACGCAACTCAGAGATGGATACTAACCAATTAGCTCGGTTGTCAAATTGCGTACCATTTGTGATGAGAACTTATCGGAGATTTTTAATGGTCTCGGGTTTAGTGAATCATTTACATTTATAGATATTAAATTAGCCTTGGGATTATTAACAGTGGCTCTTAGTGGAGGATTGTTTTTACTTGAAAAGAAAGTTCCTTTTAAGGACTCATATTATCCAACGATAGCCATTTTGGTAGTATATTTTATAGCTAGTGGACTGTTGTGGCTATTAGCAAAACATCCACAGTATAAAGATATCAAGTATATGGGTTATAGCAAGGACGGTAAAAAAATCACGGTGTCAACTTCAACTACTAAATACGATCCTATTTATCATATTGATCTAAAGTTTGATCAAGGGGAAACTCAAACATTTAAAGTCGAGTTTATGAAATTATTTGACGACTTTACTAACTTCCATCCCGATAAATTACAAGAGATTTTAAACAACGAAATCAGTAAAGTTAATAAGAAAAAAATGTAATATATAATTAAGATTTCACTTTTTGATCCATCTCTGAAAACCATCTACAAAACCTAATTAAACTAAATGGTAAAACTTTCACAATCGGTAAGAATCTCGTATATAAGGGCAGAAATAACACCCCAGTTTCGCCTATATTAATTTTATGAATAATTGTCTCTGCTAATCGTTTATGGTCGACGATCGGGGCTAGAAATTGTTTCCCCGGTATTACATCATTAAACATGCCTAAATCCAATTGACCAGGAATCACCAATAAGCAACATACATTATCATTATGCTGATTGTCTATGGCTAACCCTTCATGAAGTTGTGATAACGCTGCTTTGGTGGACGAATATATGGATAAGTTTCTAGGGGCCAACGTTCCTAGCACTGATGATATGGTAACTATTGAGATCCGTTGATGCTTATACCCCAGCAAATAGTTTTTTAATAACAATCGCACCGCCCATATATATGAAAATGTATTGACATTGTAAAGTCTAGTAATATCCTCAGGGTTTATATTAATAATCGAATTCCCATGTCGTATACCAGCGTTATTGATATAAACGCTCACGTGTTCATAATTATCGTTACATTGTTTAATTATTCCCTTTACACATAATTCAATGTCCTCTTTAATGCCAACGTCGCATTGATAATATTCCAAGTTGGGATGATCAATCTCGGGATTAATTATGTCCAATACGTAGACTTTTTTCAAACAATAGGTATTGAGTAGTTGATATACCATTTCTTTACCCAATCCTTTAGCTCCTCCAGTAACTAATGCGATATCATTGTTGGATAATGGGAATTTAGAATTAGTTTTAAATGCTCCATCGATTTTACAAAATACTCTGACAATGCCAATAATAAATGCAAATGACGCTATAACTTGCCCTGTCTTTTCCCAGGGATCGCTGATAATAAGTTTATTATATACATATGTTATACACCATAATAGCGTTGCTGTACCACATAGTAAAATACTTTTATTATGGACATATAATATTACACTGTCTATACTAAGCATGAAAATTTTCTCACCTAGTTCTCACTATTCACATCGTAATCATAACCCCTGGCAATACCATTTCGGCCGTCTTCCACCAATGATCCCTGCACATCGATTTCTTGTTGGTCATAATCAGTTCCTAACCCTTTCCAATGTTTTTGTTGCAAATTAATAGCCGCGGTTGAAATCGTATTTTTAATCACCATATCCTGAGATAATTTCTGAACTAATCCCGTTTCTATTACATCTTCGGCTCCAGTCTCGATCGAAACATACTCTCTTGATCTAAGTGGTTTAGAATTAGACGCAAATTTACCGGTGATAACATCAAATTGTGGTGTGTCATCAGTATCGTTGGTTTCTTGTAATGGATGATGTTGTAATTGCTCGATTAGTTTATTAAAATCAGTCTCCCACTTTCCTGACCAGCTCACGTCATCCTCCAAGGCTAATAATAATTCAAATGGCGTTATTATCGGTTTGAAATATTCGTTGTTTTGATCGAGAATTATCCCTTGATGGTCACATCCAAGGATACACCAAACATCTATTGTGTCAAAATTGGCTAATTTGGCAACATTGGGTTTACCAACAACAAACATGTAATGTTTTTTACCAGCATTTTGTATTTTCTCTTTGAGGCTATTCAATAACACTCGGGTGTTGGAAATGGATAAAGTATTGACTAATAATCCGATTGTTCCTCCAGATTTAGCACTCATCATATTCCTATATCTCCGCATTAAGTTAGGGTATGGGCCTGTTTGAACCTGGTCGTTCAAAGGATCGTATAAAGTCACGGCTTCAAAGAGGGTGGTTAATTTCAATAATCTTGGCGGTTTTGGTATACCTATGTGAAATAATTTATACCCTTGAAGATCCTGTTCAGTTCGAGCTTCCACATTGTAAAAACATCTATTAAGACTTTTCAAACATGGTTGAGATTGTTGGGGGTTGTATCCAATAATCACAGCTTCAGGAAACGAATCGCTCAGAATATCACCATATCCTAATGATTCGTACTCCGCTAATGTTTTTACCAACTCAGAAATTATATAACTATGTGGAGAATCAGCCATAATTATTATTTTATCAGATTTATTGAAATTGGCTCTGAATTGGTCAACCAATTGCCTCTTATCTATCACCGGTTTACCAAATACATAGGCCACTTTGACTTTATCCACAGGATTCAAACAACTATCTCCAAAATGTATAACAAGGTCCCCATTAATGTGTTGTGCTGCTACTTCATCCACACAGCACGGTGAATATGACGTATCAGCAAGAATCCAAATGCTCTGCTCGTTTCCATCATCTCCGTCATTTCTCGTCTGGTACCGATTACTTGCCCGTAATTTTTCAGATATAGCACTACTCACTGCTGTTGAATCACATATCAACTCATCGGGAAATTGCAACGTTATTCTTTTACATTCGGGATGACCTTTTATAAATGCCACTATCTCATCGATACTATAATATTCATTTATTAACATTGGTAAATCATTTTTGTTAATCGGAGTCAACGATAAATGTTTATATGACTCTTTTTCATCTTTATACTGTTCAAACACAAAGTCAGAATCGTCTTGATTACTGCTAAATCGTATAGAACTTTGCACAGACATATTGCTGATGCGACATACCATAACTAGATACGACACTTTATATACTATTTTTTTTATACGACATCTATACGACATTGCAAATGACCCTAATTCAAATCACCACCCCAAACCAATGGCATAGCCCTGTAACAAACTAGTTTACCTTTTATGAGATCTCTTATGACCACTTCTCCTTCAACCACGTATCTTGCACCATTAACGTTTTGTTCTGCTACGATTAACTTATCACCATCTTTTCTTAATACCACTGACGTATGATCGGGATCTCCAGCTGTAGATGTACGTTTTAGAGCTTGGTTATAAAACGTGCATGTTTCAAATTGTAATATATCACCTCTTCTGATCTCATCCAATTGAGGTTTTCCCGTTATGCCCGATTCAGTGCCTTGGATTTCTAAAATGGGGTACCCATGCACTGTATACGTTGAAACGAATGCATGTTTGCCACATCCCTTTTCTAGGGCTTCTTTGGCCAAATCCCAGCATTCGCCTCGGCCAACTTGCTGCTGTTTATGATGTTCACACCAACTAGCAATATATTCTCCAAATTGATGATTATAAGTAACAAGATCGCTATTAGTTATTGGTGTAGTCAATGGTGACGGAATAAAATCCTTGGTTTCGATAATAGCACTGTTGATATTGTCATCTTGCCAAATAATAATGTATTTGATTATCAGTAAATCTTTCAAACGAACACTTAAGTTCATTTGGTGGGTTTCTTTGTGTATGCCATTGACAATTTGTGAGGTTGTTTGTTTACTGGTAGAATAATTCAAGCCATTCAAGTCTGTGGGTAATTGCAAAGGGCTTTTTGCAAACCATCCCGTTTCAATTTGTAGATCTAACTTTGGTGGTGTATTTGATGGAGCTGCAGCTGGAGCCCTAGTATAATTACGAACAGGTGGTGGCGGTGGTGGTGGAGAGAGTGACGTTGGTTTTTCATTTAGTTTAGGTTTCAAGGCCGGTTTGGGTTTTAATTGTTTTGGTTTAGGCTTTATTGGCGGTGTTTTTTTGACTTCCGGTTCAGATGTTACAGTCACTGGTTGAGCTATTGTTGTAGAAACAGGTTTGGGTTGGATAATTGGCATTTCTGATAAAGAAGTTGTTTCCAGATTAGTATTTTCCACCTTGACTTCACTTGGTCTATATGGGGGAGGATTACTTGGCATTAGTTGGGGTTTCTTAATGGGTTTAGGTGGTTTAGGAGGTTTCTTGGTTTCGGAAGTGGGTAAAATTGAATCATTTCCTGAATTTATGGGATTCACTGAATTAACCAGGTTCAATAATGGAGTGTTTTCCCGTGCTGGTAATCTTGGTGGTGGACTCGGTTTTTGAATACTTGGCTTTGTATTAGCCGGAGAGTCGGCACGGTAAGGTTTTGGAGGTGCAACAAACTTCAGAGTATCTATATCTGCAGAAAGAGCTGGACTTGGCGAATGCTCCAGCTTTGTAACCGACTCTGTAGCCGTACCCGAGGTGCTCTTTCCACTGGATTTCGACATGGCCGTTGATTCGCCTCTTGCTTTATGAATAGGAGGTGGGGCAAATTTACTGACATCTGGCAATGGGGTCTTAGGTTTCTCTATGGTCTCATCGCTTTCCATGCGTATTCCATAATTGAATTTAGGTGCCTGAAAATTCGTTTGGCCGTTCACTGGTTGTTCAGGTGTCTGTGGAGATGGATTTATAGACAGTTGTACCGGTATTGGTAACTGCCGTTGAGGCATATCGGGCGGTAGAGAAACACTTTGCTGCATTGGTTGATCCTGGGGAATATACTGAGTTTGTTGAGTTGATGCAACCGCCGGTGGCTGTCCGGGAATTCGTTTAGGTGGTGTTGGCAACGTCAGTAATTGTTCCTTGGTCAAAGGAGTAGTTGAACCCAATGAAGAAGAAGAATATTCGGTCGTTTCCGATACACCATTCCGTTTATTCTCGTGATTCTTGTAGGTACGATATCCAGCCTTGGAGACTGCAACTGTACCTCGACCAATTCCTTTTGCCGTTGCCTTACCAACAGCCTTAAACGTATCTTTATTATTGTCCCAGAATGACATGGTGCGCAGAATTGTATAATTACTAATTAATAACTACAACGAGAGCGTAACTGAAAACACTCCCAAATGCTAAGCCCGTACTAAGAAATATGGTGGTGAACCCTCCGGCAGCTTCTTTCTCTTCGTCGGAATCACAAAAGTCGCCTACTACCATAAATGAACTAGTGCTTAACTGCCCATTGGAAAATCCAAACAAAAACTGAAGCCCAATATACCAAAGATCAGAATTTATTAGAGCACTAGATTGGTGGATATTGGGATGGATATTACATGACAAAAATAATGGAATGAAAATTAACCGAGCAACAGCGTAAATAATTAAAGTTTTGGGATTGTGTATAAGTAGTCTGGAGTTTGGCGTACCGCAAAGAATCCTACTTATTAAGTCACCAAGGTTCCATATCAAGTACACAAACGGTATATAAATGGTTTTATTGAAAAACCTATGCTTGGAATTAATATGAACAGACTCTACCGTTGATGCAAATACGGGAAATATCAAGGTAATGCTAAATGTAAGAAATATTGTCAACACAATAAATTTCAACTTGGACCATAATTGACCAAATGGAATATGATTTTTCTGGATAATTGGCTCTTGTTCAGTTATTTGGGGAGAATTTAAATTTGCTGGTGAGTGTGGTAGAGGTTCTGCTAATAAATTATAATGCACTTTATTCGTTTGATGGTTTATCACATTTAAAGCCCCGATGCATGCAAGTGAGATTAAACTGGCGGTTATATAGTAAACGAAAACCCCGTAATCCTTATCTACATATTTGTGAGTAGATTCAGGTTTTTCACCGACTACTAAAATGGAAATTATTAATGCTACCGAAGGTAATACTCCAGCAAGGCCTTGACCTACCATAACTGCATTGGCATATACACCTCCTAAAACATTAACGGTGGCCATTGTACCATTTTGCGCATAACAAGTGGCCACGGCCGATATAAATACCATAAACATAAGTATAACAAAAAACATTACATCATTCATTTCAATAAATAACAGCGAAACGCATGAAACCGCCATGATTATAAATACAAAAATTGTCATGGTTAATCCCAGTACGATTCTACGGTTGTAATTGACCCCAGCTTGGACTTGAGATAGATAATAATTGAATCCTGTGGACGTTAACGTCGACACAGACATCATCGTCGACGAATACATTTTTATCAACAGTATTGTATTAGCAAATCGTTGTCCATAATATGCCGATGCTGACAAAAAACAATTCCAAGGCCATAATAATGCTACTCCTATTAATGTAAACGTTAAATATCGTATTTTGCTCAATGTTATTGGAACCGACAAAAATTGAAATACAATTACGTCAGTTTCAGAGATCGGATCATAAGGCTCCAGCTCGACATCATCCGAAAGATTTGTCATATCGTCCAATTCAAAGGAATTCTCTGACAAACCGGCAATTCAATCGTTATCAACAAACGCGACTATAATAAAAAAAGATCATCATTCATTAAATATATACAAACCTGACAAAGATAGATAATTAGTTTCGTTTATCTTTGAGTAAATATTCCAATTCTTTATCTGCCTCCTGAATCAATTTCAACAAATCAGTCTCGACTCTATAGAAGATTCTAGAAATAAAGTAATTGGGTTCTTGTAAAGGTAATCGTAAAGGAGATTCTTCACTCAACCAATAATTTGGCTTTTGTTTATGTTTGGATGCCGACTTTTCATCGACAAAAAGCTTGTTTATAAGATTTTCCCATGCTTCATGGTCATACTCCATTGAAGGTGAATCAATAGAATCCTCAAGTAAAGGTTTTAACAGATTTACAAACTCCAAAATATTCACTAGTTCGGCTTTTTGGGATCTTATTTTGGTAGATAGTGACTTATTAGAAAACTTGTCTTCAATGAGACTTTCTTCTTCATCAATAGCCTCCGTAGTTGTATTATCTTGTATCAGATCATCAATCAAAGCTGAATCCCAAACTTCTTGTGAATCTTGAGAGCTGCGATAACTGACACTGGACGTTGATCGAACGCTCACAAGGTGATTTTCAACTTCTTGTTCTAAGATTCTGGCTTTCATGTGTTTGGTAGTTATTATGAATAATCCCTTGAACTGTTTAACAAATTGGTTAAACATATCTTTTCCACTTATTGTCCCAAATAATGTATCACCGACATTAGAAATAAGAATCGTCATTAACGGTACGGCTGAAATTGCCCATGATATAAAAAACACTCGACCTAGTGGCTTTTTGGGAGCAAAATCACCATATCCAATAGTAATCAAACAAAGTAGACAAAAATAAATGCCATCAAAGTACGACCAGCCTTCAATAAAATAAAATACCAAAGCACCAATAAACCAATACAAGCAAAATATCACTAGAGTTGATGTCAAAGTTATAAATTCTCGTTCTGCTTTCAGATTATGATCGATTAATCGCATGAGACGAAACCCTTCTTCTTGAGATAATATATAATTCTTTTGTTGTAAATAATGCAAAACCCTTTTACGATCGACTTCCATTTGATGCCAAAGAATAATTGGTTCTTTAGTGTTATGCAGAACTTGCCGAATCAGGGAAACAATAAGACCCATAAGAATTACTCCTACTAAAGAAAATACCAATATGAAACTTTTGGAACCACGATCCGTAGGAAGTATGTCACCTAACCCTATAGTTAACGTGGATACCACACAATAATATAAGGCCGATCCAAAATCTAAATCGGGAATTAAATACCGACTTGAAATAGCACCAATAACTAACCAAAACGAAAGACCCAACGTATATCTCATTAGATTTCTTTCACTTTTATTCAAATTTAATAATGCAGGATATTTGCCCATAATAAATCCCAAACTGTTCATTGACATTGTACACGTATTGAGGAAATAATAACCAACAGTAAATGTCGATAACCAATGACCCTCAGTCCGTTGATAAGGGCCATCCATATAGTGTTTATTTAGCACAATTATAGCTGCCAAAAGGAGCATGCTAGCAATTGACCAGGATACAATCGATATAGCTTGGGCAATAACGTATCGCTGAGGAGTAGTAAAGTTTACTAATAATGACGTATTACCAATGACTCCGAAACATAAACTTAGAATATTTAATGCTTTAACTGTAGTAGGATCCGTTACTAATTCCTGCGTGTCTATATTGTATCGCCACGATTCAACAAGTCCAATAATAGAAATCATATTTGCTAAAGGGGCTACACAAGCTGAAATTAACGGTAAGAATGACGATACAAAGAACCAAAACAAAAACCCGTTTTCTCCAGGTTGAATCTTCAAGTTGAGTACTGATGCAATAGGAGCATCAAGAATTTTGTCTAAGGATAAAGGAGGAACTAATTTGGTTTCATATTCAAGATTATGTCGATTGTAACCATTACTCAATAATGGTAACATATTGGCGGAACTGACAACATTTCCTATTAAAGGATTACCTTTTGAGTCTATTAGTTTGGATTTATCATAAACAGGAGATGCTCCCAGAACACTCTCCTTAAGTAGCTCCATTCAGATGCCTTTATATTTATTACTATGTACAAAAGTCGCACACATCATGTGACCAACTTTTTACTGATTAAAAACTAACAGGAATATCATTTCTGGGATCCAACACATACTTCCTCAAGAGATTTTTCTGAATATTTGGTTTCAAAGATTCGATATCTTTCTTTGACACTTTAGTCAAAATCTCTATTCTTTTCTGTTTATATTCGTCACTTAATAATGCATTGAGGATTCGATGTATGTGAGTTTTACGATTCTCAATAGTGGTTAAATCTTTAGCAGTTTGAGCTAGTTCTAAATTCAAAATTGGTTCATAACTGGGCCACGATTTGATATCATATTTCTTCTTGATTTCGTTAATTTGTTCTATTAAATGCTGGTTATCATCATCAGGGGCACTTTGATACTGCCTAGTGATATTATCCAATAACTTTAAATCTTCCACTTTAGTTATGACACTTTGCAATTCGTTTCTCCGATCTACAATTTCCTTCATGGCCAACTTTTCCTCCTGAGCTACCTTTTGTTTGGCTAAACTTTCATACTTCTCAAATTGTACACCTTTGTTAACTTTGATTTCAGCTATAGCAAAGTATTTCCTAGGAGAAATTTTGGGTATGGCTTCGATTCTTACAATATCTCCTTCTCTACATAAATTACCTTCATCATGAACTAGATAATCTTTCCGTTTAAGAATAGTTTTATGTATCACTTTATCATATGTGTTAGTTTGTACCCGGACTTTAACTGTTTTTACCATCTTGCCTTGTGATACCACAAGTCCTATAAAATTCTGTCTAGCCATAAATGATAAAATGAGAGAAAAGTTCAAAAAATCTTTTCACGATTTCTAGCGCCTGTTACCCGCACGTTATGTTTTAAAAAATCTATTTCTATAAATTATCGCAATTGTTCTAAAGCTAGCTTAAGCTTATCTATAACAATTTGGTTTTCTTGACTGGTACCTATAGAAATTCTCAAAGCTCCAGCACAATTTAATTCTTTACCTCTAAATCTAACAACAACTTGATCTTCTATGGCTAATTTTTTATATACGCTTTCAGCTAATTCATTAGAAGGGTTCTGATGTTTATCCAAGATTTCTATCAATACAAAATTAGCATCTAAACCACCAATATTTTTTCCTATTCCTTCAATCCTTGATAATGAGTTTAATAATTTAGCTCTTTCAGTTTGAATAATGTCCACGTACTTTTGCATAGTTGGTATTCCTGACTTAAATGCTCGTTCACCAAGTGATGCTGTTAATGATGATATATTATAAGGATATTTCATGGAATTTAAAAATTTTGATAAATATGGATGACTAAATGTAATACCTAATCGTATTCCTGCCAATCCAAATGATTTTGATAATGTTTGCATTACTATTAAATTTTTAAACTGATTAACTAAAGTTGACATTGAGTAACTAAACCCATCATCAGTTTTGGTGAAATCAATATATGCTTCATCTACTACCACTAAAACATTTTCATTGTCTAATTCTTGTAAAAGCTCTATCATTCGCCCTACATCAAGAAGTTTGGCGGTTGGATTACCTGGAGATGTCAAATAAATCAATTTTATTGATGTGTCACTTCTAACCTTTTGAATTACAGTTTGTTGATCAACTTGAAACTCAGGATACGTTAAAGGTACTTTCACTAATTCTACATCATTTATGGTGGCACATATCGAATACATTCCATAAGTGGGAGGGCACACTAATAACTTATCTTTACCAGAAGTACAAACACATCGTAATAACATATCAATGCTTTCATCCGATCCTACTCCCAAACAAAGATTATCAATAACCAATTTATCTTTGGAATCGTTTAAATACTTACTGGGAGTTTGGTTTCTAAAATTAACAATATACTTTTTTAAAGCATGTTGATGTGGGTCAGGATATCTATTTAAATCGAGAGCCTGTTCGTATTCTGATATTGTGGTTAATGCCGGTCCGTGAGTGTTTTCATTGGCATCCAATAAGATCCCTTCTTTATAATCATCTCGAGCACACCTATAAGGCTCTAGACTTAAAATATTGGGTCTTATAATTTTATCAAAATCAACCATAAGTGAGAACTATGACTCTTGGTTTGTGCGACAGTAGAGCTGCAAGTATACTAAATCTATTAATTACTTGTGTTATACACTAAAGTAGGTCCAGTTGATGACGTGATCGGAGATAAAATAATTTCCGTTGACGATTTGGGTTTTGACCTTAACTTAAAAATTGATTTAAACAGTCTAAAAGTTGCTCGTTTAGGTATATCGGTAGATACCACCGATAAATGCGTAGTATCATGACGAAATAAACTGGTAGCAGTGGAATTACTTCTCAGTGTCCGTTTTATTTCTTCTTCATTACTCTCCATTTGACTAATTCCTGGAACATCATTTTCACTTGGTCTATGGGTATTTGGAGAAAAAATTTGATTTTCTAATTCAGCACTATCAGATGCTGCAACATGTTTTTTAGATGAAAAGATTTTAAAACAATTTCTCATCAAATCTCTAGTTCTGGTTCTATAAGGTTTATTACTATTGACGACAATCTTGTTCCGTTGTTGGTAGGCCTTATAAACGTCGACATTTGATGGGTTAAATATTGCGTTCGAAAGTGGTACCACTTTCTCGTCACCCAATTGTTGCCGTAACTTTAGCTCAACTTTTCTGGGAAAAAACTCGTCTTTAGATTTTGGCATTAATTTCATACTGTCAAACTGTTTATGTAAATTGAAAATGGCTTTATTTATTTGTGTCTGTTCACTCTGGTTAAATTCATGTGATTGATTACATTTACGTAATTTATAAAATAATAACGATGTTTCGGATTCAAGTTGATTGTGCAGCACGAAATCATTCATGGTTTGAATAAAGTCTGATGGTAAATACTTCTCTGCCAAACGAACACTATCGTAATTGATATCATCATCGGAAATGAGTGTTTGGGTGTCATTTTCATTCTGGGGCCCAAATGTTGTTTGACAACCAGCTAAATTCAAATTACTGTAACTAAGAGTTACTTGGCCTGTTCTTCGTTGTTTTCGTTTAAACAAGCTTTGGGTGCTAGTAGTTTTATAAATTCTTGGTGATTCTATAGTATTAGTTTTTCTTGATGGCACTCTATCCAAAGTTCCTAGCATATGTATTTGCCTATTGTCTAAATAAGTTGGTTCTTTGTCATTCTGGATGGATATAAAGGACACCTGATCCAGGATCCCAATGTCCTCCATTGCGTTTGTGTAAGTTAACCGCAGATACAAAACTGGCTTATATTTCAAGTTAGATTTAATACAGTCGTCAATGAACAATTATTTATAAACGATTCTATTTTATTATTGTTCTATAAAAATAATTTTTGCAACTTTCACGGTATTGACGTATCAAATTTAGAAATAAAATTTAGAAAATATATATACAAGAAATACAAGGCCAAACTAATCTTATATTATTGCAATTCTCATTCCCAATTCCAATATCTCTATCCTATGATCAATCTTAATATAGTTTAAAATGTCTTGTAAAGAGGCATCTATAGTATCTTGTGCTAAGTGTTACGATTAGAAGTCTGTCTACAAAGTTAAAATTTTCGCATATCCAACATGGAGATACAAATCCAATATAATGGTAAAGATAAAAAGGTATCGATTCCAGAAGATACTCTTAATAAGTTTCCCCAGCTAAGCTTGGATGTAGATCAACTAAACACCCTTACAAATGAACTAATTGCTAATGGATCGGAGGTCCCACCTGTAGCAAGTCTTGAAACATTTAATAAAGATTTAAGTAAAATGATCAAAAAACTATACGAAGGTGCAGTTCAGGCGTTCAAACAAAATAAACTTGAAGAAAGTATTAGACAGTTTAGTATAGGTATTGAAATGCTTTCAAGAAGGCACAAATTTGAAGCGTTTCAAGGGACATTACAAGAATTATGTATGTTTTTAATGTCAAGAACCGATGCAAATTTGAAAGCCAAACATTACATTGAAGCGTTTAACGATGTAGATATGTTGTTAAGCTTGCAGTTGTCCACCCCGGATAATTTTTTGAGACGAGGGGTGGCCAACTACTTTATAGGCAATTATGAGGCTGCTAGAGCCGATTATCAAAGAGGATTAGCATTAGCTCCTAATAACCAAAGGTTACAGGATGAATTGGAGGCGTGTTTGGATAAGATTCTTGAAGAAAATGGCGATTATCTTTAGTTTATTTAGAAGTTAATTGGAATACACAATCTCGCGTTTTGAGATCAGGTTTTTAAATATATTATGGATATTGTGTCTAACAGCAAGACAAGTAGAAGATTAAGCGATAGTTCTCAGGATCAAAAATATGACGGAATAAAATATAATGCCAAGAAGATAGCGAGGCCCAAATTTCACGGGAGACTAGATTCTCTTCTCAAACCTAGTGCCATCGATGTTGTAGATTTAACTCTCGATAATGATGAAGACAAGTCACAAATCCATTTAAATGAGAGTAAAACGTATGGAAATGAACTGGATATTGAAAATTACCGTAAACAAGTTGGATCAAGGGGTGAGTCGTCCAGTTCAAGCCATCAACCACCAACAAATTATACCCACAATGCAAATCAATTAGAAATACCGATTACCAAAACCTCCAATACCAATGAAATCGATATCCAGGAAAGTGATGATGATGTTATGGTGATTGATCCCAAGGATGCAGCTGAATTAACTGCATTTAAAACTAAAGCAATATATTTTAATCAACCAGCACCCGTACCACATTGGGGCTCTGGTTCAAAGCAAGTCGATCATCACAAATACCTTGAATCTGAGAAATTGGTACGAATCAACAATCTCACCCATGAAAGGAATACGTTATTGGAAGAACTTACCACAACACGTATTCAATTGACAAACCAGCATAATTTGGTCATACAATTAACTCGTAATCCTGAATCCAGTCAAGATGAAATTATGGCTCAAAGACGTATTTTGGAAATATTGTCGGATAAATTCCAGAGGATCCTAGCTAGTGTCAAGTCACGTGATAACGATTTGAACGTATTAAAATATGGGAATGTGATTGCATCTCAAGAAGAAAGGCACAGAGAGGAAAAGAGAAGGATGCGCCGGTTGAAATTAGAACAGTTACAAAAACAAGCTCACAATCTGATTGCTATTAGTTCTCAGCTGGAGTATAAATCTCCTGGAGATGCTAAATCAACAACTTTTCACAGTCCAACGACATTCAATATCTATAACAACATTCAAAATAGAGTTTCTTTACTCCCACCTCAATCGATAACTAACAATGGTTTACCTATACGAAACCCTTATATGGTAAATCAGGAATTACCGTATATGACTCCAGTGAATGGAAATGAATCTTTTGATATTAAAAACTTGATTTCCAATATATTACCAGAGGATGAACTTTCAGAACAAGATTTAGCACCTACACCTGAAGGTTTTTCAACAACTTTACTTAAACACCAACGAATTGGGTTATCCTGGCTTTTAAGAATGGAAAAGTCATCTACCAAAGGTGGAATTCTTGCTGATGATATGGGACTAGGTAAAACCATTCAAGCCTTAGCGTTGATTGTGGCCAATAAATCACAAGATATTAATTGTAAGACTACTTTAATCGTAGCTCCAGTGTCGTTACTTCGCCAATGGAAATCTGAAATTGAAGATAAATTGAAAAGACAGTTTCAATTGAGTATAGGGCTTTATCATTCCGTCTCCAAAGCGGCTTTATCTACACCTTCTGAGATCAAACAATACGATGTGATTTTAACTTCATACGGCACTCTTTCATCAGAATATTCTAAAGACAGTTCTGATACTAAATCCAAAGAATATCATTCTCCATTGTACCATAAAGATATGAAGTTTTATCGAGTAATATTAGATGAAGCCCAATTCATCAAAAACAAGTCTACTAAAGCCTCAAAAGCATGCGACCAACTACAAGTAGATTATAGACTTGTGCTAACTGGTACACCTATGCAAAATAATATTGATGAATTATATCCTCTTATCAGGTTTTTAAAAGCCAAGCCATATGTAGATGAAGCCAAGTTTAGACATGCAATTTCGGACCCTATTAAAGCCCGACGAGGTGTAACTACTGACAAAGCAGTGGAAAGATTACAAGTGTTGTTGAAAGCCATTTGTTTACGAAGAACCAAGGATTCACTCATTGATGGTAAACCAATTTTACAACTACCGGAGAAATTAGTTAATTTAGACAAATTAGCCATGGATGAAGAAGAATTTGAACAATATAAGCGAATAGAAAATACCAGCAAAGGGAAAGCCCTGGAAATGATGAATACCAATGGATATGGCTGGTCACACATGTTAGTACTTTTAACACGTTTACGGCAAGCTTGTCTTCATACTTTTTTATGTGAATTATCGAGTGTTAGTGAAATGGGTAAATTTAAACGAGATAATTGGAAAGTTTTGCTAACTACTATAATGAACTTGGATCCAATTACGGTGAGTAAATTAAAAACGTCATTTCTTAAAGAAAATGGTGAAACTGAACCATTGTCAACTAAACAGCTTCGTGATGAATTGAAGTTGATAAGTGACACTCAGGTTGAGACAGAACAACCTAAAACCGAAAAAACTGGCAAGTGGTTTATTTGTCCGTTATGCTCGATGCCAGTGTCTTATGAATCAACTGTAGGATTTCCATGTGGCCATGAGATATGTGAATTTTGTGTTGATGATTTCTTAGGATTAAACGGTACAGACTCTGATGACGGCGATAAAGCTAAATGCATGTCGTGTGCACAGGTATTACGAATGACGGATCTCATTGATTATAAGATGTTTCATCTAAGATATATGGAGAATGTTTCCCAAGATGCTATTGCTCGTCAATACTATTCGAGTTTGGAAGAAAAGAAAATGTCAACCAAGGAAAAGATCATGACATTGATCAAAAGAGATGACGGATTGACTCCTTCTACAAAAATGTCACGAATAATAGAGTTGATCAAAGAAATACAAGTGAATTATCCTGGAGAGAAAGTGATTGTTTTTTCACAATTTACGTCATTTTTTGAAATTTTCAGATTCATATTAGATCAAGAAAAGATTCCATTTTTACGGTATGATGGTAGCATGTCAGTCGACAAGAAGGATTTTGCAGTGAGGTCGTTTTATAACGATAACATACCTGTGATGTTGACGTCTTTAAAGGCCGGTAATGCTGGTTTAACGTTAACCTGTGCTTCTCATGTTATTTTATGTGATCCATTCTGGAATCCATTCGTGGAAGAACAAGCAATGGCGAGAGCTCATAGATTGGGTCAACAGAGAGAAGTACACGTTCATAGAATCATTATAGAAGGCACTATCGAAGAACGTATAGTTAAATTACAAAAGCAAAAAAAGGAAATTATTGATTCCGCCTTAAATGAGACGGGAATAAGCAAGGTCAGTAAGTTGGGAAGACGAGAATTGGGATTTTTATTTGGGTTAAACGATTTATAGAGAAATATTAAAGGTATAAAATTTTCAAGTCTAACTCTGGAATAGTACACTATGTGTTGAGATTTTTAACTCTAGCTAAATTACTTAACCAATCAGATTCACTTATAATTTGTTGTTTATAGCACAATTCCCACGTTATTAAAGATTCGAAATTTTGATGAAACTTTGCTAGCGATTTACATAGATAAATAAGTTGCAAGATAAGACCATCCAATTGACTTTTATCTTGTTCAGACGACGATGGTAAATGAAGTTTTATTTGGTCTATTAGCCAATAACTTAAATTCTTGACAAATTGACAAATTAGAAGGTTATCTTCAGCTTCATTAGATGCTAAGCCTAATGATTGACAAATGGTAAAAAACATGGAGATGGAATGATAAATCTCAGTTCTATAAGTTTCAATAAATCTCTTTAAATATGTGACTTTATTAAACTTTATTAACGGAGTCAAGTTATTAATATCGTTTACAATATATTTATATCGGGAATTAAGATATATCAACTTTAGAAATCGGGTTTTTTCTTCACTTTGAGCCGGATTTATGAGATCATCATTAGAATGAATAAGATCCAACTGGTTTAAAATATTAAAAATCTTTAAAAGATTATTCTGTTTTAAGTTGGTATTCAATAACTTTATGAGGTTTTTGATTATTAATTGTAATTCCATATTAATCTGGGTATTTATTTTAGTGAAAATGCTAACTCCTGGGAACTTCACTTTTAACGATTTCGCCAACAGTGATATTTCTAATGCCTCTTGATAATTTCCTTGTAATGTGCAAATCTTACAAAGCGATGGCAATTCTAATAAATCTAATATCGAATCAATATTTGCCAAAATTGCACTATCTTTATCAGTCAAATATGCTAAGCTTTCATTCGTGGTATTCTGTGACACTTCATTGTCTTTATGGTTTAAAAGAGATTGTATTTGGTCTACTTGGGCTTTGATATTCACAGTTACATTTTCATTTATAAGTTTCAAATCCTCACTAATTCCTATAATCAAATCTCTATTTGAATTGGTTATGTTAGCCAATTCAATATTAGCTTTATGCTGTTGATCATCCAACTCGGCAATTTCTTCTGTCAAGGTCTTTTGTCTATTAGGGGAATCATTAGTGGTGGTAGTAAATACATCGGTTGAAAGTAAATTGTCATTTTGAAACAATTCTCGTAGATAATCAATAGCAAATTGTTTTTTCTCTGGATCATTTTCCAATTGAGCCTTTATACGAGGATCTACATCCTGGATTACATTTTCTAATAAGATATCGGACATAAACCGTTTCGCACCATTAGTTTTTCTTTGTCTCAACGACTAGGGAGTTACTATGGAAGGTTTATTCTTTAATGTTAACTACGGTTACGTTGAAGGTGTCGTAAGAGGATACAGAAATGGTCTTCTTGTAGGCAATCAATATTTGAATCTCACGCAATGTGACAATTTGGAAGATTTGAAATTACAATTATCGTCAACCGATTATGGAAACTTTTTAGGTCAATACAATGGTCCTTTATCAACAACAGTTATTAGAGATAATTTATCTAAGAAATTATATGAACAATTTCAATACTTGAAACAACAATCTTCAGGTACTTTGGCAAAGTTCTTGGATTATATTAGTTATGGTTATATGATCGATAATGTTGCGTTGATGATTACTGGAACTATTCATGAAAGAGATAAGGGAGAAATCTTATCGAAATGTCATCCATTAGGATGGTTTGATACTTTGCCAACATTATCTATTGCTACTGATATTGATAGTTTATATAACACGGTTTTGATTGATACTCCATTGGCACCATTTTTCAAGGGATGCTTATCAGCCGAAGATTTGGACGATTTGAACATTGAAATTATCAGGAACAAATTATTCAAAAATTATTTGGAAAGTTTTATTAATTTTGTCAATGAGGAATTTGCCTCGCCTGATAAAGAAATAATGTTGAATTTGTTAAACTTTGAAAGTGATAAACGAGTCATTAACATATCGTTGAATTCTATAAACAATTCCGAATTGTCTAGCGACGATAAACTCGAGTTGTTTCCAGAATATGGAAAATTATATCCTCTGTATCATCATCAATTATCAAATGTTGACGATCCTGAGCAATTGAAGACCATTGTGGGCTCAGTAGGCGAATATAAGGAATTATTCAATGAACAACACGATTCATCAGGATCGGCAAGAAATTTGGAAGATTGGTTTTATTTGTTGGAAATGCAATATTGTAAAAATGCCTTTACTCAACAATTTACATTATCAACCGTTTGGGCCTGGTTGAGATCAAAAGAACAAGAAATTAGAAATATTACTTGGATTGCCGAGTGTATCGCACAAAATCAAAAGAGTAGAATTGATAACTATATATCGGTATATTAATATAAAATCGCGTCATGAGCCAAGATATTACCTTTACAGCATCAACCACTCGTGTTACTCATCTATCGGAAATTTTTCAATCGGTCAATGCCATAGACTCCCAAGGTCTTGTCATTATCAATTCGCATGGTATAATTCTATATATTGAGACTAATGGCATAGTGAACTGTCAGGCAGTAATTGATGCTTCGCTTTTTAATACTTATAACATTATATTTAACCTGAACACTAGTCAAACCACATGTAAATTTGGGATTGATTTGAGCCTTGTTAGTTATGCCTTTGGGAGTTTGAATGTAAATTCCAAGAATGAGATTATTTGTTACTTGGGTTATAAGGGAGAAGGCACTCCCTTTATTATTGAGTTTGAAGACAGTACAATGAGTGAAACCATTGAATTTCTTACAATTTATTCCGATTTAATATACCCTTATGAAGATAACGATGATGACGATACAGCTTCCACCACTATAGGCATTGATTACCTGGAATTAGAGTATGAAGTCATACTAAAGAGTAATTTATTTGCAACTGTTTTGCAAGATTTATCAAACATCAACACCAGTACATTATTTGTTTATATATCTAATATTTTTACGACAGAAGTTAGTTTTATATCGAATGGTCCCGTAGGATTACTGAAACTAATATATCCTAATGAGAAGAATAGTTTAGAAAAGATTGAAGTACATTCCAGTTCAAGAGAATATCTTTCTTGTTTCAAATTCGAAAACTTTATCAAGATATTTAGAGGTGTGAAGTTATCATCAGGCTGTAAGATAATTAAAGATCTGCATGGGGTATTATGTTTGCAATTAATATGTAAAGATTCTAATAATAGTAATTATGCTGGTTCAATGATAACGATTAATATGATGGAAATTGATAATGATAATTTAACTATGAATAATATCAAAGAGGCATTTGATGTGGGTACCTTAAATATGACTGCAACCAAAAGGCTAAGGCTCGATGATTCTGCCAAAGCCATTACACAAGTAGAGGTTCCACTCTTCTTATAATATATATATCACATTGCTATAAATAACTTACTTTGAATGCCATTTTTAAAGTCTCTTTGATGGCTTGACCAATATTGACTTTCTTTACCTTTAAATAACGTGTCACTATTAACAATGTTATTAACGTGAGTAATAACATTGGGGAATTGTTCAGTAAATATTTCCTAGTTAAATTGAAATGGTACGTTAATTTGCTTATAATCGGATCTTCATCGTTAGCTTCAACGTTGGACAAAGCATCTTCTTGTTGATGAGCTTGTTTGATTTGCTTTAATGATTTATACTTTAAATCCTTTTCTAATTTGTTATTAGCTTCTTTCTTCTTCTGATCCCGAGTTTTTTGATACTCTAATCGCTTTTGGTTTTCTTGTTCAAGCTCTTTCTCATGTTGCAACCTAGCTAACTTACGAAAATACGTATCCTTATCTTCTAAAAGGGGGTTTTCCTTGATAATAGTTTTCGCATCATCAATCAGATCACATTCGGGTAGAACTTTTAAAATATATAACTCCAAAATTTTCCTAATGAACTTATCATTGCGACTGAAATCAAGTTTGGAATATAATTTAGTGAGTCTCGTCTGTACTGCATTTAAATCCAAGCCGATATACTGAATTAAATATAAATTATACAAAATTTCGCTTGGAATATGGTTAATATCCTGATAAATCTCTATTAAATTACTTAAAATTGTCTGATCATTCAACTCATTTAATATTTGCTGTTTATCTTGTTTATTCACAGTAAATCCAGTACCTTTCTCTAAAACGAGCCCGGCTTGCGTTAGGTATAAATTGAGGATTTTGATGAATAATGACTGGTCAATTACCCCGGATTTTAAATTTTCAAAACTACAAGTGTACTGAGGCTTTAAAATCTCAAAAGACTTGCTTAAATTCTTATTCATAAAAAACTTTAAAGACAAACTATACCCATTTTCAATTTGACTATGATTGCTGGGAGATATTATTGGATCTTTCGTCATAGAATAACGCAGAAGATTTTGATTAAAGCGAGGTTAAGAAAATTTGAGATTTTTAGTTGTGAGAATGCAAAATTGATTTATGTAAAGATCCGTTCTAAATAATAATATAGGGCCCCTAAAATTAATGAGGCCGTACCAAATACTGGGAAACACCAATAAGGTATAATCATATTGTAATCAGGAGGCTTAATGAATGGGAATAAAGCCATGAATAAATTAGATATTAGGAATATCATAATTAATATATTTGGAGTGGAAAATGATAAATGCTTTTTGGTCAACAAGAGTGAATTAGTTTCTGGGGATGGGTTATTCCATTTGGGATCAGTAAACCTTAAATATATCAATCCTAATGTTAGTAATATGTTGATCCAAGTTCCGGGATAAATATATAAGTTTACAATGAATTCATAAATTTCTGAGGATGGTGGTACTACTAAAACCACTATGGTTACAAACCAATGTAAGAATAAAGCGTGATTGAAGTTTTGAAAGTATTTTGCAAATGGTATTAATCCTTCTTGGGCTAATTCCTTATTAACAACTGAATGGGCATAAGATACTACCAAGACATTACCGAAATTGGAAACTGCAATGAATAATGGTAATATCCTTGATGTTAGATTCTCACCAAATATTTTATTAAAGAAAATACCTGCAATTAAAACCCCACTAGACATAATTTCCAATTTAGGAATCACCACTAAATAACTCAAGATTACCAAAAAATATAATACGGTGGTGATCAATACTGCTAATGGAGCAGATCTAGTAAGTATTTTATAAGGGTTTTTAGTTTCATTCAACACATAATTAGCATTCTCCCAACCTTTAAAAGAGTAAATGATCTCCAATAATGCTACTGAAATTGAATAATAATTTGTGTTCGAGCTATCAAAGTATATTCGGGTGAAATTGTCAGTTTTAGGCACCTGCAAAATATTTAACCAGACTAACCCGCCGCAGAATATTATTAACATTAAAATTAATACTTTGGTCACTCCTAAGAATACGAAGAAAAAGTTGGATTGATGATAATGAAACATATGCAAATACGAACAAATAGTAATACACAATATCCCAATTAATTTCACATGAGTATCATTAATTCCTTCACCCAGTAGTTCACCATGAAATGAATATAAGATATATTTTCCAAAAGCGTATGAATTCCCAGAACTAAAGCCTAATAGTACAATTTGGAAAGCGTACATAAATCCAATCAACCTAGGATTAAATACTTTTTGTAAATAATTCTTTTCGCCTCCATTTCGTATGGGAAGATTTAAGGCATATTCTAAATATATAAGAATACCACAAGCAATCACCACACTTCCAAGCACCCATAATAAAAGGAAAAGTCCAATGTTTCCACCACAATATTGGAATATGATGGATGGTGTCAGAAATATACCAGTGCCAATCATTTTATTCACTATTAGTGACATGGCTGACCATGTACTTATTTGAGGAGGTTTAGACATTTTTCTAGTACTCCTTCACTATTAGATTTTTGTGTAATGTTGATATTTTACTATTTGTGCATATTTCTATGAGATTAGAGAATTCCTCGTGACTTACAATTGACATTTATTATTAAAGACTTATAAGTATATATTTTACCTTTGTGAACATAGCAGCAGCTAAGTCAATATAGTGACATTACAATATAATCACTTAAGCGGTTCTCTGAATGATATGAATCCCACTATCACTCTCCACTAAATCACTTATCTCACCCATATTTAAACCAAACGCAGCCTCTTCAAAGGGTGGTTGCATTTTACCTCTAGTAAAAAACCCTAAATCTCCACTTTGTGCATGGGAAGAGCAATCACTTTCAGTTTCTGCTAATTCTCCTAATGTCACAGAACCCAGAATAATCTGATCTCTGTATTTTCTAGCAAGAATCACCGCTTCATCCCTAGTTCTAGAAATCCCTTCAGGGTTCTTCCAAGACTTAGGCCTTCTTGATTGATTGTGCTTGATTAGTAAATGGGAAGCTCTTACTTTCTTATCCTTCACAACAGGACGGAACCCATTCTTTTCAAATTGTTGTAAATAAGTTTTTAGTTGATTCAAATCTGTATCTAAAGGAGGATCCCAAACTGACTCCTTAGTTGACTCATTATAATAATATTCACGGTTATGTTTACTAGAAACCCGAAGAGACCAATTAGAGGGTAACCCGGTTGATACGTCTACCATGATAAAGAGAAGAGACAAGGATTTGTAATAATGATGATGCGGAATATTTATTTGGTATTTACACTAACATATGTAAACTCAAACCAATTCGATAACTAAAGGCCTTTTTCCTTTAAAGCCTGTACAACTTTATGATAAACTTCATCAACCGATTGATCGCAACGTACTTTGACTACTTTATTTTGTTTTTCGAAATATTCTACAACTGGTAATGACGTTTCAATAAAGGTTCTAAATCGTTTTTTAATACTTTCAATATTATCGTCAGTTCTGCCACTAGTTTTACCACGTTCTAATAATCTTTGCAACATAACGTTTTCAGGGCATTCAAAAAACAATGTGAATGACGAAGGAACAATTTGCTGTTCAAATGTAAGTGCTTGATCCATTTTCCTTGGGAATCCATCCACTAAGAACCGGTTTGAGCCTTTTTTATAATTCTCATTAATGGCTTGTTGTAATAAGGCCACCGTAACTTCTTGAGGAACAATAAGGCCTTCCTTGATATACGAAGCAATTAATTCTCCGTATTTACTTCCTTTTCGGTTTTGTTCAGCTCTTAATAAATCCCCGGCACTAAGGTGAATAAATTCTTTTTCATTGACTAACTTAGCACATTGAGTTCCTTTCCCCGCTCCTGGCCCTCCTAGCACAAATATAACTGATATTTGATCTGATGTAAAAGCCGGTACATCGAGTTTGGATTCAGCTAACGATTGCAGTTTATTGTTATAAAAGAAGGAAGCAAGCGTTCCACTAACAACCAAAGTTCCAATCCCAACAAAAAGTTTAATATTTGGTCTTGGAGGTGGTATATTGGTTGAATAAAGTCTATGAACACCCGCTAACGGTCTGGTTTTGGACGTATGAACAAGTCGAATCAATTTTAATGGTTTAAACATGATGAATATTTTTCATGAGCATCTAACATGATTATACTTACTGAGAACTCAACCACAATCTCTTCAATGCTTGCCATTAATGAAATTATGTCATCAATGTATAGCTGGAATTAAATAAGTAGTAGAAGGAACAACAAGGTGTATTAAACTATTAAGTTTCTTCAAAACAATAAAACGTCTCGTAAGAATCGCCGAACGTAATCTGGAATGTTACCCCAAATATGCATATAAGAATCCATAACTCTTGGAAAAACTACTGAATTTTCAATACTTAGCTTGGCTACCATGATACTTAAGTTTAAATAGCTCAATGTTGCTTTAGTTGATCCATGAGCATCCCAGTCACTTGTAGCCCTAATATATGCTCTATAAACCACTCAATAATCTACCTGTTAGATTTCATTCATCGAATTGCAAATTGACATAATTTTGCCTCAGAATGATCATTTCCTCCGACTTCCTTAATTGCCAAGTGAACTAACTGTTGATTAGTACTATTACTGCTTACCAACAGCCGAGTTGATTCTATCCTTATTAGATCATTTAGCAACTCCCCTAGCTATTACTTCAATCTGATCACAGCTCTCACCTAAATCTTTGCAGTCCAGCCACCAGTGCCTCAATTCCTGTAGTATCCATATTTATAATGTGCGATTTTTCCAAAATTACTTCTATGACTTTATAGTTTTCTTCTTATTACTCAGATTGAACATCAGAATTTTATCTTATGTGTAACTCTAACATTGGTAAAGTCCAGAATATATAGAATACATCTACTCTTGTAAGGATGTCGGGTTTATTACGACACTTGTCCGCGCAATCATTCATACACAATATCAAGGAGATATCCATATGAAGGGACATGAACTTAAATCTAGATTCAGCAAAAGATACGGCTTGTAAGAATATATTAATATATGGATACTGTAAATATGAAAATAAGGGGTGTGCTTTTAGTCACCTGAAAATAGGCAAAGGATTGCCCCAAGTCGTAACTAATGAGGACACTACCCAAGCTAATAATAACAATAACAGTGACAGTAAGAAAAAATTTAATTTCAACACTCCATCATTTAAACCATCGGCCAATAATAAATTTTCACCCAATTTAGATGGAATCGCTAGTTTTACACCAAACAATTTCTCGACTTCGGATTCAAATGTTAAATCTGAGAGTATTAATGGATCAAAGAAGTTTAATACGTCAGCAACGGCATTCACCCCTGGAGGATTAGATAATACTGCAACTAATGATTCATACGGCTTTGCGCTGTCAAATAACTATTCAACAATAAATTCCGTACAATCATCGCTTCCAATATCTTTGAACTTAGCTCCGCCAAGTTCATCAGGTTCAATGTCAATTCAGTCTAAAAATAGTGATATTTATTTCCATAATTCCCAGTCAACCAACTATCCGTTAAATTATCATCTATATGCTCCTGCGCCTCCCCCAAGATTATCCATACCATTACCCCCATACGAAACAAATGCCAATACAATGTTCATACCCAATGATCTAAGAGAAAGTTTAACTAAAAAAAATGAAGCAACATTGTCATATATGAGATCTAGTAATCTCCCTGACAACGTTAATGTATATCACTCGTTAGTACCGTTAGATATTGAAACCCAGTCAAGGGTGTGGAATACCACAACAGCCATATACAAAGTATTTTCCAATACCGACGGTAATCCATATGTTTTACGAAAATTGAATACAGAAGGTTTGACTGTTATTGATAGTGATAGTTTTAAGACTATTAAACGGTGGAAGAAAATTAAATGTAGTAATATTGCCAAGTTACAGGATTGCTTTACTAGTATCTCCTTTGATGGTTTGAATAGTAAGTTGGTGATGATTTATGATTACTATCCAAATTCCATAACTTTAGTAGAGCACCATATCAATCGAAAAGTAGGGAATAAACTCGAACCAATAACAGAACAACTTTTGTGGGGTTACATTGTACAAATAACCAATGCGTTGATAAAAATCCACGAACATGGATTAGCTGCAAGATCTAGCTTGGATTTAACTAAGATTATTGTTACTAATAAGAATCGTATAAAGTTAAGCAGCGTTGGGGTTAGTGATATTTTGAATCATCCTGTAGATAAGACCAGTTCAATAAAAGAAGTGATGCATAAAGAACAAATACAAGATTTTAAGCGGTTTGGACTACTTATTTTAGATTTGGCAGTGTTGATGGTCCCTAATGGCAAAAATCATACCGTTGAGGAAAAGATCTCATCTATTAAACATCATGTGTCTAAAGAATTGGTTGATATTATAACTAAATTGATTAATGATTATGAATATGTCAATTTACAGAAGTTGAATGAGTTTTATGTTTCTAGGCGTTCCCTTGATATGGTGAATGATTTACAAGATGCTAATGATTATATAGAAGGACAATTAGGAGGTGAATTAGAAAATGCTAGATTATTCCGATTAATTGCCAAGATTAATTTTATTGTAGAACATCCTTTATTAAACTGGCAAGAAAATGACAAAATCTATGTTATAAAACTATTTAATGATTTCATCTTTCATCAATTAGATGGTAATAATAAGCCAGTGCTTGATTTATCACGAGTTTTGACAAAGTTAAATAAATTAGACGTTGGTACTGATGAACGTTTCATGTTGATATCTAATGACCAAAAGTTGAGCATTTTAGTAAGTTATAAAGAAGTTAGAGATATTATCGATGGTGCATTTAGAAGACTCACCCAACTTCAATAAGCACCGATTGTGACTTTTTTCGCCCGAAACCGATACGCCGCGTTGCGTCATAATCCCTGTATTTATATGCCGGATCAGTGACTCAAAAACTTTAGTGACACATAAATATATAAACTGCGAAACCTATCACTCAAAACTCTCAGTTTGAACTCACGGGTTTTATAGTATTCGAAGTTTAAAGTTAGATTAATTGTATTAGAAAAAGTTATTGTTTGTTTGTTTGGCGTTTCCACGTGTATATATTTAAATCGAAAACGATGTCCATCTGAATTAAAGGGCGTTTAAATTTTATTGTGTAAGGAGAAGGGTTCACTTTTCAGCGTTATTGGTTATAAATTTTATTGGATATTAAATTGCTACTTTTATATTTTATCATGTTAGGATCAGAAACAATGTCACTTCAAAATGATTTGTTTTCCAATTCATCAGATCCCATAACGGATAATCCAAATGAAAGTATACTTTTACCTAATGATTATAAGTATTATCATAATTATTTAGATAAAAGTCAGTTCAATTTAATATTGATCAACTCCACGATATATTCCTTAAAATTGCTTTATAAGGATAAACTTGAAATTAATTTACCCAATTTGAGATTTTTTATTATTCAGACTTTAAAACGGTCGAAATGTTCAATCTCTATATTGCAAATTTCATGTTTTTATTTAATGAAGTTGATCAAAGTCCATGATGATAATTTAATTCAAGACCCTAAGAAGTTGTTTTTAGGGCTACTCATTTTATCATCGAAATTTAGTCAGGACTGTAATTTCTCATTTAAGTCATGGATAAAAATCCTTTGTTTGAAATCCCAAGACTTGATAGTGCTCAAGTCAATTGAAAATAATTTGTTACAGCAATTGGATTACAATTTATATATTAATGAATTGGTGTATGAAAATTGGTGTAACATTTTATTAATCTTTGGTTACGATTTCATTAAAATGCAACGGATTATTGACATTAAATCTGAAATTACATGGATCTCCAATAACGCATCAATTGATTCAAAATTGCTGAAATGGAAACGGTTTTTTGATAATTTAAATTTGTCACATCTTAAATCCGTCAATATTAAATTCAGTACATATTATTTGAATCAATTCAACTCTAAAGTATTTATAGTTGACAGTTTATTCAAGAAAAGAAACTTCCGAGAGATTCGTGAGGTCTCGGTTGTATAATCCAATTAACACTGTTTGTATATTTTAGTTAAAGTACATCTAGATGCGATACACATATAAACATCCATCATTGCCCCATCTTCCCTTCACGCCTTGTAATTGCATGAATCCATCATTATTTTTGCCAGATCTATCAGTGAATCCCTTACCAATAAGTTGACTAGTGACTTTTCCTATATTATATCCTCTTATCATAATATCACCAATACCATTGTTAATATTAACTAATTTAATTTCATTGGACTGGCAAATACAACCTGAAGATAAAAGTTTATTTTCAACTGTATCAGTGAATATTCTATAATCGTATAAATCAGTTAATAGCAATGGTCCGATAATAGAATTATGACCATATTCACTTATTACTCTACAATTGAATAATGATCGTATCTCATTGACTTGGACTGATGTTAAAACCCGGGGTTTATCAAGTACTTTATGTAAATATAATAATCTTAGTTTTTGGTTAGTAGCAACAATAAACTTGCCTTTAGACAAAAAATACTTGTTTTTAAGAAACCTCATGGTGGATATTACACCAAGAGTGTTCTTGGTATATATTAGGTCCAATTCCGTGAAAATATTAGCACTTGCAAACAAGACAGTTGGCTCCAATTCTAAAAGTTCCGACAATGATTTAGGCTTAGTTATAATTATTTGACACTTATTTATAAGTCCTACCATAAACTTACTTAATATATTTGTTATTGGTTGATCATCAACAATTAAAAATACATCTTTGCTAGAGAATTGATCCTTTTTGGGTAAATGCTTTATGGTTGAGGCAATGCTACTCACAAAATTAATTGCAAGATAATCAGTTTGGGTAATGATTTTATTGCTCAACTTTTCACACACTCTGAGCCGAACTCCTTTATCCTTATCAAAGGTGTACTCATTAGCAAAATGAAAATCATCATTTTGTTTTAGTTGAAAATTTATATCATCATATTGAGTATCGACATCTTGGTTATTAGCAATGTCACTAAATACGATTTCTTGATCGTATACATCAATCAACACACCATGAATTAAACTCCCCAAAATAACAACTAAGCACTTAACGTCTTTCAAAAATACATCCTTCCTTATTCCAATACTTTTTATTTTATTATCTTCAAAATACTTGCGTATCCGTTCTATGTTATAATTCAACACGCTAATCTTAATCCTTTCATTATACAACTGTATATAATTTTCGGGATTTTGTTTCAGATTTAAAACAGTCAACTCCCATAGATCACAAAAATTGCCATTGCGTGATTTATAATGATCGTATCTAATGTTTAGGCCCACTCGCAACCCTCCAAATTCCAACTTATTTGATTTGTAAATGGCACTTTCGTTCTCAAGTCTAGTGGTTTCCATTACCGATTGTTCATTTATTAAAAGCTCATTAACATCTCTGGTGGCCTCTATATACTTTTTGAACAAATAATGAATCAACAATATTGTTCCAAGTATAATTATCACAAAGTCATCTTGCATTAATTCTCTTCGCGAAGTAGAAGATACTTAGCAGCATTGTCCAATTCATTTGTGGCTTCAACTTTACCTATGGTATTTATGGTTAAAACCATAGGTCATGTTCATGTGATTTTATTTTTGATGTGGTCGGCGACATTTTATCTTCATGAAAAGTATATTCCTGACCATGTGGCCAAAAGATGTTCATTTAGTCACTATCACAACCAAACCCTTTCTGATTCTACACAACCCAACAGCTCTGTTGATACAACCCCAATTAATGTGATGTTGATTGCAGATTCCCAGCTAATAGATAACCATACATATCCTGGAAGAAATGGTTTTTTGATGAAGATATCTCAGCACACAGTTGATATCTATTTAAAGAAGAATTATAAAGCACTAGTGAATCAATTGAATCCTGATTACATATTCTTTTTAGGTGACTATTTGGACAATGGTCGATCATCTACTGATGAATATTTCAAGGACCAATATAAACGGTTTAATTCAATTTTTCATCATAAACATTATATTAAAGGTAAAAATATCTTTACCAACGTCGTGGGGAACCATGACATTGGCGTTAGTGATGGTGTAAAGGTTTATTCCCGAACTAGATTTGCAGAAACATTTGGTGATCCTAATAGTATTGTTAAAATCAACGGCGTTTCCATTATATCCCTAGATACACCGTCATTACTTTCTAAAAATGAAACTATCCGTGGCTCCACGCAGAAATTTATCGATAACCTTGCAAATAGCGATGATAACGACAAACGTATTTTATTATCACATATTCCTTTATATCGAGATCCCTTGACTCAAACTTGCGGTCCACTACGAGAGAGTTCGAAATTTAGTTTACTGAAAGGGTACCAGTATCAGCTGTTTGTGGATTATGATACTTCCCAAATGATTCTCAATACAATCAAACCTGAACTTATATTTTCGGGTGATGATCATGATTATTGCGATATTATGCATTCATCAAACAATAGAGAGATTACTGTTAAATCCATCAGTATGGCAATGGGGATCTCGCATCCAGGTATTCAGTTGTTGACATTCGTACGAATAGACGACTTTTTTTCATATAATACCAAATTATGCTATTTACCTACTCCTTACCGTAATATCATGAATTACGTAATGATGGCCATTTTCAGTGGTAGTGTAATAATTGTTTGCGTATTAGTTAAAGTCGGTCTGAAGAGATATTCCCCTTTACCTCTTCATTTCAATGAATCTGGAAGAGACATAGATGCTTTCAAAGATCTGAACTCGTCACAAATTTCTACAATTATGAAATACTGGTATACTTTCAATATGTATTGTGAGAAATACAAATCATTAGACATTCTAAAACATTTTATACTATTAGGGTTTTCAATTCTCGCCATTTATGGTTTGTTTATCATGAGTATATAAAAAAATATAGTTTTCTGCATGTCCACAAGGAATTAAGCTTTAAAACCGTTCATTGTATATTGAAGTTTTGGGTTTTGTACCTTCATAAAATAGTGTTAAAAATGGTGCGGCGCATGTATAATGTTACATTATCGAATTATGGAGCTTGGTAAGAAGTTGTCAACCTTAAACTATGGGATGTTCAGCTAGTGTACCTGAATATGATGAAGAGGACCCCTTTCTAGTAGACGAAAGAATCAACGATAACATCAATCAGACTTTACAGCTGAGAAAGAAAACCAACAAAAATCAAATAAAATTGTTACTTTTAGGAGCTGGTGAAAGCGGAAAGTCTACTGTCCTAAAACAATTAAAGATACTACACAAGGGAGGATTCACTCACCAAGAGCGGTTGCAATATAGCCATGTAGTATGGGTCGATACTATACAATCTATGAAGATATTGATTTCTCAAGCCAGAGCTTTAAAAATACCCTTGGACTGTGATAAAAGAGATGCTCCCTTGGAAAAGTACAAACGGATTATCTTAAAGGCCAATGCCTTACAACAAATTGATACGGCGATTGCTGGGGGTAATAGTTTTTTAAATGATTATGTGTTGAGGTACAGTGAAGGAAATAAGATTAAACGTAGACAAAATAGTACAGGGGTAGCTAACACATCATTTTTTGAAGAATCTTCTGAACCCATACCCGATCCTTTGGAAATGGATCAACTTAATGGTGGTATTACAGAAGATTTTACCCGACAACAGATAGCTGAAAGTATTGATATGTTATGGAAATGTGATACAGGTATCCAGAAATGCTTTCAAAGGTCGAATGAGTTTCAGCTAGAGTCGAGTACGGCCTATTACTTTCAAAAGGTGTATGATTTTGCTAATCCAGATTATATTTGTAATGATACCGATATTCTTAAAGGACGTATTAAAACAACAGGTATTACTGAAACTAATTTTGATATAAATCTGTTCAAATTCAAAGTGTTGGATGCTGGAGGTCAACGTCTGGAACGTAAGAAGTGGATCCATTGTTTTGATAATATTACAGCCATTCTCTTTGTGGTGGCAGTTTCCGAATACGATCAAATGTTGTTTGAAGACGAGCGAGTCAATCGAATGCATGAGGCGATAGTATTATTTGACTCGTTATGTAATTCCAAATGGTTTGTTAATATTCCTTTCATTCTATTTATCAACAAAGTTGACCTTTTCGAGAAGAAGATATCCCAGTCTCCTTTGTCAAAGTACTTTCCAGATTTCAAAGGCAACGATGATAGTTTTGAAGAGTGTATCAAATACTTTGAAAACATTTTCCTTAAAATTAACAAAACATCCAAACCGATTTACGTTCATAGAACTTGTGCCACCGATCAAACGTCAATGAAATTTGTGCTTTCAGCTGTTACGGATTTGATTGTAGAAGAGAATTTAAGAAAGAGCGGTTTAATTTAAGTAAATTTATAAAATAGATAAGAACTCTATAAAAATTTAAGGCTCCTATTTGTGAATCAATTTGTTGTATTTATTAATGCAATATAAGCTTTTCACTATTTACCATCTCAACATAGCCATTTGGTTTCTCCATTTAACGTAATCCATCAAGGCTTCAACTTGACCAGTAGATGAGATAACAATATCCTTATCCCATAAAGCAGCATAAGCCCATGCATTCACATCCTTAGTAGTGATAGAATCAATTCTTTCCAAAGCTTCCTTTAAAGAGTTTCTATATCCTAACAATAAAACTTTATTAGCAATATCACTAACAATAGCATTAGTTGAGTTCAATTCTGCTAATATTTGAGTTTTAACTTGTTGTTTTGCTCTTGCGATTTCAGTATCGGTAACTGAAGTAGATAATCTATTCCATTCTTTCAAAGCAAAATGAACAAAATCATCTAGTAAATCAACGTTTGAAATTTCAGCATTAAAACCCCATAATCCAGTGTCAGAGTATGAAGTAGAGAAATGTTGATAAGTATCAACAATATGATATTCTTGAACCACAGAACTTAATTTAGAACTCGTTAATTTGGCAGTAGTGGCTTTATGGTCGAAGCTTCCAAATACTGCAGCTGCAACCTTAGCCACATAATAAGCAGGAGATGATAATCCTTCACCAGCAACACCTAATGAAACATATGCTTTTGGCAAAGTATCATCTCTCATTCTTACTTCAGAACCTAAGAATGACGCTGGTTTGGTAACGGGTTTGTGACCCTTCTTGAGGCTTAATTGAGATTCTAATAAGTCAACCAATTTATCATGATTAATATTACCAGAAGCTGAAATAACAACGTTAGAGCCAACCAAAACATTGTCGAGCAAACGTTCAGAATCTTGCTTTTGTAAATCCTTAACTGATTCAGAAGTACCTAAAGTTGGTAAACTTAATGAATATCCCTGGAACGCTGACGAATTCAAGTGTTCTAAAACCATTTTCGATGGAGTGGCTTCCAATTGTTCACCTTGTTTAATCAATTGTTGTTTAGCAAATTCAAAGTCAGCCTTATCTAAAATTTCATTTGGTGAAGTACCAAGTTTACTAATAATTTTAACAGCCTCTTCGACATTATCATTAGTAGTCTGAGCTATAACACCATTGGTTTCTTTACCATTTTCTGAGTGTAACAAAACTCCATTATCTATGCCTGACCCCAAAATGTTAGTGGTCAAAGCCGAAATACCATTACTATATGCATGTTCAGATCTGGAACCGGCTCCAAAGAATAATCCAACACTTGAGACTTTAGAGTGAGGATTAACTTCAGTTGCAACCGTGGCACCATTTGATAACGTGGTATACTTAGTAGCACTATTAGCGGTACTTATAAAACGTCTACCTGCTAATGTCTTAACAGTGTTTTGAAAGCTAGCTCCACGAATCATTTTAATTGTCTATTAGTAAAATTGTTGATGGCTCTACTCGTTCTTTTTTTTTCAATTTTCTCAATCTCAATGTCAACCAATAAAAGTTTCTGTAATTTAGTTTTTCAGTGTAGTGCCAGTTGCAGCGAATTAGTAGGACGCATTTTATTTTATTCTACTTAATAATTATACATCGACAATAAATCTCCATAAGGTTCCTGATCTAAACTTAGACTGACTATATCTTTATTAGATCTTGCATCTATAAAATCTGCCTTCAAATTTGTAAACTCATTATGACTTACTGGTGACCCTCCGGTTGAAATCAAAGCGGCTGATAATGAAACTTCATTTAACACTGATTTCCAAACATCTTTATTTCTGTGGTTATCGGCGACGGACTTTGGTGCCGAGATATTTGGTCGTATACCTTCAGCATACGAATATTTTCTGTTTCCGGGAATTTGGTGTAAGTTTATATCTGAATAATTGAATGTTTCGTTGATTGGAGGGTTATTTATATGGTTTGAAATCGCAGTCAGTTCATCTATCTCCTCGTTCTCTTGGTCAACATTCTCCCCATCGCTATCACATGTTATATCTATCAAATTGTTAATGTCTTGACTGATATCGTTGTTAGAAAGTTGAATATTATGGAGATTTGAATCTTTATCTACGTATAGTTCTTCAATGTCAGCAGAACCTATTTCTATTATCGGTGAAAATATTTGGGTTAGTGTTTTCTTACCAAAATATTTAAAGAGTCCTCGTGGTTTTGTTGATTCTATCTTTATTTCGTCATCATTCGTATGTGACACCTTCTCATCGTCTCTGCCATTATTTTCAGTATGGCATTCACAACTACATGGTAAATTCTCAAACTTGAATTTACCTTGTAAGTCCAGAACATTCGAATTTCCTCTAATAGTTGGCTCCAAATCACTAGGAGCTGAAATTGTTCTTCTTTCAGTTCTTAAAAATTCTCCAGGTCTTATCTTATACTTATCATGTGGGAATATTCTCAACGATAGTAATCTTTCAGATAATTTCGTTTGAATTACTCTTGGTTCTTTGCTGTTACTATAGTACCTTTGCAAAAATTCTGTTTTATAAACACTGTATTTATACTTTATTTCATGTGACCAATACAGTAACTGATTATTCATGTTACTTTATCGCTGAATTGTTCGTCTTTTGTTTTACAATTTGTGTATTTGTGAAAAAACAAATTTTGCAACCAAAACACAAAGAAAATGCGAAATTCATCTTTTCTAAAAATGGTTTATATATTATATACAAGGATTACAATTTAACGTAAGCTCTTTGGGTAATGGCAGCTTTATGCATTTGAGCTTTCTTTTCATAGCCTGAGGATTTACCTTCATAAGCAGAAACAATTTCTTCCGCCAACCTAACCGAATAATCTCTAGATTGCTTTTTTGCGGCCCCTTCTAAGATCCAAAGAATGGCATATCGGAGTCTTTGTCTTTCTTTCAAAGGATATGGAACTATTCTGTTCTTGGCAGTACCTGTCTTTTCTGATTTAGTAGCCATTAATGGTGCTAACTGTTCTAAAGTTTCCTGTAATACAAGTACAGGGTCTTTCCTTAACTTCAAATAAACAATATATAATGCTCTGCTGACAATTTTTCTGGCTTGGGACTTTTTACCGTCTCTCATTATTAAATTTACCAAGTTGTCCACGACAGGTAAAGTTTGCAAAGGTAATTTTGTAGTGGAAAACCGTTCCTGTTCAGCTAACTGTTCTTCATCGGGGGTGAATTGTTCTTTTAAATGTTCTTCTGTTTCGGTTAGTTGGCTCAAATACATTTCTGTTGAGTCATTGGGTAGATTACCGTTTTTCAATCTTTGTAAAGCAGTTATCCATTCGTCAACATCCTGTTCAGTTATTTGGTCTTTATCTATAGGATATATCTGTGCAGTTAAAGATCCTTTCTTAGCCAGTTTCATTATATTTGAAGTTGCTACAGAATTAAATCTTATACCATGCATATTCCTTGAAATCACAGGCCTCATAGACCTCGTAAATCCAGTTAAAAGTTTCATGTTATTAAATCTGATATATGACATTGAGATGAAAAATTTGCCTTAATTGAATATGCGCGCCCATAAAATTTAAAGTTATATGATAATACGTGTGGAAATATTAATAACGTAAATATATATGGAGGTTCGACTGCTTGACAACAAATTAGCAATTACTATACTGTCAATTGTTAAAAATAAATTTTATGACCCTACTCGTGATGAAACTTGGGAACATATTCATCCGATGATAATAGACCATATCGAGAATCTTTTTGATGATAAAGCAATGCACGAAGATAATTTAAAGAATGGAGATTCTAATGTTGAGTCTGAAATAAATAATTTTGCAAATCTTATAAAGAAACAATGTAAGTTATATTTTCAAAAGGATCCTCCTTTTACTATATTACGAATATGTGAATTATTATCTCAACCAGAAAAGGAAGGTTATAAATTTAACAACACCAAAGATTTGATAAAGTATATGGCAGCATTATGGAAATTGTTCAATGTTACATTATCGGTAAACAGGTTTCCCCGGCCGACATTTGAAGCACAATCGCAAACTAAGGTAGATAATGACGCTATAAAAATGATACGAATACCGTGGTTGGAAGAAACAAGGAATAATTCTTCATCCAGTTCTCAATCACCTGAAGACTCACCTGAAGTGGAATCTATACAAATACCGAAAACCAATGATACGGTTAGTGTAAGTGAATCTACAATAGAAAAACAAGAGCTGGCATCAAAATAAGTTAAATTCATATATAGGAAATGATGTTTTAAGTGAGTCTAAGATGACCATAAACTTTTTAATAATTGGAAAATACCATTATATTCTGTTTCAAGAATATATATACCATACAATGACACGACGGACCCAAACCCTAATAATCTAGTAGCGTAATTATGCCATACACCATAAACTCTTTTGGGAATATAATCAATAATACAAGCTTTAAAACCCATGTGGCAATGCGCTAAAACACAAACGGAGAATGTATAATCCAACATTGGATAATCAACACCTACAATGAATGGAGCTATAGTTAATGGGATTAAAGCGCCTGACACTGCTCTTTCATAAGTCCAATGATGTCCACCTTCATAGTAATTCGATACTGGAGGCTGATACGGTTCATTCACCGTTCCAACTATATATCCAGGAGGTTGCTGCTTGATCCTGAATTTACTGAAATCGGGTCTTAACGAAATGTCCCGTATTCCTAATCGGAACTTATATCTTGGTACTGATTTAGTTAGCATAAGATGAAAAAAATTCGCACATTGATTGATGCAAATAAGTTATTACTATATGCCTTCTTAAATTTATATTACAATCTATTTACACGTTTACCACGATGCTTTAGTTACTCCTGGAATAACACCAGCCCTCGCTCTTTCTCTGAATGCAGTTCTGTTCAATTTAAAATCTGTAATTACCGATTTACTATTACCAGATGCTACACATCGGTTCCTTATTTGGGAATAGGATGTATACTTGGGCATGGATGCTAATTGTAACTGAGCTTCTAATCTGATGTTACCAGGTAATTCAGTATTCCTGGCAATATACCGCAAGGCATTTCTAGTCACTTCATTTTCAGCATATTGAATGCGTTTAAATTGATCCTTTAACACCCTGGCATTCACATACGAATGTTTAGGTATTTGAAACTTTACCGGGAATCTAAATGGCATGGTGTTGTATGATTTGTATTTGAGTCGGATCGCTGTACGTTCACTCAAAAATTTTCTTCGTGAGAAAAGGTTACCCGATCTAAATCTAGTTAGTGATTGTACTAGAGAAATTTTACTGGACTGAATGTTTACCGGATTAGTGGAGTCAATTGGAACCGTATTAGCATTTCAGGAAATAGACAGTTCTGATTCTGGCGGTAATGGAGTTACGATTATTATCGGTGACTGCCAAGAGATCCTAGTGGATGTACATCTAGGGGATTCAATTTCGACGAATGGAGTCTGTCTTACTGTAACTGAATTTAATGAGGACAGAACTTGGTTTAAAGTGGGAGTTGCTCCAGAAACTCTAAGACGTACGAACTTGGCCGATTTACAAAAGCATTCTAAAGTTAATTTGGAAAGAGCAGTTACCAGTGATGTTAGATTAGGAGGACATGTTGTACAAGGACACGTTGATACAATTGCTAAAATTGTTGATAAGAAAGCTGATGGCAATGCCATTACGTTTTCGTTTGCATTACGTGACAAACAATATATGAGTTATATTGTCGAAAAAGGGTTTATTGCTGTTGACGGCACATCTCTAACAGTGACAGATGTTAATTATGAAAGATGTGAGTTTTCTATAATGATGGTTAGTTATACACAGAGCAAAGTAATAATGCCCTTGAAAGCTGAAGATGATACCGTTAATATTGAGGTGGATGTAACTGGTAAACTTATTGAAACCCAAGTTGAGGCCCTTTTAAATAGTCAACTTGCCGATAGTAATAGTGCTGTAATGAAATTGATTGAAAATATTATTGATAAAAAACTTGAAAAGATTTTAAATGAAAAACTAAAATAACACTATGTAGGGTAATACACCATTTTTAATGTTGGTTCGCGGATGGCAAATTGAGAATTTCCTCTAATCAATTGTTACCGAGTGTATTATGGATATCGTATTGGGAATTAAAGTACAAGATTGTACAATAATAGCTACATCCAAAGCAGTAACAAGAGGTATATCTGTGTTGAAACAGGATGATGACAAAACTCGTATATTGAATGAACATAATTTAATTGCATTTACTGGTGAAGCTGGTGATACAGTGCAATTTGCAGAATTTATTCAAGCAAATATCCAGTTATATTCGATGAGGGAGAATGACATTGAATTATCACCCAAAGCAACCGCTTCATTTGTCAGAAATCAGTTGGCTACGTCAATTAGATCAAGAAAACCATACCAAGTAAATGTATTGATTGCAGGGTTTGATACAAAACTAAAGGAACCTACATTAAACTATATTGACTATTTAGGGACTCAAGCAGTTTTGCCGTATGCTGCTCATGGTTATGCTGCATTCTACTGTATGTCATTATTAGATAAGCATTATAAAACTGATATGACTTTACAAGAGGGATTAGATTTATTGGATTTATGTGTCAAAGAATTACAAACGAGAATGCCCATAGATTTCAAGGGCGTAATTGTTAAATCTGTGGATAAGGATGGCGTTCATGAAATTAAAGTATAATATACGAAATCATATTTTCCAAGGAGTGAGAACAACATTGTTTGAATCGCACCAATAACATGTCATTTAAATTTCCCTCTTTAAAGTCTATACAAGAAACTATCGCTAGTTATGACTTTGATAGTATCAGTAAACAAACTGGAAAAACATATGAAGAGTTAAGCAAGTCAATTCAACCGTTAACCCATAAGACTAGTGAATTAATTTCCAATCAGTTATCACAAATCCAACAGTTTGCCAATGCTAATCAAAATATTGAAGTAAGTGAATTGCCTAAAGACTATTTGGAATTGGAGTCAAACTGTGATTTATTATTGAATTTGTATACCGATTTAATTCACTTCAATAATGACACATTTGCTAAAGTCAGTTATGATTATCCACCAGCAAATGGATCGTTGAATAAGTTTAAAGACAATGTCATTGGTAATAAGTTTAATCAATTAAAGAATGTTTCCAGTCCCCAAGAATTAGAAAGCATATTGCTAGGTAAGGAAGAACATAAAGAAGAAACTGTTGATATTCAAGTTGTAAATGTTCCAAAGACTTTATATGGACAATTGTCCAAGATTTGTGAAAAGCATCATGCGGAATTAAAGAATTCTAGTTCGCCATTGAATTTTGCACTTTTGCAAATCAGTTCTGCTTACTTGGAAATTGCTGAAAGCAGACTCAGCATGGATAAAACTATTATGAATGAATTAAATGCCAAGTTGGTTGAGATCATGAATAAAGAATTTATTTATGTCAATGAGTTAAGAAAGAAGGTGTATGCACTCAGACTGGAATTTGATTTGACGAGGTCAAAGATTGGCCAAGATGAAGAAAGTGAAGATTTGATAAACATTGAAGATGAATTAGTAAGTGCTACTGAAGTTGCTGTTACTCAAATGAAGAGTTTGCTTAATCCCTCTAAATCAGTCAATTTATTAAGAGTATTTGTTTCTGCTCAAAAGGAATGGTTTGAGTCGAGTGCAAAGAAATTGACTGATTTGTTGAATGGATTGGATAAGATTAAACTCGAGGAGTAAATAGAAACTTGATGATGCGCGGGTTTAATGTCTCGACAGGCAGAGTATAACGATAAAAGAAATGTGTTTAATAAATCATATTTACTAGAAACCATTGTCCGGAATAGAATCAAAGATTCTATTTTCTATAAGCAATACCTCTATCTCACTAATGAACAAACGATTTTACCTGTAATTATTGATAGAGTCAAATATATCAAAGGACTCGACAATAATAATAGACCTAGTCCATTTATATGTTGTTTGTTGAGATTATTAGAAATTAATCCTCCTAATAAGATAATCCAGCTATACTTGAAATACCCGCAATTCAAGTACTTAACGGCGTTAATATTGATTTTCATACGACTTACTAAACCTGCTATAGAAATTTATACAATTTTTGATGGATATTATACGAATTATAGAAAGTTACGAACCCAGCTAACAACCCCAAAGTTTGATAATGGAATACCAATAAATTTTGGAATAAGTCATATAGATGAACTCGTTGATGAGTTGATAATCAAGGATAGAGTTGTTGATATAATATTGCCACGCTTAGCATCACGTGAAACTTTGGTGGAAAAGGGATTAATAAATGAAAGAATTTATCATGTGACAATATTAGGTACGGATTATGAAAGAAATTATGGAGGTGCAGAAACTCAAGAGAATCACCAACAAGAAGCTAGTGATTTTGAGAGTGATAGTGATTGAGACCGTCAATTTCCCGAACAAAGCACATAACGTTGTTACTTTGAAGTCCGTAAAAATTATAGGGACAAATTATGAAGAGCATGAGTGGGATGAATCAAATTATAATATGAATAATATGAATAAATGGAAAGTATTTAGATGTAACGTTGCGCACACGCATTTCTCGTCGAAAAAGCTTATTTATGCCATTAGAATGTCAATAACGATTAATGAACATGAACATAGAAGTTCTAAAACCAAACTATATTCCATCATACCATTGTTTATATTATCCTTATTAACATTTGTTTTGCAAACTGAGTTCACATCCCAGGTTTATGCTCAAGGGTTTCAGGAGCCTATTATCTTATTGTTAGTAACACATGGATCATGGTGGACTTTATGGCCCACTCAATTATTGGCAGTTGCTAGTACAAAATTATTAAATAAATTATTTTTTAATCGCAAGTATCAGTCTTTGGATTCAAGTGTACAATTGGTGAAACCAAATCATTTTCAGTATTTCAAAAAGGCTATTATTAAACAGTTTCACAATGTTTACCACACTTCGATAATTATTTATGAATTCCACGTGAATAATGATTATAGAATTGATCATATTAATGAATTGATTGCCCAGCATCCAAAGATATCTTCATCTCCCTCTATAAAGGATTGTCTTAACTCATTTCTTATTACACCTTCTATCAAGTTCATATTGTGGAAGTCGTTTGTTTTGACTGGCTTATTGACCATTGCTGGTTTCACGTGGTACGGTGCCATGGCAATAACATACGCTGCGGACGTCACCGCTATTTATAATTGTTCGGCGTTTACTGCTTATATATTTGCTATACCACTATTAAACGAAAAGTTCTCATGGCTAAAAGCTAATTCAGTTATAATTGCCGTAGTTGGTGTATTTATTGTCGCTTATGCTGGCACGGGTGACGATGAAGACTCGGTTTATCCTTATAGATTTTGGGGAAACTTAGCGATTTCCATAGGTGCAATTATTTATGGATTATATGAAGTGTTTTATAAGAGATTCCTTTGTATTCCAGCTCATTTGTCAAAATTAATCACTCCTAGACGTCAATTAGTATTTGCTAATTTTGTCATGTCAGTGCTCGGCTTGTATACTTTTGTTATTATATTATTAGGAATTATATTCGTCCATGTCACTGGTATACATAAATTCAATTTATTTAATTATAAGGATGTAGGCAGTATGTGGGGGTATATAATTGGGTCCATAGTTGCAAACTTATCATTTAGTGCCCTGTTTTTGTCATTGATTTCTTTAACCAATCCAGTATTGTCATCAGTAAGTGCCTTGTTGACTATATTTCTCATTGGGTTAGTTGAGTGGATTTTATTTGGCAATGGTTTAAGCAAACAACAGTTGATTGGGGACTTTTTGGTTATCATTGGTTTTGTGTTATTAACTGTGGCATCATGGAAAGAAATCAGCGAAGGAAATGACAATGACGAGGTAGAGATAATTTCTAATTACTCTTTTGCTATTAGTGCTAACCAAGACCTTTGATCAATACTTCAAGGTGTATATAAGGTAATATATAGATAACGATTATGTTTCGATTCGCGAACTAATAAATAAGGATTTTGCCATCTATGACGTTAGAGAAGAACAATAATTCACATTCATTTGAAAGACTTATGTCGTCTTTGAATATAAATGAAGAATTTCCCAGTTATAAACTTGACGAAGAGTTAAATTATCATCAATTATCATTGATTAAAAAACAGATAGAACTGCAACTTAATACGTTATTTGATTTACTTCAGAACCAGTTTAAAACCGATATGGACACTCCGTTAACTATTGATGGATTCCCTCGAAGTGACATAGATGTGGTAAGTGTACGATTAATACGAGTAGAGATTATAAGATTGAGAAACGATCATAAATATCTATTATCGTTAATAGAAACTAGCTTGATTAACAAATTCAAACACACATCTGACAACACTCATGATATCACCAATAATAACTCCTTTAAAGAAATAGACTCCGCTATACCTTTTGCAATAATTGACGAAGTTATAATAGACAGTCCTGCTCATAAAGCAGGATTACAAAAAGCTGATAAAATTGTTGTATTTGATAAAGATATTCATGCTGGAAACCATAATAAGTTAATAAACTTGGTATCAAGAGTTGGGGCTAAGGTAGACCAAACAATTCAGATAAAAGTCTTGAGAGACTCTCCAGTGACATTGGAATTAAAGCCTACTAATAATTGGGGCGGTAGGGGATTATTAGGATGTAAGATATTACCTATATGAAACATTACACATAACTTAAAACTTTAACCACCATGTAATGTACTTGTGAATGTAAAAACATCGCCGGACTCTACAATATACTCTTCTTTATCTTCCAACTCCCAATCTGTGTCATTAATCAATACAAGTATACCAGGTCGTATGGTATCATCAGCTATAAAAACACCTATATCTTTCTCATCTTTGATGATATCTTTACAAATATAGTTGATTACATCCTTCATAGTAGCATCACCTTCATTTAAAGGGATGCTTAACTTGTGTTCCTTTATATGATCGCTGATTACATCCAATCCCCCTAAAAATTCAACTTTGACGTTTATCATTACCAGATTTTCGAGTGTGTTGTTTGGACGCCACGCACCGTTGAAAAATCAAGTTATAGCTATGTTATTTCAAAAGCTATTGGCAATATTGTCATTCGTATATGTGGCATTAGCTACTGGTAGAGCATTAATTATTTTTGATTCCGAGAATGTTGATTTAGAAGATGCTCCACTTGATTTGCAACGAATTTTTGCTTTCTTAAAGGCTAATAATATTGAAACTGCGTTGAGAGGTTATAAAGACTTAGACTATAATTTTTTTGTTGGCGACACCAAACCTTTGATTAACAATTTATTCCTTCTACCAGTTAAATCTAAGAAAATTGCCAATAAGGATCAATTGAACAAAGTCAATTTGGTAAAATTGTTGAATAATAATGTTAATATTGTCGTTGCTGGAGATTCAGATGTATCATACCCTGATGATATTAGAGAATTCTTGAATGAAGTGGGAATTTACCCATCTCCCAAAGGATATAAATTAATTGATCATTTTCAAGAAGATGATAAGGTAAAGTTAACTGATGAAAGTCTTGGATGTTCAAAGATCTTGAGCACTATCGATAGTAGTTATGATGGACAATCAGCTATTATTAGTAATAACCAACATTTACTTCCAATTTTGAAAGCTTCGGCTACCAGTTTTTCGTCCAATGATAAAATTAATCCTATTGATAATGACAATACTTGGGGAATTGGCGAACAAAGCTTTATTGGTGTTGGATTACAAAGTTTAGCCGGGGCAAGATTAACGTGGTTTGGTGCTACTGAGTTTTTAACTGAAGAAGTTTTGGGATGGTCAATTGGCAAAAGGAATATTTTGAAGTTACAGTTTGTGCATCATTTTAAAGTTGATGAACCTCAAAATATCAATGGTACCTTATACCGAATTAAAGATCAAGTAGTTTACACGATTGGTGTAAGTGAATTGGTTGATAATCAATGGAAACCATTTATAGTTAAGGATGAAGATGACACATTGCAATTAAGTTTCAAAATGTTAGATCCTTATCAAAGATTGAATTTACAACCCTTGGGTCCTGTTGCATCCCAAGAAAATGGGAATTTGGATACATATGCATATACCGTCAACTTTACTATACCTGATCATCATGGTATCTTTACATTTGAATTAGATTACAAAAGAGCTGGATTAAGTTATTTATTGGATAAAAAAATTGTATCAGTGAGACATTTAGCTAATGACGAATTCAAAAGGTCGTGGAACATCACCAATTCATGGTTATACATTGCCAGTGCTATTTTAGTAGTTGCAGGATGGATGGTATTTATTGTAAATTTCATTTATGTTAGTAACGATGATATAGAGAAGAAGAATTTATGATCGACAAAACTACATGCGTGTATAAAATGCAAAAATATTAAGTAAACTTCTACTATAACAAATTCAAATCAAAATCCTTACATTGGACAGTACCAGGCTCATAGAATCGGGGTTCAATTTCTAAAAGAGCAGTGGAATCCAACATATCGATGTGTTGCTCTTTGCTATCAATTATAGTCCAAACTCCTTTAGCATGGCTAAGTAAAGAAGTTTTAAATATTCCTGAAAAAAGTTTGACATTTTTGACATATAATTGCACACTTCCACCTTTAGCAGGAGTGCCTACCCAAACCGTCAGATAGGCTTGGCTGATTGAAAGTTCATTCTTTTTTGCTCTTGAAAAAGAGAACATCAATGTAAATCCTTTAGTGATTTCTTTTGTTTTACCAAAGGCTTCTGATCTTGCGAGACCAAAACTAATTGACCCTCCATCACCGTTGGATATATCCAAACAAGGGCTCACAGGAATTGCTTTAGGGATAAACTTCTCAACTAAAGTATCTAGTTTGGCTAAAAAGTATTTACCTGGTTTATTAATAGATTTCATACCTTGAATTGATATTTCATTAATGGAATCTTCTATACTCGGGGAATTTTCGACTTTATCAACAATATCTGACCCATGAAGAACATAATCATCAGGGACTTTTACCATAACTGCTTGATGATCTCCTATCCAGACAATTTGAGATTCAGCCTTTGATCCTTTTGCGTTCATGAAATAATCTTTAGTTGATTCCAAATCTGTTAATGTCATGTAAGTTAAGCTTGAAGCCATAGAAGTGAAGTTGGTGGTATAATTTAATACAGTGTATGTAGAATGATTGCCGTTAATAGGTAATGAAAAGCAAACCACACCTAATAGCAAGATGACAAACATCATTGATAATAATATTAGTTTATTTTTTGTTACAAAGGATATTAGCATAAAGTTATGGGCATATTTTTCTGCATATCCTTTTTTGCAGCCAAATTAAGAGTTGTCGCAACATAGAAAAACTCCAGTCGACAATGAGTTCAGCTGATGAGCAAAAGTCAGCAATATTACAGCAAAAGTATAATGGATTTCAATCTGATATTACCGATTTACAAACTCAAATAGGTACCATTACATCACAACTAGAAGAACATTTAATAGTAGATGAAACTTTGACTAAAATTGAACCGGAAAAGAGACCAGGGAGAAAATGTTTTAAAATGATAGGGGGAGTTTTAGTGGAAAAAACTATTGATGACGTTATTCAATTATTGAATAGTGATATTAAACTTTTAAAAGAACAAAGAGAAATTCTGGCTGAAAAATTAGAAGCAACTAAAAAAAGTTTAGAAACATTCATAGAGAGCAATAACATTAAAATAGTGAGGCAATAAACTGGTACACACTCAAACTTTGATAGATTCCATATACTTGGATCGAGCATCAGTAATATTATCAGTATCTCGGTTTATGGCTTCCCATTTAGGTTCACCTTGGAATAGTCTAATAGTCTTTATATGTTTTTTTGAGGTCGTTAATGTAAATCGATGATAAATACCAGCTGGTAAAATTATCAAATCATTTGGATATAAATTTGCTCTAATCCATTTATCTTCGCTATCCCTTACATCAAAATACCCTTCGCCTTCAACAATATACCGAATTTCTTCATCTTCATGGTAGTGTTCTTTATAAAACGAAGCCATTTTAGTGTTAAAGGCATTTACATCGCCGTCAAATGAATTCATATTAAGAATGATTTCATCCCTGCTCTTATAATGTCTTTCTTCAGACAACTTATTTAAATCATTAGTATTAGTAATATTAAAGTATAACACTCCAAGTTCGGCCAATTTCTCTTTAGAAACATCTATACCGGAATTATGTTCGTCCATGAAGTTTTGCTGTGTATCTTGATCGTCGTGATAAAAGAATTTAGCCATATTGTCTAACAGAATCAGCTAAAAAGTAAAAATTGATTCGAGGTACATTATTGTGCCGGTGCTGAGGTCGTGGCTTTTGTCAAAGACTATAGATGAAAGAATATTGTCGCATTCAAAGAAATACACTAAGAAGTTAAAATGTATGGGAGATCTGATTATGACAGAACGTTAGCTTATCAGCAGAATATCGAACAGCAATTAGCATCTCAGAGTAAAAAACAGCCTCACAGAAGAATTGTTGATCATGGTAATAACATGGGTGTTTGGTATTTAAAACGGTCTTTAGGAGTTTATTCTCAAGCCATTGGTGAGATAAGGCCGGAATCATCATACTTATTTAATCTTTTACCATCACCAGCATATGCTAGTATTAATCAGCAACGTAATAATCTTACAATTGTTGATGCCCAGAGTAAATTTGTTCATTTATCATCAAATAAAGAGAAACATACCATTAATACTGTCAAATGGACACCCGAGGGTAGAAGGTTATTAGTAGCAAGTCATAGCGGTGAGTTTACGTTATGGAATGGTATGACATTTAATTTTGAAACCATCACTCAGGCTCATGATTCACCTATTTTAGCGTTAAAGTATAGCCACAATGATAATTGGCTTTTAAGTGGTGATCAAGATGGAGTGGTAAAGTATTGGCAAACTAATTTTAATAATGTTAATATATTGAATTGTCATCTGGATGGTATAAGAGATATATCATTTTCACCTAATGATTCCAAGTTCCTTACGTCGTCTGACGATTCCACTATGAAGATTTTCAATTTTAATAATGGCAAAGAAGAAAGAAAATTTACGGGCCACCACTGGGATATTAAATCTAGTGATTGGCATCCAAATCTCGGATTAATAGTGAGTGGTTCAAGAGATAATTTGATCAAATTATGGGATCCAAGGTCCGGTAATTGTATAACTACTTTACATGGATTCAAAAATACTGTTACCAAAACACGATTCCAACCAACAGGTATGCAGAGATTATTGGCATCAGTAGCTAGAGATAGATCATGTAGAATATTTGATTTGCGAACCATGAAGGATTTATTAGTTTTAAGAAATCACGAAAGTGATTTATCATGCGTAGAGTGGCATCCGTTACATTCTTCGTTATTTACAATAGGTGCATATGATGGATCTATAAGTCATTATGTTTTAGATTCTTATATCTCCGAGAATACAAAGGAATCTGTTGATGAAGTGGAACCTATTCATAAAATTCCCTTTGCCCATGAAAAGTCAATAAATGCATTAGAATACCATCCATTAGGTCATTTATTGTGTTCAGCAGGTACTGATAGACTGGCAAGATTTTGGTCTCGATCGCGACCAAATGATCCAATGGCATATCAAGATGCCTTATATACGAATGAAAAGAATGGAGCTTGGTATTACCAGGCCAATAATAATATTAATGCTGTTATAGCTCCACCTAAAGAATTCAAAGCTCCTCTGTCTAATAGTTCTGTCCCAGGATTAAGTATCCCCGGATTGAATTTGGCATAAAGGTCCGTCAACTAAATATCATGTATATTATCATAAACACCATCACATTAACTACTTCCCGTGTAAAATTCATTTACTTTGTCATAATATGTCCTTGTCTCATTGATGTTGTAATCAATAAAATATTTGTTGATAATGTCAATCAACTCACTTTCCTTAAAGTTATTAAACTTATAATGTTTACATCCATTTTCTATCATTATATAACTACTCAAATTGTAATTAGATAATTCAGTATCAGTAATTGGTTCATAAGCTTTTCTATAGTTGGATAATCGTTTTGTAAAATCGTCAACCGATTTATCAAAGTCATAATTTTTATAATCATCATTTTTGGTTTTGGCTTGGATATTGAAATTTATCAACTTTGGGTCAGTGCATTGGATGTCTAATATAATCAAGTTATCTAAATTAATACTATGATGTATTAACTTGATTAGATTGCATCTTCTATCGATAGTTGTATTTGTGGCATCCAAAATTCCTATATTTATATGATTTAAATTGAGTTCATTTATCAACGTACTTAATGAATCGATTGCTATTAACTCTCGTTGCATTCTACTTATTTCATTTTGGGGGTCAAAAAATTCGTAATTATTAAATTGTTTATATGTTTGTCTTCTTTTGTCACCACAATTAAAAATCCCGGTTTTAAACTTTGTATTTTCATTTAAATACTGTATAAGTTGTTTACTTATAGTGCTTTTACCAGTAGCTGGCAATCCAACTAATAATATTATATTTTTGCTTTCATTATTAAAGACAAATGAGTTTGTAGGGGTAATAAACGTGGATGTTACATTAGTATTACTAACTTCGTCACACAATGAAAACAACGAATTACTGGATCTCTGGTTTGGTGTTACTGACATGGTTTTTAATTTCACTTATGATTTAGCTAGATATATATGTTAATGTCTCTATTGTATTATAATATGTTAGGTTATTATGGAACACGTCTATTTTTAAATGCAATGATCTCGCAAAAAAATTTAAATTGGATATGTTGCTTTGTAATGCAATCCAAATTAAATTTTCCGAGTGGGCTAATTATCCGAAGAAAAAAGAAACAATTTTTATCAAAATTCTAATTTTTCTTGGTATCTATAAAAAAAAAGAATATTTATTTATATCAGTTAAGTCTCTCACTCTGTTATATGTTGGTTGTTCATTAATTGTAAATTAATTGTAAACATACAATGACCACGTGAATCTTTAAATATCTCATCTCGGAGTTTTTTCCCGCATATTATTATCAACGCCACGACTTATTTTCGATTTTCGTCATATCTAAATCAGAAACACCACTATTTGGCTGCTTTGTCTCACCAAGTGGATTACCTGATTTTCGTCTCTTTTTGACCATTGTACCGGTAATAATAGATAAATCTTTGAGATATTCTAAGGGATCACTCTTCTTCCTCGTTATGCGATACTCTAATATCCATTTATCTTGTTTTGAAGTTGGTAACAGTTTAAGGTTTAACTTTTCATCATTAACCCAATTTTCAATCAGGATCGAATAATTTGAAACCTGGGATGCTGAAGCTTGATTAAACAGTTCCACCGCCTCCTTATGTTTCTCAATATCTCCTCCTTTTTTACCATACGTATCAGATATGGCATACATTGTTTTCATTTGCTCTTCGGTTAAGGGGACGACGCTAACGCCCAACACGTTAAATTTAGACGGCCATTTTCGAGTTGATTTCATAACAATTCGAAAATTATCATTTAAGGGAAAATCTTTTCGAACTTGATCAAATAGATCTGATAATATGTCTAGTGAAAACTTGAATTGTTTTTCAGCAATAAATGATGCAATTTTCGAGTTTTTAAAAAATATCTTGTCAATATAATCTAACAGAAAGTATCTATAGCCAAGAAACTCATTCAAATTATGATACGCCACAAAAATCCCGTCCATTTGTCCGATTCGAGCTTGGAACGAATACTTCAACATTGCAGCTGTCCTTACTAAATCGTTAAATTCTCCTGAAACATCCAATTTATTAGGATATTTGATGTTAGTCATATCAGGATTTCCCATATCATATCGGATGTGACTAATAGCTCTACTCTTTAGATCAAATGTACCATTTCCTGAGAGACCTTCATTATAACAATCCAATTGAGATCTCATTAAAAACTTACCATAACTAGAATAGTTATACACATTTGGCAATACAGATGAGTTTGGCTTAACATGGTCTTTATTAATCTTATGATTTTTCGATTCCTTTTCGTCTCTGATAACTTTAAGTCTATCCTGAAAATCCTGTTCTAACACTTTCAAGTCTCCCGTATTAATGTTAGGACCAGATAGCATTATCTCGGCGGTGTGACCAAATTGACTTAGAACCGTATCGTAATCAGCACTTTTATCGCTTTGAATTGAATACGTATTATTTGCTTGTTTTGACATAATAAGACTCGTAGGTAATTGTTTCATTAAACGTGAAAACTCCAGAAACTGAAATCTGGCAGAATTGGAAGGAACATAATGATTCAAAAGTTTGTAAAATTGAAATAATGCCGATGTCATCGATGACGTTGATGAATAATATGACTTACCTTTCTCTATTGCAAGGTCCAATAACTTTATATCTTTACTTGGGGGTATAAATTGGTTTTGATGATGTTCTTTGTCAAATAAATGGGCTACATTTGTAGAATGTACTTGAAGGTCTTGATCACCCAACACTAAATGAACTTTCCTGTGTTGTAGCACTTTGAGTAATTCAGGCGCTAGTCTCGGTAAGTTATGCTTAGGAAGACTCTTTACTTGTTTTATAACATCATTGCCCCTTAAAAAGGTTGTAATGGTATCGTGTGATTGGGAATGCTGCTGTTGTTCTCGAAGATGAACCGATGACTTGGTATTCACAACATTTACATCCACGGTCGAAGAAGTGGCTTGCTTTAAATCTTTCCTATCAAGTCTTACTCGGTACTTTAATGCATTAGATAAATCATCTGAAGATACCTTGATATTTGAGTGAAGTACACCACTTTTATGGTAACGTCGTACAAGTTGTGACATACTTCGCATTTACATTTACATTTATTTTATAAACCTATAAACCATACCCAATTTAATTATATAATCTCCTATCCAATTCTCGTAAAACATTAGCTACTGATTGTACTTCAACTTGCATACCTCTTGTCGTCAATTTACCTACCAACGTACTAAAGTCTACCGAATTGAATTTCTTGTGCCGGGACAATGTTTTGTAAGCATCTGCACACGGTATAAATATATCAGAGCCTACTGTGGTTGGTGTGGATCCTGGCGTTGAAACTGAAGTCGGTAGTGGAGTCAGTGTGGACGTATTGTTGTGTTCACCTTGTGAAACCAAATCTGGTGAGTCCGGTGACTTTCCATCTCTAGCTTTGCTTGCCACTGTAGTACAAAATAACGTCGACATGGGGTCAGTTTGACACTGAGCACATGTACCAGGATTTCCTGTACATCCTCCGTTCGATTTCTCAACACTAATTTCATTTCTTGTTGTTGTGGTTACAACAGTGGGAACTGAAGTAGGGGTTAAATTTGTAATATCTCTAATTTGAACTGATGGACCAGGATGCATAACTGGTAATGAGTCCTTTCGCACATTGTTCAATAGAATAGGAGGCAAAGACGTTTGCTCATCCTCAAATTGTTCTTCGGTGATCTGTTGTTGTTTCAAGTTTTGGTTTAGTAACGCTGCTTCTTTAGCAGCTTCTCTACAAACACATGGGGTATCATCAGAACAAAATCCGCAATTATCAATAGGAGATCGTTCATCAAATTTTGCTGACGTTTCTTTCACTTCAGGTTTCTTGGTTAATCTTTTAAAATCAGGTAAAGGTTTTTTAATGAATTTCATAGTAAAATCAACTTCATTATCGTCGGCTTTACGTTTTTTTAAGTGAACAGCCCCAACAGGTTTGAAATTAGCTATGGTCTCTTGCAAGTCACTCACCTTGGAACTAACGGTTTCACATACACAATGATCTTTTAAACAGATTCCACAATCGAAATCTTTATCATTATTAATAAGTTTTGCGGAATCATAAGGAGGTGAGTCAGCAGATGGGGCAGGTGATATTTGTTGTACAGAATATATCGAACTCGCTGGTGATACCGAATTTGTAGTGATAGGTGAATTTGCCTGTAAGCTAGAAACAGAAAATCCTTTAATGTGGGAATTATTTTTCTTGGAATTGACCATTTCATGTTTAAGTTGGTCAATACTCTTGAGTAAATATTGATTCTCATGCTTAAGCTTATTAATGGTGTTTACCAAAGCCATTTCCTTAATTTCCTTCTCTTTTTCAACTTGCAACAACTTTTCTTCCAATTCTTGAACTCGCGTAGCTCTCCTTTCTCTAAATGCTCTTTGAGCTGCCCTGTTTTGGGCTTTACGTTTACTTGCGGGAGCATCTGCACTAGGCTTTCTGCCGGGTTTGGGCCTGGGAGGTAATACCCAGTCTTTAGATGTACTTATAGTGCCTGTAAGTAAATTACCTTTCGTTGTAACCGGGGGTGAACTAACCAAGCTCACTGGTGGGGAAGGAGCAATACTCAGTCTTGGAGCTATAATAGGTTTGGACATAACTACTTGATAAGATTAGAACCTCTAATGTTAAATGAACTCCCTTAATAAAACAGATTGTTGATATTATGTAGTGGGGAGAATACTTCTTATGATAATTGAAAATGTATATGACGAGATAAAAAGAAATAAAATTTTATTGGATTGAGAAATTTTTATCTTTTTCATCAATTGAGCCAATTACGTGAAAATTCGGGATCGGATTTGCCGTTTTGGACATTCAGGTGAGAAGTTTAATTAGCTGCTTTAAAATATAACATTGACGGAATTGCATACATAAAAGACATTAGAATATGATATTTTACGTATTTATTCAATTAGATTAACTTAGTTAACACCTCCAAGAGTTTAATAGTATTTTGATTGAGAAATGTTATGAAAGGAGCTAAAACCTCAGCTATATACATTATGTCTACACAGTTTTTTCTTCCTTGGCAGCAGCAGCAGCCCTTTCACTTTGGATTTTGGCAATTTCTTCAGGATTTGGGGCTCCTTCCGTCATTAATTTATTTAAGGTAACTTTACCAAATTCTTCTTTCAATTTTTGTTCTTCTTCCAAAAACTTATCAGCATTTTCTTTCAAATACTTTTGGAAATGCTGATATTGCAATTGACCATGTTCCCTAATAACATCTAGAGGCATTTTTGGTTCTTTATTAATAGCTGAGGGGGGCATACCCAATAAAGATGCCAAGAAATTCCCAGCATTGGGTCTATTGGTGAACAAATGTTGGTTCTGACTTTTCCATTGAGCTCTTAATTTATTTTCTCTTTCTTGGAATTCTTCGATTAATTTATTTTTATCAGAAAATGAATTTAATACTGGCCGAACATCTTGAACATTTTGAGTAGCCAAGAATTCCAAGAATGGAATTAACTGAATCAATGTATCATCTGGTTTTCCGTTCCAGGGCTCGAGAGGAATGGCATTTTCAGGCTGTAAGGAATAACTTTCTGGGTTTATATCAATGATAACTGTTTTGGCCAAATCACGATTTAATAATGACAAATCCTTAATAAGTTTCCCATCCTTATATCTGCAGGCTTCTCGGAAAAGTGCATATGAAATAAAGGCATGTAATGGATCTAACCTGGCCACAGTTTTCTCGCTAAACATTTGACTATTAGAACCAAATATGACGATTTCATAATATTGTGACAAATATCCCAAAAAGTAATCCAATCCTGGCCTCTTTGCTGTTCTCCATCCATGCTTAGTATCCCAATCAGAGTGAATCAATAGGTCATCTAATGTTAATACCAATGTTAACGGTCTTCTATAAGCTTCAGGAGCTGGAGGTGGTAACAAATTTTCAAACACTGGTTCACTGAAGAATGTAAAAAGTGAACTTAATCTTCTGCTCAAACGTTCATACATCAATCCTGGACTATATCCATTATCAATATTAGTTCCTTCCAATCTTTTTTGCTCGTCTTCATTGTCCCAATCTCTACTCATATATCCTAACCCACTAATTGCTCCGACTAAACTACTAATATAAAACCAATTGGCGGCCTTCTCTCTTTGTTTATCTTTTGATGTTTGAATTCGTCTTCTTCTCCTTTCACCTCTGTCAGACTTCTCGGTATCTTGTTCATTTTCACTCACTTCGCTTTGTTTAACATCATCATCAAATCCTGCCTTGGCTAATAAATCATCAGTTAGAATTTTATTGTCTTGCTTTTTCTGCTGAAGTTTTACACTTTGGGAAATTCCTCTAGATAAAGATATATTTACAATTTTTGGCTGTGTTATCGACCCTGCCAAACTCCTGGCCATGGCTTTAACGCCAAGTCTTGACATCATTATACTGAAAATTTTTCAATCCCGCACTATTCCTAGTACCACCGTATTTGTAATCTCTTCGAGCGATATCATGGTATTTAAAAGGATGTTCAAAGCTCTTAATGCCGTTAAAACCATTGATCTGAATTATAAGACGTTATCTTCAAGTCCTGAATCAAAACAAATCCTGTTATTACTAACAAAGCTTAGTCAAGAGCCAGAAATTAAATCAGTTTTAGTGAGATTTTTGCAAGATTTGAATCATATTGGGTTTAATCAAACTGATTCAAGATTCGATAATCGAATAAAGTATTACTTGAGAATGTGGAAGTTTCATCAATTACATTCGGTATTTTGGGATTCATGCCATACTCTAGATATAAGTGCACATAGTCATAAATTGAAGTGGGATTATAATAATATTGGGCTTTTGGATCCGAAGAATTTTACGGTAAGTGATTATAAGCAATTAATTCTGGCAACTGCAAATAAGGAAAATGGTTCTGACAAAGCCCCTCAAAATATAACGTAACGATTAATAGAATAAACATAAACGGTATTAGATCTATATATATAAATTATGGTTTAGGGATATGTAAAGATTTGGAAATTTCTGCACTTCCTTGTAAAACAAATAGAAGCGTTATAGCATGAAATTCCAAAAATGAGTCCGGAAATAAAATAGGTCCTGGTAAATTATCTAAAATCCAATCTTTACGAACCAAATACGCAAAAAATGCAACCCAGATCAAATTAGTTGGTACTGGTAACCCTTCAAAATATTTGGCTTTGCCTGAATTATCCTTGGGGATATTATTAGTAGATATATTAAATCTGGCCAATCTGGTCAAACCACACAACATCCAAAAACTTAAAAGTAATACATCTACAGTTGATCTGAATCCAATTGCAAATGCAATAGTAGCGGGACTTACACTGAAACTAATTAAATCTGCCAATGAATCTAATTCTTGGCCCATTAAACTACTTTTATTTCTTAACCTAGCGACCCTGCCATCAAAAAAGTCAAAGAACAATCCTAAACATACAAAAAAGTGAGCTCTTTGAACGTACTTGTTATCACCAGTGAGGGAAAATCTAAGACAACTAATAATTGAATAAAACCCACTGAATCCGTTCAATAAAGTAATAAAATCGGCCATATGTAAATTTCGTAACAATGAGAAATGTCTAGTATCTTCAATAAACGCAGCATATTCATGTTTCTCAGGTCTGGGCAATGGTTCGAGATTTGAGGATAACGAAAATAATGATGATGATCTCCTCAAAGGAGGATTTGGAATTTCGCTATCAGTCAAATCGTCTACATCAGACAAAACTGCTGACTCATGTTTGTTGATACCAGTAGAATAACTCATGTGTTGCAATATGAAATTGTTGATTCTCACAAGGTTTTATTTGTATTAAAGAATGTATTTGATTGCTCAATAGATTGCGAACGCGACCTCGCTTAATAGCAATTACAACTATTCCCCACATTTAAGTGTTGACTGATTATGATGATATATGCATTCTATATGTTGTTTACTAAGATTCTGGTTTGTCTTGTTCCTTTTCATCGGTAATAAAAAATTTAGGAACCATCAAAGCTTCGTTGGCTTGTAAAAATGTATTTATGCTTGATGGGTTTAAACTTTTTATCGACTCTAAAGAATTTGAATTTATACTGGATAATGATGGATTGGCTCTATGCACGGCGATATTGCTGTTAATGGGTTGTAATGTATCAGAAACAATATTAGCAAATTGGGCATTTCCTTTAGGCTCTATTTTATCTTTGAGTTTATTTATATCTTTATTGGCTTCCTTAGCAATTTGGGTTTCCTTCAACTTCTTGGTAATAATTTCTTGCTGGTGCCTCAAGTATTCCTGTTGAATCTTGAGATAATTTTCATGATCAATTCCTCCAGGACCTGGACTCGTAGGAAGAGAACTTTGATTAGAATTACGTGATCCAGATCCGCTTCCATTGACATTAATCCCTGACAGATTACCATCGTTATTTCCTATAAAAAAAGATTGTTCAAACGGATTCCTGTCAGAACCTGAACTAGATGGGGTTCTGATTTGTGGCGTAAATACACCCTGTAAACTAGACTCGGGTAATACCAATGAGGTGTTGGAAACAGCAAGACTACTTTGATCAGAATTCAACAGGACTACTGAGTCTGTGGCAGGTAATGTGGTTTGACTAACAGTAGGAATTTGTGAATGGAAAGAGCTTTTTGAAGCGGTTTTTTCATTTTGTCTAGCACTTAGCTTTTGTTGAACAAATTCAAATCTCTTGTCAAAATTATCTTCAAATTGTAATAAACCACTTAAATCAGTCACCCAATTGTTAAAATCACGTGAGTTATTACATTTAAAAGATGTATGCTTACCCGTTGCAGTTTCAATTAAATTAAATTTGAAACTTTTGTCATTTTTGACTTCAATCTCATAATTATTTAGATTGTAAGATTTTTCCGGAATATCATCATGATTTATAAATGATACATGTTTATAGTTTTTGGCAGAATTTGAAGGATTGGAGGTAGCATCCATTTTGAATTCATGTAAATAATTACATGTTAATAGGTAATGGTAAAGATTATAGTTTTTAAGTAATTTCAGTTTCTTATAAATACTTCCAAACCTGATACATTTATTATGTATCGAATTAGAATAAGGTATTACCAAGCTATTGAACTGACGAGCTTCTCTCTTTACACTATTCCCTGAAGATTTATAGATATTTAACAAATCAGGAGTTTTTATAACAAAGGTTTCCCATTCAACGTTAGCATCAAACGATAAGTTGGCTTTAAAGTTCACATTACTGGTTTTTTCAAATCTTTCTAAAATATTTTGTAAGTCCTTCAAGACATAAGCCAATAAATCTTTGGAGATAGTTTGTAAATTTACAAACGCAGCAAATAAATAATTTTCTTTGATTAATTGGTTTTTCAATTGATAATTTAACCTTAATTTTACCAAAAACGGATCATCTAAATTTACCTGTTGATTAAAGTTGTCATTATCTTCATATACCTGTACATTATCTTGTGTATTATATAATTCAATGGAATTCATATACTTGTGCAAGATCGATCCTGTCTTACTGATTTCTTTAATAATAGAATCATTTATAAATGAATCATTTCTTAAACTGCTTTTAATTTCTTTGATCTTATTGGATAAATTTTTTAACAAAGTCTCCAATTTGGGTATTAACCGATTAATGAGTTCTCTGTAGTGTTTTAAGCTATTGTTATGCATTTGATAATGATGATTCAAAATTAAATAATTCGTAGAATCATAAAAACTATGACCAGTAGCAGAATAGGAAAATCCTTGAGTACTTGATTTTGATTTCATTAACAATGGTCGTTTATCCTGTCTTTCAGGAGGGGTTCCGCCATTGGAGGTGGTAGTTGACGCCAAGTGACCTGACGAATTGATACCTGGTGATGATATTGCCGTTAATTTACCAGAATTAAGACTTTGACTATACGAGTTGAGAACTTGGTAATGTAAATTTGACTCGAACTCCTTTATTAATGATACCTCCTTGAAATAATTTAATAAACTTTTAATCAAGTTTCTATAATATTTAAAGAACTTAACAAGTTCATCAATAGGCTTAGCGTCTTGTTTAGGCAAGTTATTATAAAAAGGTGATTTGGGGTTATTTGCCGGGAGAATAGTTTCCTTTTCAAATACCATTTTTCACTATACAAAAACTCGAACTTGAATTCAATAATCCAACCGTTGCAAGGTTTGTAATTAATTGGTCGCAACTTAGATCAGACTCTATCTCAATGTCTGGAAAATCAAAAAGGCAATGTCTCTAGATAGTGAAATTCTTTCCTGAGACGTTCTCAATGATTCTAGAACTGTTTAGGGAACCAGTATGACTGATAATAGGGACGTTACTTATAATTCAAAAGTAAAAGAGAAGAAGATGCAATAAATAATGATAATTTAAAGGGGAGCTCGGGTTCCCGGCTTAAATTTTCGGAGTTTTGCATAGACAAATTTCGTTACTTGCGGATATAATGGATGTCGCATAGGGCCACTATATCTAATAAATTAAGATACCTGTAATTCTATCATTATAAATTGTAATTTACAAGTTATTATAATCATTTTGCAAAAACAATCTTTAAACAAATATTACATTTTCGTTAGCGTAAAATTGAGTTGCGTTTTAAAATATTGCGTTGCAAACACAAAATGGATGCAAAAAAAAATTCTGCCTAAAAAGTACAAACCTCATATACGGAAACTAAATTTGCTAACCACAATGACTGATCTGGAACTAAGTTTGGATTTAAATATTGACTTCGACAAGGCTAGTCTTGATTTCAAGGTTGACTTGAAGGATTATGATATTCCTTATTTAAAAAAGAAAAGAGTGTCAAGAAAACTATCGTTTTTGAGGAGAAAGCCACTTCATTCCACAGTTACATCCATAAACCCAAAATATTCTAGTCGTAGACTTGCAGGAATTTTCTCATCACTTGCAGGGTCAAGTACTAGTTCCAACCCTTCTTATTCATCTAATGATTCAGAGGAATTATCAAATCAAACACCTTCACCACTGTCTAGCGAAACTCAAGAAATTCATCACGATACAAACTTTGATACGATATTGAAGTTGAATCCAAACTACGATACTGAGTACTTTCCCAATATCAAATCAGTGTTCCATTCAAATACTACGTCTCCGAACACCACCTTGAAACGGACTCCTAAATCAATTCTCAAAAATAAAAATTCCAACTTCACAATGGAAATGCAAGAAATGGTCAAGTGTGATCTCGTTAAGTTTGAAGAATTTTATATGAATTTCGAGACTGGGGAAATCACTAAGTTGAAAGAAAATAACTTTAATTTGAAATTGCAACAATTGACAAACTATTATGATAATAATCAAGACATATATTAGAATCTTAGGTAAGTACTTAAAAGAGAAACACTCTTATAGACATCACTTTATATGCAATACTTCACTTTCGTCCGTCTCCCGTATCTTAAAATGCACTCTCTGGTATGTATTATACAATGATCATGTAATCGCATAATTTTGTAATTACTGATGTAATTCCTGCACACAAGGTACATACAGCTACTTGTTATATTTGGGGTGTATTGTAGGTTATCTCATTCATACTAAAGTATATTCTGCCACTGGGGTTGATGATGGTTGGCCTTAGTTTGGTATTCTTTACAGGTTTCTCTTGATTCATGCATTTCTCTATTCTAAACCCTAAAAGGGTACTGCAACATTTACAGTAACACTTTTTTATAAGAAGAAACTTGGAACGAATCAATGAATACTTGGCACTAAATTTGATATTGGTGATTTGATTATTTCTCAGTATTAAATGATTGTAGCATTTCAGACATTGAATTAAAGGATCACTCTCGGATATCATCAGTTCGAACCCCATAATAATCTATGTTTCGTGATATTAAGTTGACAAGTCCCGTAATTATAATTATGGTTCAATTGAGAAAAGTATCTATAAAGAAGGTGAAAGATAATAAATTAAAATAATGGAGACTTGGTAATATTTAAATAATATTGTACAAAGTTTCCAAATAACCATTTACAGATTTGGAGTAAAATTTATAGCCATTTCTGTTGAAAGGATAAATGAGCAGTTTGAACTTATTTTTTAGTAAAGTTGTGCGAATTTCTTTTAGTAATTGTTAGAGTTTCAAAAACAGGGTAAAGTTTAACCGAGACTTCATCTGGATCTTAAATATAAATCAGTTTCCTGTTGATATTTTGAAATATATAAATCCTTACGAATATTCCTAATTTTCTACCTAGTTTTTTGGCCCAATATCCAATTTTCATTTGAATTTATCACCATACTTGGTACCAACTCTCATAAATCTTCTACCGCGCACGACTCATTCAAGAAATTTTCATCGTAAATGTAACTATCGTATATATATTGGAAGACTCGATTTATAGTTTCAAGAAGAGTAACAATTTTAACCGCAAAAATTTTATTGCTATTGAATACAGTCCTACCATAAATCAACAAAACATAACATATATGGTTGAAGTTAGTATAGATGATATTCTTGTTTGTAACCTAAAACGTAATCAGGAGACAATATTTCTGGCTGGTCGATACCTAGAGTATGGCGAGGAAGTAACTGGCCATAGCCGTAATAGACATCGGGCACTTTTACAATAAACTGTTTGTACGTCTTTTCTGTATTCGCGTCGCTAACAATAGAAATACGTTAGAAATGAATTTCAATAGCTCGGTGTTTCCTGGCGCAATCCCGAGCTATTGTTGACGAAGGCTCCAACAACGTATGATTATGTAATCAACTAATAATTTTAATCGGAGATATTACAGCCTAAACAGGGCTTTCACGATGTATAACACACTCAGTATATAACGCACCTTAGAGTATAACGCACCTTACTCATTATGATATCGTATTGCTCTACTTTCTGGTTCTCCAACCATAAATTTAATATCGTCTTTAACAGATATGAATGATGGTGTCTGGCAACATGAATATCACAAGTGGTTACAGCTGAATGTCGTTAGGATATTATAATGGTGTTAAGTTTTGGTTTAGCAATTGTGCCTTTTCGTTATACTATTGGTATGTGCTCATTTACTGCCAGAAAATGCTAAAGAAATTTCCTTTCAACGTAGATCCCCGATTAGTTTCGCATTAGGTGCTTCTCTCTATTTATCAGCTACTATCGCTACTGGAGCTGCTTATTTAGCGAAAGAAGCTTATACTGGAGGTACCTTTCTTTGACAGTTTTTCTGGATTTGTCAATTGCTCGTCGAGCTGCTCGTATTACTTCAACCGTTGTATTCCTAGTTTGTGGAGCTGTTCCTCTCGTTGGACATCTTCCAGGAAAAAGAGACCTTTTAAGATTTCAAAGGAAGAAAAAATATACAGTATATTTTCACAAGTTAACTTAGACCCAATTGGGATGATTGATGATTTCTTGAAAAGTTCATGTCAGAAGAGACATCGATGCCATTAATCTTACATGTCTCATAGATGGATCAGAAGCTACAGACATTAGAATATTTAATTAGGAAGTAATTCAACTGTTTATAATTGCGATATTGGTTTTAGATGCGAAAGTTCAATGTACCACGGGTTCTATCAAACCAATGATCCTCTAGGATTTTTTGGTATTGGGTCTGACAGTGGCACGAAGATTAATTAGAATACAAAATATCGCATCTATTGCGCGACATTTTATTATAACGTCATAACATGTCTCTGATTATTAATAACTGTAGCTCGACATTGCACGTGACATGTATATTATAGATGTAGAAATCTTACAAATGACAATTACTATATCATGTCACTTACAGTAACTCAGAATCAGCTAGACCACATCAATGAGCAGTTGTCTAATCTAACTCCTGAAGAAATCATCAAATGGAGTCGGATTACTTTCCCCAACTTATACCAAGTGACAGCTTTTGGGTTAACTGGATTGATCACCATAGACCTCATCGCAAAGCTGAAATTAGATATTGACTTAGTGTTTATTGACACTTTATATCATTTCCCACAAACATTGGAGTTGGTTCAAAAGGTCAAGGAAAAGTATCATCCGAAGTTACATATCTTTAAGCCAAAAGATGTGAATATTGTAGAAGAATTTACAGAAAAATATGGTGATCGCTTATGGCAGACGGATGATTTAAAATATGACTTTCTTGTGAAAGTGGAACCTTTACAAAGAGCTTACAAATCATTACATATAAATGCGGTTTTAACTGGGAGAAGACAAAGTCATGGTGGTGACCGAAAGAATTTGAAATTTATTGAGATTGATCCAGAATTCAATGTTATAAAGATCAATCCATTCTTGACTTGGAGCTTTGATCAGGTCAAGCAATATATCGACGATAATAACGTACCATATAATGAATTACTAGACTATGGATACAAATCAATTGGTGATTGGCATTCTACTGATCCAGTTGCGGAAGGTGAGGATGAGAGAAGTGGAAGATGGAAAGGTAAAGCCAAAACTGAATGTGGTATACATCAAACTAGTAAGTTTGCTGAATTAATTAGAGAAAAGGTTGTACAATGAATATAGGGTATTTAAATAATGTATATAAATATATTATAACTGTAATTTACATTAAAACCTCTTGGAGGTTTATCTACCAAGCAATTGCGGAATCAATAAGTATGTTTCCCGATTTGGTAAGTGGGCGGAACTCAAAATTTTGATAAATATGCAACTTCTCCAAACTTTAACCCCAATCATTCAATGTTAGTAAACTTGGCAGTATGTCTTTACCAGTTGATCGAAACACATACTACGTTATCATTTCTGATATGTGGTATTAGTCTTATTGCTTATTATCTAGTCTTATACCCATTTTATCTTTCTCCATTGAGATTCGTCCCTGGACCCTATGTATTCAGAATCTCCAAATTACCAAGTTTGCATTACCAAAGATCCAATCAATGGGTGTTGTTTGTTCATGAATTACATAAGATTTATGGCGATGTTGTCATTTTATCACCTCAAGAGGTTTCAGTTAATGGAGACGTTAAATATTTAAATGATATCTATGTTAAGAATTTTCCCAAATCAACATTTTACGAAAACTTCAGAAATCATGGTCATAAAGATAATATCTTTGCATCTTTAGAAAATGATAGGCATTTGAAATACAAAAAAAATATTACCAATATTTATTCGAAATCTGCCATTTTCAATTCTAAAAATTCCACAAGGGCTACTTTAGTGAATAAGATTAGCAAATTAATTGGAAATATCAAAACATCAAGTGTTGATGCTACAACCCCTGATTATATCAACGCCGCCTCGGAAATCAATATTCATGGTCATGGGCATCATTTTGAAGATAAGCAATGGTTTAAGAAAGGAAAGACTAAAAATTTAGGTATTGAAGTATATTCACTATTTGGTAGTTTGGCATTGGATGTGGTTAGTAGTTTTGAATTGGGAGCTGAAAATGGCACCGATCTCTTAGATAACCCTGAAAAGAGGGAAATTGTCATTTATCATCGATATGTAGCCTCCATGGTATTTTATACAACGTTAATGCCGAAATTATGGAATTTTGCTGCAACATCATTGATTTTAAAATCTGCAGAAATTGTTGAATCATGGCAGTTGAATTTGTACCGTCACGCCGAAACTAATGTCCCAATCTTCAAATCCAACGAAAATATCACCACTTTAGAGTTACTTAAAAAGAATGGTTTACATGGAGAATATGCCTATTCGTTTCTAAGTGATAATATCTTTGCAGGACATGAAACCACGGCGATTCAATTAAGTTACATTGTATATGAACTTTCACGATCAAAAAATCAATACTTGCAAAGTTTATTGAAAAAGGAATTAGATCAAGCATTTGGTAAACCCGTGGATTCTAGTGCTATTATTAGTGAATTTGAACAGGTAGACAAATTGCCAGTACTTAATGCCATTTTATTGGAAAACTCCAGGGTACACACCTCAATTCCTGGAGCTGAGCCAAGAGTGGTTAACAAGGATAATTACAAAATTAGCGACATTAAAATTCCTAAACATACCATTATATCTGCTCAACCTTATTCAATGCATCGAGTAGAAGCTATTTTCCCAAACCCAGATTATTTCATAGTAGAAAGATGGTTGCCAAAAGACACTGAAACTGAATTTGAATTTGAGAATAGATTCAAGTTGCAAAATAAATATATGATGCCTTTTGGTAAAGGTATTAGAATGTGTCTTGGAATGCACATTGCCCAAATAGAAATGAAATTAGCCATTGCCAATATCTATTGGCATTTTACGTCGCAAATATGTTCCAATTGGTGTAAAATTGTTGAATATGGTGCCAATACCAAGTTTCCAAATCCCATTAAAATTGGATCCATCAATGTAGGAGCTAACGAAACTGATGAAGAGAAAATGACAATGTTTGATACTTATACGACCCGTCCTTATAACGATGAATGTTGGATAGAATTTTTTAATAATTCCACAAATGATTCATACATATAGTTTTTAATGATACATTATTTCTAAAAGTTTAATCACGTTATTTCTTACCTCGCCCCATCTCAACCTGCCTTTCCATACCTCCGCCGCATGCAACAATCTGCGGATCATTTATTCATCATTCAGAAGTTAAGGTTGTCACGGAAAATTAATAAATATCCCATCAGTTATCAACTAAAATGTTACCGTTTGCCAAAACATATCCTCCTGAACTTTCGGATGGATTTTGGGGGGAAATTACGTCTACAATAGATTGGTGTGAAGAAAATTATGTATTATCATTTTACGTTGCTGAGTTCTTGAATACAACCACCAACTTGATATTTATTATATTGGCTACTTTTGCTATTGTACATGCTTATATAAATAAACTAGAGCCCAGATTTATCTTTACTGGGTTTGGTTTTTTAACGGTAGGTATCGGATCATGGTTTTTTCATATGACGTTGAAATATCATTTCCAACTTTTGGACGAGTTGCCAATGATTTATGCTACTTGTATTCCATTTTGGTCCGTCTTTAGTGAATTCAGGAGTAAACAAGTAAGTGTATTTATTGGTATCGGGATCTTTATGGCTGCTAATACATTAACGTTGGTTTACCTTTATGTAAAAAATCCCACCCTACATCAGGCTGCGTACGGCATTTTGAACTTTTGTATCATCTTTAGGTCTTATCAGTTATCAAACAAATATGTATTGGATAAAAATGCTAAAGCAAATTTGCAAAGTACATTGATATGGGGTTTAGGTCTATTCTTGTTAGGTTATATGGTGTGGAACGTGGATATTCATTTTTGCGGCCATTTGCGAGATGCCAGAAGATTTGTAGGAATTCCTTATGGCGTAGTTTTAGAAGGTCACGGCTGGTGGCATATTTTCACTGGTTTAGGTATTTATTATTATTTGGTGTACCAGGAATATTTAAGATGTTTCTTAACAGGCACAGAAAAGTTTTATACATATAAATGGGTTTTAGGTCTACCTATTGTTGTATGCAAAGATCCATCCGGTTTGGATACGTTTAAGGCTCAGAGATTGAACAAACTTAAAAAGGACTAAATTACATATATGCCTATATATCGACTGTTTATATTATCCTGTTACTGTACGAAGACCCTTCAGAGTAATGTGATGATCTCTTGCAAAAACTTTGAATTAGTTTCAACCGACATTTCTTTTAGTGTACTTATAATCTCTTGAGGATTCCCTACTAAGTTGCCATTGCTATAACAGCGACGCTTCCAATCGTTCAAAATCTCGTTCAATGTCTCAATTCCGTGGCTCACTTCTTCCTTGGAACACTTGGTCTTTTTGAGCTTTATATATTCATCCTGGTTTTCCAGTTCCTGTAATTCACTGGCCTTTCGCTTAGCCATATTGATAATCTTTTCAGGGAACTTGACAAGTTCTGCCACATTAATCCCAAATGACTTGGAAGACACTCCTGGTACTACCTTATATACCAAAGTCAAATCGTCATTGTTTTCAATTAATGCTTTGACTTGTAAGTTTTGAATCTTATTATACTTTGTGGACAATTGGGTTAGTTCATGAAAGTGGGTAGCAAATAGTGTGAAACATTGTTTCTCGTTCACAATGTGTTCCAGTATGGCGTAAGCTAATCCAAATCCATCATAAGTAGAAGTACCTCTACCTAATTCATCAATAATTATAAGAGAATTATGGGTAGAATTCGATAAAATCAGTGATGTTTCTAGCATCTCGATCATAAATGTGGAGAGTCCTTTTAGTTGAGAATCCCCGGCTCCTACTCGAGATAATATTGAATCAAAAATTGGTATTGTCGCTGGTGAATCACAAGGGATAAAACAGCCAATTTGGCTCATTAAAGCTATGGCACCTATTTGCCTTATGTAAGTCGATTTACCTCCCATGTTTGGACCAGTAATAATGGAAAAATTACACTTTTCGTTATCTATATCGACGTTATTAGCAATAAAATTCAATTCATCTTGGGCCTCTAAAATTGGGTGACGAGAATTTGGTAAATATATCTTTCTCTTCCTAAATTCAGGGCAGTCCACACTATGAGCTAACGGCAACAACTGTGGTTTGACATATTGAATTGAAGACAAAATTGCACTATTAGCAAAAGCTTCAATTACATCTAAATGAGCCAAAACTATCGACAACTCGATAAAAACTGTTTCAAATGTAAGTGTAACAGATAATATTTCTTGAATAATCTCACGTTGTTTAGCATTATACTCATCGAGAATCAGCCGATATTCTCTAGACAATTGAGTCATTTGGGAATTTGTAAAGAAAACTCCGGCTTTAACCGTTTGTAACTCCCGGTAATCAGTTCCTCTTAAAACGGACGAATCGTTTCTAGTAACTCTAAAACACCAATTATGTATTGGATGTTTCTCCAACTTCAATTTCTTGTCTAGTTCTATGTTTAAATCCTCGGCTACCAATTGGTGCTGTTGTTTTATTGCTTCTTCTTTTGCTTGAAGTTCATCGTTGACTGAAGTTAAAGATTCCTCAAAATCAGGATTAATGTTAAAATCACTATTTATATCATTAGAATCAAGTGGTGACAAATCAATGGCGGTTTCTACTAATCCTTGAAATTTTTTAAGTTTAGTGTAATATACTTTAATTGGTTCAAGCCAATATTTGTTAACTAATTGATCACCTTCTGACAAATCTAACATTTCAATCAAATTGGGTAAGAGCAAAAAGAGCTGGTATAATCTAATTACATCTTCCAACTTTTTATTATCCAGACCACTTCTTTTCAAATTAGCATTGATTTTCTTAAGAAGTCTCTTTATATCGGGAACATGTGATAAGACTTCGTCGCTAACAAAAACTCTCAATCCAGTATCATTAATCATCTTTTCGACCAATGATTGACGTTCTTCGATGGTTGTTAAATCAGTCAATGGCTGCTTGAGCCACTGCGATAATAATCTTGATCCACTCGTGGTTTTGCATTTGTTCAAAAGTTCATAGATTGAACTGATTTGGTTAGATTTTACATTAAAATTGGTTTGCTTGTTTGGAAATATGTTTAAAGCATTCAATGTGGACGTATCCAATCTCATAAATTGTGATAAATCATATTTTTCAATAGTAAAAATCTTGGAATCGTCATCATTGTTTAATAATTCTAAATAATTAATTAAACAATTGCAGCATGCAAAACTTAGTTGATAATCACTAGTGTTTATCCCTTTACTTCCTAAAATCACCTCCAAATTAACTTCTTGTTTGGCTAATAACTTTATCAAATCTTGAGTAATATCCTTATCAGTAAATAAAGATGCTTTGAAACTACTAATAATTAAATCACTTCTGCTGAGCATTTGAAACAACTTTAATACTTCAGGAGTACTTTTATTATCCGGATCATAATTGGACGGTAATAATACCTCTTTAACTCCTAATTGGATCAACAACCCTTCTAAATTAGAAAATAAATCATTATCTTCAAATTCACTGACCTGAATTTTACTATTTGATAAATCAATCAAACTTACTCCAACTTTCTTACTATTGCCATTAGTCAGAAACTTTACAGCGGCAGTAATAGGTAAAGAACCATCAATAAACATATTCTCTAAATCGACTCCATAAAAATTGGAAATGTGTTCTAAATTCCCTGGTGATCCCATACTAATCAACTTAAAGCTCTTGTGATCATAAATTTCGACTTTGAAACTATTTTCAATTAAACAAAATCGCAATACGTTATTCAAAAATACTTGAGGTGATATAGTAACATATCGGTTCTTATTGGCTTGATTATACTTGATTACAGATTGGGTCTTATATATGCTATCAGCAATTAAGTCTGCGTCTTCGTCAATTGCAGTGAAATAGTCCTTATCATTATGATCTGTAAATCTAATTATATTTTGTCCTTTCGGTGGCAATTCTGTGAATCGATTATAATACTTACGTTCTTCTAAATTGTCATTGAACTTGAGATCTGGTCTCGTGCTTGACATGTTTATTACTAAAATGTTTAACGCGGCGCGTGATAGCGCGTTTTTGTGATGCAGCAAAAGATTGAGAAATTTGACTCGTTTTTATTATGTCTTTGCATACAACTGAACTTGACGATATCTTACCGTTGATCTCCAGAGGCAAGGTACGAGACATTTACCAAATAGACTCCAAGTCATTGCTTTTTGTGGCTACCGATCGAATTTCCGCTTATGATGTTATTATGGAAAATGGAATCCCATCAAAGGGCAAAATACTCACTAAATTATCAGAGTTTTGGTTCAACTATTTAAACTCTGAAATATCCAACCATTTGATATTCACTGATAACAGTGATGAAAATTTATTCAAACATTTACCCGCCAAATTATCAGAACCTAAATATAAACGCCAATTATCGGGAAGATCATTAATTGTGAAGAAAATGAAACTAGTACCATTAGAAGTTATCGTTAGAGGTTACATAACAGGATCGGCCTGGAAAGAATATAAAACATCAAAGACTGTTCATGGGTTAACTATTAATCAGCCTGATTTGCAAGAATCCCAAGAATTCACGGAACCAATTTTCACGCCTTCCACTAAAGCTGATCAAGGACAACACGACGAGAATATTTCTCCTAAACAGGCAGCAGAAATCGTGGGTCAGGAATTATGTGATAGATTAGCTTCTAAAGCTATTGAATTATATAGTAAAGCCAAAGAATACGCCAAATCAAAAAATATAATCATTGCTGATACAAAGTTTGAGTTTGGCCTAGATGAAAATGAAAACTTAGTATTAGTTGATGAGGTTTTAACTCCTGACTCTTCCAGATTCTGGGATGCGTCTTCATATGTGCTAGGTCAATCACAAAATTCATATGATAAACAATTTTTAAGAGATTGGTTGATTAGTAATAAATTAGTTTATAAAGAAGGAGTCGCTATGGATGAATCCATTGTGGTTAAAACTAAAGAAAAGTATGTAAAAGCGTTTGAAAGCTTAACTGGAACAAAATGGATAGAATGAACGTGATAGATGCTATTATGTATTAGTTAAATTCATTGCTCAAGACGTTTTAATGACGAAGATTCTTTCTATAAACCTCCTCGAACTCGGGAATATTTCTTTTATCAATATTTAACCGATCCAATTCATCAGTGACTCTCTTTTTGTAATTATTTGTAAACCTTGAATAATTTTGATTGAGGGGTGGCGTTGGCACTTGTGATTTATAAGCAATATGATCAGTATCATAATCATTGCGAATCTTTAAAGGGATGCGTCTATTGTCGTCAATCAATTCCTTAGGGCCCTTTGGCTTGGTAGGCAGTAACAATTGATCGTTCCCATAATTATGAAGTGAGATTGGATCTGATTTTTTCCTCGATAAATCATTAGAGACGTTCATTCTTTGGTGATACAACAATTCCTTTATTCGTTGTTGAACTTCTTGTTCAACCACTAATTTAAATTCTCGTTGATAATTTAAACGTACTTCCTTTGCTTCTTGGTCCATTAATTTCTTTCGAGTTTCAAACTCTTCAATTAACTCTTCCTCTAATTTCTGTTTTTGTAAATTATACTTCTTCTGCAAATTATTGAACTCGTCTTGAATTCCATTTCTTTGAATCGAGATTTTTTGTTCAAGGGTATGCAAATAGTTGTCCTTTTTCTTTAATTCTTCACTTTTACTAACTAGTTGTTTCTGATAATCATTCAATTCCACGGTAATTTCCTTTAATTCCATCTCTTTTCTCAAAAACCTAATGGGTAATGATTGGAGTAAATCAAAGCAGGAAGGTCGGGACTCAGGGTCTACTGTTATACATTCCTTAATCATTGAAACTAGTTGGGTTGAATAAACGTCGGGTAAATCAGAGATTATTCCTTTTTTAATTCGTGTCTGTAATTGTAAATGAGTCTTTGCTTGAAACGGAGGCTGCAAAGAACAAAGCTCAAATAAAACACACCCTAAGGACCAAATATCACAGACGGGGTTATAAGGTTGATCCATCAACACTTCCGGTGACATATAATAAGGTGTTCCAACATATGTTTTAGCAAAATCATTTTGGGACGTTAACATTTTGGCTAATCCAAAGTCCCCCAATTTGATAGTTTTACCACTATTCAACATAAATATATTTTCCGGTTTTATATCTCTATGAATTATCACTGTCTCAGAATTTATCGAAGGCTCTACCTCATCATTGGAAAATAAATTCACCTTTTTGGATTCTATTCCGTAATGACATTTGTGTAAAGCTAATAAAGTCTGAACAAATACTTGCCAAATGAATTCTTCGGGTACGGTTTCTTTGTTCTTTTTAAAGTTATTAATAACTTGGCCTAAATCGCCGCCATCACAATATTCCATATAAATGTGAATGCATTTGTTACTGATAATGTGATCATGCCTACAATACTTTACAATATGGGGATGGTTCAATTCTCGTAGAATCCGTAGTTCTGATATTAATTGGTTTCTTTCTTGGGCATTCATTGAAGTATAATCAATTTCTTTCCTAACAAATGTCTGACCATTCGATTTTAGTTTGACTTTACGTACAATCCCAAACGATCCTTTGCCTATTACTTCTAATGCTTCATACTCATCGCTAATTGCGGTCATTTACTTGATTCTTATGATTTTGTTTTATGTGGTATTAATGTACTATGCTATGCCTAATGTTGGTGGTAATGATAATGATAAAATCCTTTGATTGAGTCTTCGTCTAAAAATTACCTATTATACGGCACTCAAAAGTTTCTCATTGTACAGTAATTTTCATTTCCTAAACGGTGTTTTCATTACAAATTTATTACTTTTTGTAGCTTGATGACAATCATATTTACATTACTCCTCAATAGGGAAATTGTCCATTTTTTAAGCGATGGCTGCGAAAATTGAAGTCGGACTTTTTCACTAAAGTCTCCTCGGCTTAGAGTAATTTATTACAAAACAAGACAGTCTAATACATTGGTTACAAATATCTAAACAATCAGTCAATTTAATCTTCAATTGATTTACAGATGAGTACGGAAAACGATTTTTGCACCACTAACTTTATCGTTACGCAACAACTCTAATGCTTTATTTACAGATCCAAATCCCGGATCCAAAACCTCTAATGGAGCAGCTTGGATCTTATCTAAAATCAGAGGAAGAATATTGGTCCAAAAGTCTTCAAAAGATTTCAACAATTCTGGAGTAGCTGTTGATCCAAAGTGAGTTTTTCCATCAACCAAGTATGCATGAGTAATGAAAAACTTGACATCTCTTTTAGGTTTGGTAACAATTAAGGTCTGATCTAAAAATAACAAGTTATCGATACGAACATCGTCAGAGCCTTCAGTAGCGTCGTAAACAGCTTGAAACGTCTTAATCGAAGAAACACAATCCAAAGCATATTTAATATGACCATTTCCAGCCTTTCTCACTTGATCTACAACATCTGCATCCTTATAATCGAATATCTCGTCAGCTCCTAAAGCCTTCAACAAATCATGGTTTTTCTTTGAAGCAGTAGTAATAACTTTAATGCCAAACACAATTTTAGCAACTTGAATGGCAATAATACCAGTAGCAGTAGCACCACCCCAAATCAAAACGTAATCATCCTTGTTTTTACTTTTATCAATAGGGATTCCAAGATGAGAATAGAAAGAAATTGCTGCGGTCTTGATCCCAATAGGAACAGAAGCTGCTGCTTCAAAGGAGGTGACTTTGCCTGCAGGGTAAGAGCCTGGTTTAAGGGGAGTTTCATCAATTTGTGATTTTGACCAATTAATGGCGCCATTAACACTAGCAACAACGTATTCGGCAAATCCTCCATTGGTAGTATAATAGCCACCGTGGACTGAAGCTGAAACAAAATCACCTTTCTTAAAGCCAGTAACATTTTTACCGACATCTTCAACAATTCCACTGAAGTCAGAACCAGAAATTTTGTCCTTTTGAAATTGAGTTGCCAACTTTCCTAGTTGGGATCCAATGCTTGCACCCAAAAACGAAAAGACACGTTGGGGCCCATGAAATCCAAGACCAAGTTTGCCGAATAAACCTGACAACATAAAGGAAACAAAGTTTTCACTATAAATATGTTTCCAATCAGTAGGATTGGCTGCGTGAGCAACTGACTTGATAAGAATCGTGTTGTCTTCCAATTCAGGAAGAGGAACTTCCTTGATGACAGTCAAGTTCTTTGGGTTCCTTGAGCCGGTTATAACTGCTGCTTTATGTGTTTGCTTAGCGTTGGACATGTTATTGGGTTGTATATCCTTGAGTGGCAAAATTAAATTTTTGGATTACGCTATGAGTGGCTTAAATCCGTTTATTTGAGTTATTTGCTGCTGGCCGCTTAAATCCGTTTATTCCTAAAGCGGCCGAACAGGTATAAAGGTATTGGGTTTCAAAGAGACTATCGTTTATCATTTCTAAAGTCGAATTAATTTGTATATTTTAATTTAAGGTAAATATAAATATGTACATTTATTATTTGTGAAAATCACAATCCATAATTAATAACCAGAATTAACTATAAAAGATATTAATACACTATTGTTAATAAAACGAAAGAAACCTTTTGAAATTATAAACAATTTCCGTTAGCTGAATTCACTCCGGCTAATGACATGCAATAAATTGTTACGAATAATAATTAACGACGCAAAATAACCACACTTTGTAGTAAATTTGTGGCTGGCTTGAAATGTGCGACGAAAGTACATCATGAAACTATTCAGTGTGTTAGCATTAGTTGCTGTAGGAAGTGGGTTCCCTTTATTTGATAGACTCTTATGGTCAGAAAGTACTCAAGTTGATAGGGTCATCAAATTAGGGCCTGAAGAGTACAGACTTGTTAGTGAACAGGACAAGGTGAACTTACGAAGGCAAAATATTAAATTTATGGATGTTACCAATGCCATGGATAAAATGCAAATCGAAGAAGCATTCAATTTAGGATTAATTCAAAGTATTCCCAAACCCCAAACTTGGATTTCGACTTTAACTGGCACTAAAATGCTTGAGGAAATTTCACCTCCTAAGAATTATTCATATCCAACATCTATAAAGCATCAACAGGAGGTTGATGGATTAATTAAACATATTAATACCACTAATATGTATGACAATTTGGCCAGGTTTACCTCGTTTTATACTAGGTATTATAAAACCGATACAGGCTATGAAAGTGCCGAATGGTTATATGGGCAACTTTTTGACATTATAGCACCGGTACAAAACAAGGTTAATTTAACCAAGTTTCGTCATGAATGGAAACAATTTTCAATAATTGCTGAAATCCCCGGAAAAGTAGAATCTAAAGTTATTGTTGGTGCTCATCAAGATAGTGCCAATATTTTACTTCCTAATGTTCTTAGATCACCTGGAGCCGATGATGATGGAACAGGAACAGTTACAATTTTAGAAGTTTTTAGAATTTTGATTGAGGCCTATGCTAAAGGCGATTTTGAGCCTCATCATACTTTAGAGTTCCATTGGTATGCGGCAGAAGAAGGTGGTTTGTTAGGTTCATTTGACGTTTTTAAAAGCTTTTATCACTCTAACGAGACAGTTGTAGGGCTTTTACAACAGGACATGACTGGTTATACTGCAAATATGAAAGAAGGTGATGAACATGTAGGATTAATTAGCGATTATACTTCTACACATCTCAACGAATTTGTCAAATTGATCATTGACCAATACTGTGATATTCCATACCATGAAACCTTATGCGGTTATGCATGTTCCGACCATGCTAGTGCCATTGAACATGGATTTCCTGCCAGTTTTGTTATTGAGAGCGAATTCAGTTTGACAAACGACTACGTTCATACGGCCCTTGATACTATTGATAGGGTCGATTTCAATCATGTTAAAGAACATACCAAGTTAACTTTGGGATATGCTTACGAATTGAGTTTAGCCCATGTTGAAACTTGAGAGTTTATAATAATATATAGGAATTTATATAGCGATTGTCGCGGCCACACCACCAGTTCAACCACCGCATTATTTCTCAGTTATTTCACAGTGGCAATGAACGGAATCTCAGTTGATATCAATCATTTAAAGAAAGGGGAAGTTTCTATGGGAACGTCCATTATGGCCGTTAAATTTAAAGACGGAGTTATATTGGGTGCTGATTCTAGAACTACTACCGGATCTTATATTGCCAATAGAGTTACCGATAAGTTAACCCAAATTCACGATACGATTTACTGTTGTAGGTCAGGATCAGCAGCAGACACTCAAGCAGTAGCCGATATGGTTAAATATTACATTCAATTATATACATCTCAATTAAAACCAGATGAAAAGCCAACCACTGATGTAGTGGCTAACATTTTTCAAGAGATTTGTTATACGAATAAAGATGCATTGACAGCAGGAATTATATGTGCTGGTTACGATGAACAAAACGGGGGTAGTGTATATTCTATACCACTTGGTGGATCAATTCATAAACAGGAGTATGCTATTGCTGGGTCTGGTTCAGGATTCATTTACGGATGGTGTAACGAGAATTTTAAACCGGGAATGGAGAAGGACGATTGTGTTGCTTTTATCAAAACCGCATTACTGGAAGCTATTAAATGGGATGGTTCTTCTGGGGGTGTAGTAAGAATGGTGGTATTGACAAAAGATGGTGTCGAGAGGAAGATCTTTTATCCTCATGAAATAAAGGTTTAGTATTAAAATTCATTTATTTAAACCTATTGTATAATAAAATTTACAATAACATGATACTTCTATGGTACCTATAAATGCTGCTTTACTTGATTTAACAGAAAGTTTTGTAAAGTCTATAATATCCGGGTTTTGATGCCAAATATGCCTTTTCTTCGGCAATTTCTTGTTTCAAGATATCAAGGTCTAATTCTCTCCTTCCAGTATCGATATCAATATCTTTGGCTCTTATAAAGAGTTTCCAGTTTCTCTTCCATATCTTATGTCCCACGTAAAAGACTATAACTACAGGAACAGCTAAATATGTTTTAAAAAACGACTCAGCATCAGGAGATTCTCCCAAGGGGAATAATGCCACCCAAAATTGTAAAATCAACACTGTAAAATTTAAAACTGCCCCAAATACCGAACCATAAATACCAGCTTGTGCCGTATAAGCTATTTCATCAGTGGTCCTGCCTTGAACAGTTAAAGCTCTTCTAAATCTGAGATGACTAAGACAAATCGAACCCCAAGTAAAAATCGATGACAAACCCGATAACGCTAATAACCAATCAAAAACATCTCCGGATTTATTAGAAGCAGCAATAAACGCTATCAAACCAAAAACGCATTGGACAATAATAGCAGTTAAAGGTCTACCGGATTTATCAATATACCCTAAAAACTTTGGGGCTTGACCAGAAGCTGCTAAAGCTGCTAAAGTACGAGAAGAAGCATATACGGAAGAGTTTCCAACTGACAAAACTGAAATCAAAATAACAACATTCATGACACTGGGTAAACCAGAAATACCAGCCTCTTCTATAGCAATAACAAAAGGAGAAGCTCTTGCATCATACGATGAAGCCCCTTCAGTTAATTTTGGATCATCATAAGCCACTAATAAGCCCACCAAGCATAATGAAATGACGTAAAATAAGGTAATTCTCCAGAAAACTTGTTTAGTAGCTGAAGGTAAAGATTTTCTAGGGTCTTTGGTTTCAGCCGCAGCCAAGCCGCATAACTCCGTACCACTGAACGCAAATGCTGCTGACACAAAGTTAACAATAACACCTTTAGCACCATTAGAGAAAGCACCAGGGTGTTGCCAGTATTTACCACCAATGTATTTATGGTTGGGGCCACCGCCAGCAGCTAGTATAATTCCTAAAAAGATAAAACCAACAACAGCTGTAACTTTTATAATGGAAAACACAAATTCAGCTTCACCATAACCTTTAACGCCAAACAAATTGATAGCCGAAATAAAAAACCAAAAAATAGCAACGAAGGCAGCGGAGTTGATTTCATCATTCCAATATTGAATAACAATGGCACCCGCCACCATTTCTAAGGGAAACACCACTAACCATTGTAATGCATAATTCCAAGCCATAGCAAACCCCCATGAAGGATCAATGAACCTCGAATTGAAAGTACAAAATGAACCCGAAATAGGAAATGTAATGGCTAATTCTCCCAAAGCTTGGACAGTACAATATATCATCATCCCAATCAAGATATAAGCAATAAGAACCCCGGCAGGACCTCCGTTTCTCAACGCACCTCCAGAACCTACGAAAAGACCAGTACCAATAGAACCACCGATGGCAATCATTTGCAAATGTCTTGATTTCAATCTTCTTGATAAAGGCGAGTTAGCGGTTTTAATAGCTATTTTCTCTTCTTCTGATAAGTTAGGATCAATACCTAAATCTTCATCATCGACTCTTTTGAAATTGTCGATGAATTTGGCAAAACCAGTCAATTTGGGTGCATTGTCTTGGGCATCAAAACCATCAATATAAATCCCACCGTTTTTCTCATCGGATGATCCGTCAGCAATTTCTTTGGACCTGATATAACTCAATTCCTTTTCAACCATGCTTTTTTTTTGGGATGAAAGATAAGACTGGGGACTATTGGCATTTATGGAGTTTGATAATTTGAAAAAGCAACATCAACCTTATCAAAATTTACATGCAAGGCGTTCCGTATGCAGGAATCCCAAAGCTTAAAGTTGAATTTTTAAGATTTTATTGGAGGTCACAGGAATGCTTATCAGAAAGGCCTGCATCGCGTGTAAATCTGACAATAGGTCTGGTTATGTTCAAACCATGCAACGTTGTTCATGTCGATAGTTTGAGTTTCACCAAGTGGAAGGCATGAAGGTGTCAATACGTTGAATTGATTATATCCTATAAAGTATAATCGATTAGGTTTATATGCCAGGAAAACAGTAAACTAAGAGTCTGCAATTTTAAAATGTGCAGCCAACAAGAAAATGCTACCAACAATTTTGAGGAAAAGGTATTTTTCCGAAATCATCAAACCATATTTCAGTAGAGATTTGAGAAATGCCGTAGTTGAAAATATGATTGTTAAAACGAGATATTTTCTGGACTATCAAGATAGGATACTGAGGCAAAAGCCGTTGGACAGGGGCCCATGAAGTTTGCTACTAGTTGCTTTTTAGAGAACTGGGATTTATTTTCAAGGTTTCGCCGCATAGAAGGTGTTTTTGGGGTAATCTTTGCTCGTAAAACATACCAACCTGATTGTTGTCATGGATTTATCAAATATATTTTTCCTATACAGTTTGCGAATCCATATTACCGTTTTAAGCAATGTTGCTAGAGGTGTTGTAGATACTTGAAATTTGCTCACAAAGTAAGTAAGAATATACGATCAATTAAGCAGAGACTCATTCATAAACATACGTTGAAAAGTTGTAGCAGTATAATGCTGACTGGTTCTCACTTAATTTGGTTGGTGATTTTTACAGTCAGACACGTCTGAAAAATGAGAATTCAAATAATGATGATGTCAAAGAGATATAGGTCTGTGATTCTCAAAACATTTATAGGGTTTATAGTTGTTTGTGGAATATTCAGATATTTGCAATTAATACGTAAGCCAGACTTTGATAGATTAAATGCAAACACAATCGAATTTAATGCCGAGGATATACCTTACAACAAGATCAATGATGTTGATATCCATGCTAGTAATTACGACACTTTATTTCAGAAAATCGATTATCGTGAATTCATACATTTCCTGCTTAATGAGAAATGTGACCTTTATTTCAAGAACATGTACATGGATCACCCCGAATGGCAGAATGATCCTAAATATGGGTTTAGTTTTAGTAAACAGATCTTTACTTCATTCGAAACATATAAAGAACACATTCTCAAGAAACTTCAAGAAGGAAAACAAGCTGATGAGAAATTACCCTCGGATGACGATATTAAAGTCGATTATCAAAGAGGATGGGAGGTTGTTAAGAAAGACGAACAAACAATTCATAATTATATGTCCAACATTGTCCTTTATCACCGATGTTATGTGGAAAATCATCGATCCCATTTGGATCAACAGGACTTATTTAAGCGAATCTTCCCATATTTAACTGGAGTTTTTCCCACAGTTGAAGATTATAATTTAAATCCTGTTTTGTATCACAAACCAACTGACAACAAACCCTATTTCCAGGCTATGAAACAAAGCTTAAACGGTCGAGGGATTGTTTTAACCATTAAAGATAGTCATGTAGATGATATGGTTCGATTAGTCAAGTTGTTACGACACCTAAAGAATCAATTGCCTATTCAAGTTATATATTGGAAGAACTTATCATTGTCGTCTAAAAAGGTTATAATTCAAGCTTGTAGAGCAAAAATGATTATCGGAAACGAAGAGGTTCCTAAACAAGTGATTTACTTTATGGATGTACGAGAATCCATAGACGAAAGGTTTCAATTTCAGTTTGAAGGATTTGGTAATAAAGTATTGGCAACCATATTCAACACTTTTGAGGAAATGATTCTTGTTGATGCCGACACTATTATATTGAAACCTCCTGTGGAATTTTTCGACATGGAAAAGTATAGAGTTAATGGAACAGTGTTTTTCAAAGATCGTAAGGCGGTTGAATTCAGGCCCCCTCAAGATTTAGTATTCTTTAAAAAGATGATACCGTCCAAGTTTGATTCCTTAGCATTTGATATTAACCAACCAACCAATTATACTCTTTCTAGATCATTTTTTAAAGGTTACAGTCATTACATGGAAAGTGGATTGGTGGTTATTAATAAAAAGAGACATTTTTTCAAGCCGTTTATAATGGCACAATTGAATTTTATATATCCTGTAAATGCTCGAGTTTATGGCGATAAAGAATTTTTCTGGCTATCATTTTTAATAATGGGAGACGAATCGTATTCTTTTAATCGGCATTTTGCGGCAGCCATTGGAGAACTTACACCCCAAAATGAACGAGAAGCTGATATTGGAAGAAGTAAAGAATTTCGAGGCAAAGAACTTTGCTCCAATCATCCAGCTCATATTAATGATGAGGATGATCATGCGTTATTGTGGTTTAATTCAGGATTCAAGTTTTGTGGACAACTGTATGATGCTGAGAAGGAGTTTGAAGTCAAGAAACGGTATACTGCATTAAAAACATTGGAGGAGTTCAAAACATTTTTTGACTCTAAACTAACAATTAAACAGGCGATTATACCACCTTCAATTAAGGTCTTTTCACCCAAAACTGATGGCGAATCTGATAAGGCGTGGTTGAATATGATGCAATATTGTCACGGGTATACATGGTGTGCGTATTCATCTATTGGTGAAGAATACGATGAAGCCAAAATTGGTTATGTTATTGATTATAATGCAGATGAAATTCGATATTTTGGGGAAATGGGTGATATTTGGACCGGAGTTACGGACGTTTCTATATCTCCTTTGAAAGATTTAGAACTTACAAAAGAAGAAACTGAACAATTGACGAACGAGGGATTAACGGAATGGTTTGACAAGATAATCTAAAATCGCCCAAAACGTTTACGTGTATATTAGCATATGGTTAGCTAATGATTTAGGTGATCATAAATAATAGATAGAAATACTCACATAACTATAGTGCGACCCATAACGACGACATTCAGATCCCATGACGATGGATCAGGTGTTTAATGATCTTCTTGTTTCTTGTAGAACAGGAGACATCGATACCGTAGACACTCTACTATCGACCCCGAATTTAAACATCAACCAAACCGACGAATGGGATTATTCTCCGCTCATATTAGCATCAATATGTGGCCATGTTGAGATTGTCAACTTACTACTAAGCAGAGGTGCTACTTGTGATCGTGATACTTTCGAAGGCGAGAGATGCATATACGGGGCGTTGAATGATGAGATCCGAAACTTGTTGTTGAGTTTTGACATCTCTAAGAAAGTCGATATCAGTCAACCATTTGCCAGTCATTTATCTTCAATGCTCAATCCAGTTAATCCATTATTATGCAAAGACATTGTATTTGTCACCAACACGGGACATGAAAATAGACAGTACTTTAGTTTGAATAGGTTTTTGTTAGCAGCTAGGTCGAAATATTGTTTACAAAAACTAAATGACGAATGGCTGAACACAAGTGTTGTAGATTTAGGTGACATTGATGCAGAAACATTTGGAAAATTAGTGGGATATATATATTTGAAGCCGGATTCACTTGATTATGATCGAAGTTTGGTTGAATTAGCGTCGTCCTGGGGATTTGATGATCTTGTCAAAAGCTTAGAGGTTTTAAAAGGAAAGAATGAAAAGGAAAAGGCAAAGACCAATCATGATAATTTGATTCTATGGGTAGAAATTGCCAGAAAGAATATGAGTGAATTTGTCACATTGATAATTGATAGTAAAGTCATTGTTAATTTGGATGAATTCCAAGTGCATCAGCAAATTGAGCAAGACCAATTAATAGATGCCAAAGAAATAGATCCCCACAAAGAAATAGATTCCGACGAAGAAATAGATTTCGACGATATAAACCCCCAATTATATATTCAATCTTTTCAGAAAAAACAATTACTAAATTGTGATGTTTTACCAGATGTTCTATTATCAGTAGTAGATGTCTTGACGAATTCCCTAAATTATTATCCTTGTCATAGAGCGATGTTACTACGATCTGAATATTTCGATACTATGTTCAACTCGGAGATTTTCGCTTCTAATATGGCAATCCCCGTATTAAACCAGGATTTTGGGGAAATCATAAATAAACCTAAATTTAGACATCTTCCTATAATCAAACTAAACTGCACAAACTTGGAAGTGGCCGAAATCATCCTAATGTTTATATACCATGATGATATAAATGTTTTGCCGTTGAAATTGACAATTGACGTTTTATTCTGTGCCGATGAATTATTTCTTGAACGACTAAAAACCCTTTGTGCAGTTAACATTACTTCCCAGTTTAAAACATTTACCTGGAATGAATATAATCTTTTATTGCCAAGGATAGGATATAATTGTTATGATATAATACGTGTATCATGGCAGACTCGTAGTGATAAGTTAGAACAACACATGACGAAATTCATAGCTTATAATTTGGCCCTGATTTATCGAGATCCTGACGAATCTAAAAAATTACGAGACTTGATCGAAGAATCTGCTAGTAGAATTGAACAACGTCAGGATACAGATACTATTGAGTTAATTGATGATATTCGATATTATCTAGCTAAGAAATATGGTGTCAGTGGCGAATCGTCGTCAGACTTTAATGATTTGGGGTTACCGTGGAGTGCTAATTTGGAAAATCCAAAGATTTTACAAACTGCGATGTTGGCCTACGATAGGGACGTTGAAATGATTGATGATTTACTTGTGCAATTGAACTTGGAGGCCTAGATGGTCTACGCATGTGATATGTATATAATAGTGGAGTCATCCATGTGAAATTGGATAATTATAAGTCCGGCTCCCCCGCATATTTGGGTATAAGAAGTTCGCGTAGGCTAGTAATTTTTGATATAGTTAATATGTCAGATTTAAGTGAGCCGGGATTCGAAGGAACAGAGTTGTTGAACTTTATGCAGTCGGTGTTGGACGATGATCCAGAGTTGAGGAAGAGATCAATTCAACAAGCTAAGGCCAATGTTGTTTTGATTCTTAGAAACAAAGACAAGAAGACCAAATCGTGGTTTTTTGGGTTTAACAACAATGGAGAAGTTCAGAAACTTGAAGGCAAAGTTCCCAAAGCCGATGTCACGATTTCGATGTCAGATACCGATTTTCTCAAGTTGATTAATGAAGAGGCTAATCCTCAGTCATTGTTCATGTCCGGTAGATTAAAAGTTAAAGGTAATGTAATGAAGGCAGTAGCAATTGAACGAATCTTACGAGCTGCTGATCCACGACCAAAGGCTAAATTATAAATTAATAAACAATAGCATAACTTTTGTAAACTTTCTTGTGAACTTTTCGTTTTGTTGGAAACTCTTTGTTGGAAACTTTCTTTGTTGTAGACTTGCACATGATAATGAGCGCAAATGATTTAATTGTACATTGTTAACATAACTCATATACTTTAAAATATAAACTCAATACAAGCTAATCTAATACATTCTAACCCAGTCACCATGAGTTAAACAACTAGTTAATTGAGCGTGAAGAGGAGGTGGATATTCGCCGGACTTGTCTTCCGAAAACAAGTTTGGGAACAACTGTATCAATCTAACAATAGTATAACTGGTTTCAGTTAATGCAAATTGCTGCCCGAGACAAATTCTAGGTCCACCGTTAAAAGGCAAATAAGCCCAGCCGGGTTTCAATGACTTATCAGCCCATCTTTCAGGTTTAAATTCAAGAGCATCTTTACCAAAATACTCTGGGTTTCTATGAGTGGCTGATATAACATATGCAACAACGGTTCCCTTTTCAATCAACACAGGCTCGTCAAGGTTTTTACCACCACCTCTAGGAAGAGTAGTATCTTTGGTAGCACATCTAAAGTTCATAGGGACCGAAGGATACAATCTAAGAGTCTCATTAATAACAAACTTTAAGTATTCACATTTCTTGAGACTTTCAAAAGTAATGGAATCCAAATCGGCATTTTCACCGTCACCAAAGCAATTGTAAATATCATCTTTCAATTTGGCGTAAATATCAGGATTCCGGGCTAATTCGTAGAAAACCATACTCAATAATCCGGCAGTGGTATCTCTACCAGCAATCATAATATTTAACAATTGGTCTCTTAAAATCACAGGATCTCTAGTAGACTTGACTAATTCATACAAAAAGATATATCCAGATTCGGATTTTTTAGCTAATTCCTCAGGAGAAAGATTCAAAGCTTGTTCAATGTAAAACTTGGCGAAATCATGAACCACAGCACTACTGCGCTTGAATCTTGGAGGATTCAAAATCCAATAAAAGTTTTGTAACCAAGCTCTGGAAGCACAGTATTCCTGAGCAATATTGAAACTATTGTAGAAAGCATCAGCATCAAAACTACCGGGAGGAGGAGATTCGCCAATTTCTTTACTCATTAAACCAAATAACGAATGACCAAATAAAAATTCCGTAGACGTGTCTACAGTATATCTAAAAAAGAGTTCCTGAAGATCAAAAGGCTGACCAGCATTCTTTCTAATATGTTTTGCCAAGTTTTGGATATGGACTTCCACGGATTGGGTATGAGCCACTTGTTCTCTAGAAAAGTTAGGTCTTAATAAAGCTCTACTAGTTTTCCAACCTTCACCATCCAAAGTGAAAACTCCATCTCCCAATAACGGCTTGAAATGACTATGTCTCAATCCCATGACAAATTCATTAAATTGAGTAGCCAACACGGCTTTAATATTATCAGGGTGTTCCGTAACAAAAATCGTGTGTCCCATATTACAATTCCAACTGTGACCATAATCCCTGAAAAACTCCCAAACCATTTTCAATACTTTCCCATCACGCTTAAAACGGAAAACATTTACTGGATTCCTACTAAAAATAGGGTATCCAGGAAGAACCTTTGGATCATAAGCATTGAATTTATACTTTAAGTAAGTTCTCTTGATAAACCGGAAAATTACATAGAATACCAATAATCCACCAAGAATAGCATAAACGTGATAAGAAGTCAATTGACTAATATCAAGATTATTTAAATCAGACATTCTAATGATAAAAAATTACGCTAGAAACCAAACCAGAAATGGTTCAATTTATAATTAAGCGTTTAAGTGGGGAAGGGGGAAAACACTTGGAGCACTGAACCTTGTGGTAGTTAGCGGAGTTGACTGCATGTGAGATGCGAATGGAATTTAGGGATTTGGAGACGATTCACATGCTATTTTCATGTGAAGAGTCCAAACTCCGGAGCCATATGTTAACAAAGCTAACAAGCTTTGCTTACCAGTTACTATTCCACTGTTGACATTGGCTGAAGCATCACTTTAATCGGTTGGGTGAAGAAAGAAGGTCTCCGGGGTTAACTCCGACACATACATAACTCCGATACGATAGTAGCCGCATTAATAGAATACTAATAGAATACTAATAGAATTTACTATAAGGAATTTATACTAATAGAATAGGGATTTAATGCTATATGGAATTTACTATAAGGAATTTACTATAAGGAATTTAATGCTATAAAGAATATAATGAGTGCTGTATTAAATTACAGAATATAATGTACACCGTATAAAGAAAATAGAATATGGAAGATAATGAAAGGGATATACAATAGGAATAGAATAGAGTAGAATATGGAGTAGAATAGAATAGTGTAGGAATATAGAGTAGAATAGAGTAGAATATAGAGAATAGAATAGGGTAGGCCTACAAAAGGTGTACCGATGTGCAAATTACCACAAGCGGGCAAGTCACTTCCCCGTATTTTAATGTCGCGGACATAACTAATAGTTGGCTGGACAATAAGATCGAATTCGTATCGTTAAGCAGATCGAATTCGTATCGTTAGATCAAGATCGTATAGTTAAGCAGATAAATTCGTATCGTTAAATTCAAATACGTCATTGTAAGTGCCATGACCAAACGATTAAAACAGTTGGGCTGGAAGTTGGACAGCAAAACTGAAATCGTCCTCAAGCAAATATATGCGTATCTCCTCCACGGCTTTGGGTTTACCGTAAACTTAAATTTACAGCAAATCATGCACGGTCCGTTTGTGGATTCTTTGGTCAAAAAGGATAAGGGCAATTACCAGGAACTCCCACCACCGTTCATCAATGAACAGAATATAGCGGTGCTTGACAGTATATTTGACGACTTGTACTTTACGCAAATCTACAAGGCCCAATTATTGTCCACCACCACTGCCAGCCATGACATTGACCAGTACTTGCCGTTGCGGACTCATGCTGTGTTTGATAATTACGCCATCCAAGACATTCAACGGGGGTTTTTCTCACTTGCTAGGAACGATTGGGTCGATACGCCATTGATGCGGTACCTCCACTTTACCAAAGGCAATTTGGATAAGGCCATGACGTTATGTGTGAAACATCTCCATTGGCGTACCAAAACCCATCCCGTAGAACAATACATCCAGGACGGCGATTACCAATTGTTCCGAGATGACCCCGATAGTCAGATCATTTATAGTTTACGGTTGAACCACGTCTATATACGAGGCCGCGACCGCAAGGGTAGACCCTTAGTAACGGTGGAAGTCTACAAACACTTTCGGAGTGATTGTCCCGACGAGGATTTTGAACGGATCATTTGTCTTATTATCGAATGGACTCGGTTGAAGTTGCTGGAGTCCAACGGTATCACTAAAGGCACGTTATTATTTGATCTCACGGACTTTTCCTTGGCTAACTCCGATTTGCACGCGGTTCGATTCTTGGTGAATATTTTCCAGCAGTATTACCCGGAATACCTTGGACTTATCATCATCCACAATGCACCATGGATCTTTTATACGATCTGGAAGATTATCCGTACGTGGTTGGACCCGGTGATATCGTCGAGAATAGTGTTTACGTTCCGATATGGCGATTTGGAGAAGTTGATTGCTCCGGAATGGATCAGCACCCGATTGGGGGGCAATGACGGGTTTGAGTTTCAGTATATCGAGCCCACCAAGAGTAATAGCCGCATGAAACCGGTAGATGAGAAGTTTAAACGGTTGATTGAGAAACGACGGATGCTTACGCTCCAGTTCATCGAGGCTACGCTTAATTGGGTCCATGCTGAGTCGCAACAGGAGTCGTACAATTATTTGGTGCAACGGCTCCGGCTCCAGAAACAGTTGGCGAAGAATTATATTGACATGGACCCGTATGTACGGACCAGGGGTGTTTTTGATCGTAATGGCGAGATCGACCATGTGGGGTATTAAAACAATCCTATATTATTTAAGGTGTACCGGGGAGTTTACAGGTGTACCGATGTGTTTAGGGTTCAGGGAAAGTGTATTCGAAACCTTTCTTATGGTTCACGTGTATGGCTCTTAACCTATGGTAAAGTGTAGTGCAGGTCTCGATCAATGATAACAGAGAAAGTGGATAGCAAAGAAAAGTGGATAACAAAGAAAAGTGGATAAAAGAGGATAAAAAAGGACAAATGAGAAGGAAGCGGAAGAGAATTTCTGTAAACAGCTAGAAACAATATATAATACTAAGTAAGGTTTAATGTAAGCAAGCTTTAATATAAGCAGCTGGGTGTAAATTAGAGCCTCGGTGTAAATTATGGACCGGTGAAGTAGACCGGTGATTATGGACCGGTGAATCTGGCAATCCTTAGGCCTAACGGCCTAAGGACTAGGCTAAGCAAGACCAAAACCCTCGTGTCCTTCGGTGATTGCCAACAACAACGATCCCCTCAATGTCTCATAACTCTCGTACGCCGGCAAATCAATCTGATTAAAACACGTATGTGACGATGGTAACCGTTCTACACTCCCGTAATCTCGGTGGATCGTAAACTTGCACACTCCGTTGGCTCCACTCAATTCCTTGAACCCGTTCAATGGCACTTTGGAGGTCCCGGTAGCAAATTGCAACAATTTGGCCCGCTCTTCGTTGTCAAAAGACTTGACAGCTCGCCAGAACCATAAAATCTGGGTCGACGATGGTGAGTAATTCGTGTAGGTGGTATTGTTTTGCCAATCGTTAACGTCAATGTCCGGGAGTCCACTGATCAATAACTCCAATTCTTGCTCGTCAAAAATCGACACGAGTTCTTTGGGAACGATTTCATGGAACCCAATAATGAAATTATCCATTTGGTCTGCCACTGATGTTTGTAATCGATACTCCACTACCAGCCGGACGTACTCGTGCTTATTGAGTTCCGTCACTGGGATATTACGGCCGTTAGGAATGAGATCTACGACTTTGGTTTCGCCGTAATCGTTGGTTTCTACCGAAAAGTCCTCGGTGATAACATCGGTGATATCGTTCTCCAACATCCACACCAACGACTTGAAATACTCGAGGTCCAATGTCTCCATGTCCTTGAGTGACACTTTCCGCCCCAAGATCCGCTTATACACCGCCCGACTAAAATGACAGTCCAAATAACACCCGTCAAAAATCGCCTTACCAATGATTTTACCAATAAACTTGAAAAACGACAAGTGCTCGGGGTTAACGTACGACACTCGGTTCGGGTGGTACGTGTTTTCGTCCGAGGCTACCGGAGAGAACAACGCATAGTCGGGATTAAACATTTGCCGACTCAATACTTGGAACCATTCCCGCGTCACTCCGCCCGCATCAATCCCCGCCTCGCCCTGGAAACTAATCTCCAACTTGCTGTTGCGGAACTCTTCCTGGCCCTTATAGAACAACGCCCGGAAACTGTCCAAAAACACTTGGTGCCGCAGTACCGTAATCGCTAATGCTTTGGGCTCCGTCACGTGCTCGTGCAATTGGCGGTCGAAATAGTTTTTTTTATTATCAAATTCCAACACGCGGGGGTTCCGCACCAACATCGCGAACGGGCCGCTCATCAAATGCGGGTTCACCCGCACCATCTGGTTCAAAAGCTTCTTGTGCTCGTCGGTGAACGAAAAGAACAAGTTTTCAATCGGCTCTACCGTAAAATCAATCCGCCGGGCCTCGTACTTAATCACGTCCTTGCCCTGGAGCTCCTTGACTTTGCTGTGCTTGCACACCACCATCAACGCTTCAATCAACGGAAGGAGTAACGTGGCGCTGCCCAATGCCTCGGTCTCTTCCAACGCCCGGAGACTGTCGGATAACGCGTCCCACAACGATCCGAGCGCTAATTGCTTATACAACTGCGTCAACTCCTCCATGGCGTCCACAGGTCCGTTGCCGGCGGCCTCAAACATGTAGTCCAATGCCGTCAATACCCGGAGGAGCTTGGCCTGGTCCGAGCTCGACGTATTAAACTTGGCAAACCGCCCCAGATTGTCGGCGGCACGGTCCGAGGCGGGATCGGGATCGGCCGAGGCGGGATCGTGATCGGCGGACGCGGAGGCATCGGTGCGGATCCGCGCCGTCAACGCCGCCAAGTCCTTGATAATGCCCTGGCCCAACGCCGTGGCCCGCTCGCTCAACTCCCCGCTGAACACCTTCTGGGCCCCCTCAAGCACCGTAAAGTTTTGCATGGCGCTGATGGCCCGCCGGAACGTCGTATTAGGACAATCGTTGGCCATGAGGATTTGCACCATCTGGCGGAGCACCGCCCGCGGAATCCGCGGCATCTCCTTGTGCTGCTGGCGGAGCACCCGCAAGCTCCGGCTCACCAACTGCAAAACCCGTGACAAAAGGTCCATCAACGGAGCGTCTTCCCGCAACGTCGGATGCTGCAACAACTTCAAAAGCACATTCACCTGGTACTGGCCCAAATCCTTGGCCCGCTTCTTGTCGTCCCGCTCCACCACAAAGTAGTACCGCACGTACCGGTTGTTCTCCAAGAGATAGTGCACCAAGTCCATCGTCTGGCTCGCCACCACGAGCGGCGTCGTCTGCGTCGGAACCACCGGCTTGTCGGTATCGCCCTTGCCCGCCTTGTGGGAAAGACTCCGGTACACCTTGCGGAGCCCCTTGGCATCGCCAACAGCTTCCTCAAGCACGTACATAAGCAAGTTCAATACCTCGGTCCGTGTCTGTTTGTTGAGACACAAGGTCTTCAAGGCGTTGTGCATGGCCTCCCGCTTGGTAACGGGCAACGGCACAAACACGAGTCTCACGAGCGCCGCCACTCCCGCCTTGTCGACCAATGCCACGAGGTACCCGTTTTTGGTGTGGTTTTTGTCGTCGGCGGGGGCGGAGGCGGAGGCGGCATCATTATCGGAGTCTCCTTGGGTTCCCCCGAGGATCGCAAACGCATTATGGAACGTCAAGGGTTCCCGGATATCGTTGTAAATGCTGTCGTCGTCGCTGTCGTCGTCGCTTTCGCTGGCCCGCCCCGGAGTGGGTCCGCCGCGGATCGCCGCATACGATTCCTGTTGAAGAATTTGGTCGCGGATCGAGTCGGGAAGTGCCCCCAAGAAACTGGGGTCGATTTCCCGGGCGTCGATGCCGGCGGTGGACGCTGAAGCCCGCCGTTCTCGGACGTACTGGGTGAATACCTCCTCGCGAATGTCTTCGGGCAACGCCGCAAAGAACTCGGGGTCGATGTCGGTGCCGCTAATGTCGACTTCGGAGTCGCCAATGGGGATCCATACCGGAGTCAATGCCGCCGGCGGGTTTTCGGCGGCCTCCGCCTCGGCCTGGGCCCGCGCGTCCGCCTGCGCCTGTTTCTGCTGCTGTTTTACGCGCCGCGCTTCTTGGCGCTGCTTGACAACGTCCGCCGCTAACTCCTTCCGCCGCCGCTCGATGCTGATACTGTCGGCAACAATCAACTCGAGAATCCCCGGCACCACCTGTGTCACCAACCGGTCCTTGTGGTTGGCCACGTACTCGGGGATGCTCTCGTCCCACCGTTCGTAGGTCGACTCAATGTACAAGTTACTGAGGGGGTCTACGGGCTCCGGCTTTTTGCGGAGGAGATTGCTGATGGGAAGCCCCGTTCCGTTGGTGCCGATGTGGATGGTGCCTCGGAACGCTCCGTCGGCAGTGGTGGCCTCAGAAAGGTTGATCTCGTGATTCATTAAACCGTCAAAGATCTGGGTCAAGTTTCCTCGGTTCATTATCGGCCGAAGGTTCTCGAAAAACGACCACATAATATCGCCGTCTCGTCTTCGGGAACTACGGGGGCGTGGCCGGGGCCGGTCGTCGAGCACCGAGTCGCCGTCACTTTCGTCAGACTCTGCCATGTCGCTGAAATATTCTTCCTGCTGAAACCTTCCACCAACTTCGTGACCCTCGCGGCGGGGGCGGGGGCGGTGGTCGTGTCCATGGTCATGCACGTGATCGTGGTCATGTGAGTCTTCCGACTCAGTACCAAATGCTTCAATCCACCCGTCGAGTTCACCTTCGCTGTACTCGCTGCTTTCTTCGCCCGACCCGTACAGGTACTGCGAGTCGTCGCTACCCACAGTGGCATCAATAATCTCTACGTCGCTGCCGTCGTAGTGATTATCGTTCTCATCAATAATTTCAATTTCTCCCAGTTCAAAGTGGAACGATCCGCTCGAGCCATCGTCGTCGTCATCACTTTCCCCGTCGTCCATATCGTCATCGCCATCGGTTTCCGAACCACTATCAATTCCACTCTCCATATCACTTTGGGAATCATCAATCTCCTCGGCTCCCGACAGAAGCTCCAACTCCTCGTCGTAGCTGTCGCTATCGTACTCAACATCGTACATCCCCAACGTCGAGTTGCGGAACAAATCCGGAGTCTCGTCCCGCTCTTCCCGCTCCTCATCATCGTCATCGTCATCCAACTCCACTACTTCCTCTTTTTCAGCCAGTTCCTCAAAATACTGGTTATACTCACTCTTGATCTTGCCAATCATCGTCATCGCAAACGTCGCCGACTTAATCACCTTGTCAATCCCCGGAAAATTCAAATCTAATAATCCTATAACTCCGGTCACGTGACTTGGCACGTGCTTCTCGATCATACACCGACCAATATAAAACAAGTCCAATTTGCTAGCACGTTTCTCAAACAACGGCCCTGCTACCTGGCGGAACTTGCTGGATACCAACGACCCGATCAAATCCAAGATGTCTACCAATTTGTTGTAGCGGATTTCGGTAGGATGAAGAGTCTGGGCATCCCGGAGCGATTTCACGATATGGTCACAGCAAAAATTGCGTATAAATGCCATATCGGGGTTCTCCTTGGTGGGCTTGGGGTTGTTGGCGTTGTCGATGACCGGCGTCGACATCAACGCAAGCACTGCCAACTTGGTAATCGACAGCACCGCCGCTCGGCGTTCCGATTCGATTCCCGAACACGTCAAAACGTTGGTGGTGATCAAATGGTGGATCAAAATATTGAGTCCGGTGGCCCGGGGTTTGCGATTGTGGGGATCCTTCTTGGAAAACGTCATAAACTCCAATTTGGCGTGCATGTACGACCCCAAGAGTTCCGTTAATGTTTGTAGGAGAAAACATGTGTAGGTGAAATCGGGGTTTTTAAAGATTTCCGCCAACTTCAGGTCTTTTTTGGTGGTGGTTTCATCATCAGTACTTGTCCATATATCCTTTTGACTCACTTTCACAAGCTCCCCAAGAATAGTATGAATAATTAATGTTGAATTAAGTTCATCACGTGACTCATCATGTGATTCATCACGTGCCATATCACGTGCCATATCCAATGGAGCAGCAACTATTGATAATTCGGTAGGAGGATGGACACCATCAATACCGTAGAGTCTAACCTTTTGGGACACTAACTTGGTGAACGTTGTAGGGTTTCGGAACGGCAAAGCTCCAAAGTCTTTCAAAAACTCCGGCAATGACCGTTTAGTCTTTTGATGGGCCACTACCCTTTCAATCTGGGCGTCCATGATGTTTTCAACAACATAGGACGTCTCGAAGCACCGCCGTAGAAGTACCACCACCGCCTGTTGGTCCTTTTTGGTGGGGTCCACGGTGTTATTGGCAAAGAAACTGCTACACTCAATAATCCGCCTGATAATCGGCGAGTCGGCAAGTTTTACTCGTAACGACTCGTCGTTGGTCAATAAGATAAGCACCTTGACCACGGCCGATACGATTTTGGGGCTGGACAAGGCGGAAATGCCGCAAATGGCCGAGAATAATGCGTGTCGCATCTCCGGGGTGATCATTTCGCCGACAATAAATTCGGCATCGGGAACATAATCGATGGCATAATGGTGGTACCGCCTGGAAGACTGCACGCTTTGAAGCCCAAGAGCCTGGTGTACGATCTGGAAACTTGCCGAGGCCCAATCGTCGTTAATATCGTTGTCGTTGGTGCCGAGCAAGTCCAAGAAAATAGTCACGATTCGCTTGTACAACAAAACAACGGGTTGTTTCACGGTCTCGACCTCCCAGCCGTCGAGGATGGCCGCATAGAGCCTACAGTTCTTCTTATAAGTCGCTACGTCCAACCGTTGTTCGATATAAACCAATATACTCTCGTTGAGACGACAGAGTTTGGCAATGGATCCGGCCAACTCCGGGTAACAACGGTACACCTTGAACCACTCGTAGAGCCGGTTCTGGCTGATGTAATCGTTGATCTCGGAACAGTCCTTTATAACGATATCGGATTCGAACTGCGGATCATCTCGGTTGATGGTATCGCTAAGATTTTGCAATTCATCGTCGTCGATAAACGAGTTACTACCAGGCCATTCGCCGTTCCTGAGGGGCTCCAAGTCGATGGCGTTCTTAAAGTAATAATTTGCCATGGTTTCAGTGACGCCAATGCTCTTTAAGTACTGGACCTGGTCAATTGGGGGAGACACGTTCTTCCAGTGTAACGGCACAAACATCACCGGCTTGTGGTTGCCGTCGTCGTCGACAAACTCAACACCGTCGTTGGCGACGGTCCGGGTTTGGATATTTACGACTTTTGTCATGAGCAGCGGAGGAATGTGTACGAGCTCGGCCGGATGGTAAATGGTTCGGGTAATCATTCGCCCGGCAACAATCCGACAGTACGCCAAAGTGGCCTCAACAATATTGTAGAGCTCGGGGCCCTGACTGTGGAAGAAATAGTTGTGGCCCGGCAACCCGGGGTAGTTGTTGAAGTTGGTGACGGCTTCGAACAATCGGAGGATCACCTGCAATGAGTTCTTCACCACCGAACTCCGTGACGTTCCCACATACTCCAAGTCCGCCTCCGCCTCATGGTCCGCCTCCAACCCCGCCTCATGGTCGTGGCGTGGCATAACCAGAACTTCGTGGAACTGATGAACAGCAATGTCACTAAGTTTGGCCATTACGCCCTTATCCAAGAACATAATGAGGATTGCAACCTGAACCAACTCGTTGTCACCTTCCTTGATGGTGGTCATGTGCAAAATAATCGACGATATCATAAACTGGAAACACAGCTGCTGGTAATCGTCGGCGATTTCCATGTCCAACACCGCCCTAAACGTGGTGGCAATGGCGGTGGTGATCTGGACCGCCTGGCGCCGCGACACCGACTGGTTGTACTCCTGGCGCCGGTGCATACAAATCTTACTGAGATAGTTGAGGATGTCACAGATACAATGCTGGAGATGGAAACTAAAACTCCGGATCTGCATCACGTTTTTAGTCACGTGATCGGCACCTACGACATTTTTACGCCGAGGCCGAAGTTTCGGATTATCGATGTGGATCCGGAGTTTAGGGGTTTCTCGGGTACCGCCGTACTTGGGGGCGGTGGTTCGAGCAATGTCGTCAGCGACATTGGTCCGCCAGTAATTTTCTTCTCGAGTGGCCCGGGCCAAAAGTTTGCCCAAATCTGCCAACAATTTGAACCCTTCATAACACCCCAACGTCTCGGTAAGCACTACGTACCGTTCGTGCGACACAATTCCCCATTTGAAGTAGCCGTTGCTCAATGTGAAGAGCGTGGTGATAATATTGTTGATTTTCTGAAACACTATCGTAAACTGTTCTGGGTCCATAGCTTGAGTAAAGTACGAGTCGTCGGGACACGTGATCAACTTTTGTAGGGTGGAATCTTCAAGTTGGTACCGTAAAAACTCAATCATCCGAGAAAGTCCGTAATCGGTGGTATTATCTTCAAACACTTGGATCAAATCGACGTTGTACGACATAAACCCCGTCAGAATAAAGTCGTGGGGCGAGTTATCAAGTACCATATACGGAATCCAATCCTGGAAACTCATGGAATTGAGGATGTTGGGGCCCCATGTCGATTCTCGGATCACTGTCAGAACTAAAAGCCCGGCAGTTTCGTAAATCGACGAGTATTTCATGGATTCCCAGGCCACAAACTCGGTTTCAGCGTCGTTGGCGGTGTAATGCTTGGTTCCGTGTAAATTGTGGGCCAATTTGGGGATTTCTCGGACCACCATTTTGATCTGGTTAATGAGGAACGGCTTTAAGCTCGGAAAATGTCGGCCCAACTCGTCAATGGAGTTCCCCAAACTGCTGGCCATTTCAGTACGGACCAAGGGCCGGCACAACTCCGGGTCAAGGAAGATTTGGAAATATTTTTCCACACAGTTTTTGGCGATGATTTTCCGTAATCCTTCGTTGTTTAAGCAAATGGCACCAATGACTTCTAAAAGTGAGAGAAGCAAATCTTCATGGGGCAAGAAAAACCGTTCAAAGTTGTCCAAGATCGTATCGATGACGTTTGCTTCACTCAAGATCGAAAATGCCGTGGGTTCGTTGTGGATAATGTAAAACACAGTGTCAATTGTCGACGACACAATCAGAGGCCCGAAAACTCCCGGGTTTTCGAGAATCTTATTAAAACTGTGTAAAATCGGAGTGTCAAACAAGTTCCGAAGCCGGTCACCGTTCTCCCATTGCATCAATTTGGCCACAAGCTTGACGAGGTTCTTGATAAATGTCGCCTGGCGAGACGAAATCGAAAAGTAGACAAGAGCATTAGTTGGAGCTCCACCGTCATAGCCGGGATTTTCCAACGCAAACGTCACTTCGCTGCCAATGGTGTCAATCAAAAGCCGAAACCCGTGATTATCAATAAACTCCAGCACTGAGTCCGGAGAATTGGTCAAAAATAACGTGATGAGATGAACAATCGCCAACGCGTGCCATCGGTACTTGTGGGGCTCGTCCAAGAACGCCATAAGCTCCTTCAACATCCCCCCATTGGCCAACCGAGGCACAAGAGTCTTGGTACTAATTAAATTGCCCACCATATTGAGAAAATGAATATACGCTTTTTTGGACTCCGAGTCCTGTTTCAATCGTTTATGGATATGTCGTAACACCTGGTACAACGTTGCATGGTTAACGTTACCACCAAGACATCGGATCAAGTCTCCGCCCCAGACTTTCTTGAGGGAAAAGCATTCCAAGGTTTTGATGGTCAGCATGAGAATGTCGTCCGGCAACAGATCGATGGTTTCGGGCTGGATCATGTCCACCAAGAAACTAAACACGTAGGGCTGGGGCTCAAGGATCCGGGACGATACGAAATCCTCATTGCAGTCACATACAAGAAACGCAATGGCCTGTAATTTACACCGAAGCAATAAATGTCGCAAACCAATACATTCCGGGGAATCGCCGTGGAAGGCCTTGGCAACAAGCACATGGATGCCAAACTCCAACCAGCGATCAGACGGAATGGTGGCCATAGCTTTGTCAAAGATTTGCTGGAGGTGGAGTTTGGCGACATTTTCTGGAGACACAGTGAATGTCGTCAAGACATCACCACCTTTATAGTACTGAAAGTTGATGAGTTTCCACGACTGGGGGACCACAGCCTGGGCCCGGATACTTTCCACGTAGCAGTAATGATCGCCCATGACGATGGAATGGTCAGGGTCGTGGGGATGGACAAATTGGGCAGGTACTAATGGGGGGTACGCATTAATAATCGTCAAGAGCAAATTCTTATGGTCCTTGGTAGCGATGGTTTTGGAAGTCACGTGAGCGTATTTCTCGCCCAATACCATGGCGACTTCGAGACATGCCACCCGGACGGCAATCGTCGACGATTTCATAAGACTAAACACTGATTGGATGCTTCCGTAGATGGTCCGGTTACAACAATGTTCCAATAACATGTAGGAGAAGTTCAAACATGCCGTCAAAAGCTCGGTATCGCCTTGGTCCATGACCTGGAGCTTAACGGTAGCAGTTTCCAACTGATACAGATCGATTTTGGCGGAATATATTTCATCAAACAAATTAAGGACCGGGATCCAATGATACAAATCACCCCGAGGCCCTTTCCATTTGTTGTTGGCCCGCAATTTCACCGGAAGGTCAATCAACGATGAAGATGCTAGATCCAACACAAACGAATCGAGACTCGGGACCAGGTCAAGTTTCGCCCGATGTTCCGATTTGTCAATTATCATTAGCAATGAAAATCTTCGCGAATCGGTATGGACTTAAATAACGATGCTCGACTTCGGGGCCTTAGTACTCATATCCACCCTCTTTTGAAGGGGCTTGTTGATGTTCCGGAGGCCAGTAGTAATCCGTTGAAACGGAAGTCCCGGCAATTTGATCTTACGATGAACCCGTACTTGGAAAATACTGGTTCTAGACCAAAGAGAAGTCTAGAGCTTAATGACCCGGGTAAGTTTATACGACAAGGTAATAATTTACGACATGCTCTACAATTAGAACGACATCAGCACCAGCATCTACAACATTTGGGGGAGAGAGGATTATTGCCGGATCGGCAATTAAGAGAAGATTTATACGTCCAACCCCCACCCCCTGATCTCGAATGGTGGGACTCGTTTTACGTAAATGGTTCAATATATCCACGTGACCATAATCACGTGGTTTGGGATAATGCCATTAACCCCATTTCGAAATATATACAGCATCCGATACTTGAGGAACTGCCGTTACAAAAGTATGAGCCTCGGGAGCAAACGTTATACCTTACGAAACGAGAATTGAAACGTAAACGTAAGAATCAACGACAGGAGAGGATTAGAGCTCAACAGGAACGGGTGCGGCTAGGGTTGGAGCCCCCGCCTCCGCCAAAAGTTAAACTTGGCAATCTCATGAACGTGTTGACTAACGAAGCCATTAAAGACCCAACTGCCGTGGAAAGGCAGGTGAAACAACAAGTACAGCAACGGCTCAAGCAGCATATGAAAGCCAACGCCGAACGGCAACTCACTAAGGCCCAGAAACATGAAAAGATCCACCACCAATATCAACGCGACATTGCCAAGGGAGTATTTCGATCCGTATATAAAATCAACCAGTTGGTCGATAGTAAACATTTCTTTAAGGTCGATAAAGGCGCCCAGCAACTTGAGTTGACGGGTCTTTGTATAGTTACCGATACCATGACATTAATTATTGTGGAAGGCGGAGTCAAGTCCATTAATAAATACGACAAATTGCTCACAAACCGTATAGATTGGACAGAGTCTACGAGTTATGATTTAAGCGGTAATAAAGTTTATAAAATATGGCAGGGCCAAGTACCCCAGACGACGTTTATCAAATGGTCGGTGCTCAAACCCCAAACTGACGACGACATCAATAGTGTTGTGGATCGGTTTGGAATTGACAATGTATGGCGAGAAGCGTGTGGGAAAATATATAATTAATTCGCAAATGTCCTCTTATACGATTCTAGGCAGACAAGTTCCTGCTCATTATGTATGTTGTATTTAGGTGCTAATACTTCAGATTACTAATTACAGCTTTCTATGGTAACGTTGGGTTCAGTGGCAGCCATTGCTTTGTGGCCTCGTAAACCTAGTCCTACTAGCAATTCCAAGTTAAATGAATCAAAGGTAAACGAACCAAGTGAAGATTTTGATGTAGAGAAATTCATAAAGTACGTAAACCATACTAAACATTAAACAACTACTAACAATAGCGATTTATCAAACGAAAAGCCTCAATAGACACTAAATAGTAATATACATGTGTTGCTTGCTATGCTTACTAAGATTGACACGTCCACGACACGTAATGTCGGCATCCACGTCCACGTCTAAACAATCGCGTATACCGGATGTTTACAAATCACACCTGAAACGCCATTACAAATAAACTAACGCGTTTACATATAAAAATCCTCGATCCCACCACTTACAATATTCTCTAAAATGTACGTTTACAAAAGAGACGGACACCAAGAACCTGTAAGGTTCGATAAGATCACCGCTAGGGTTCAAAGATTGTGCTATGGCTTGGATACCAACCACGTCGACGCGGTTGCCATTACTCAACGGGTTATTTCTGGTGTATACCAAGGAGTTACTACTGTTGAGTTGGATAACTTGGCTGCAGAAACCGCCGCTTATATGACCACCATTCATCCTGATTATGCGATATTGGCAGCCAGAATTGCAGTTTCTAATTTACACAAACAAACCACCAAGCAATATAGCCAGGTTTCTAAACAATTGTACGAATACATTAACCCCAAGACCGGTAAACACTCGCCCATGATCAGCAAGGAGACGTGGGACGTGATTCAAAAACACGCTGATCAATTAAATTCGGCGATTGTTTATGACCGTGATTTCAGCTACAACTATTTTGGATTCAAGACCTTGGAACGATCATATCTTTTAAGAATCGACGGTAAAGTCGCCGAAAGACCTCAGCATTTGATAATGAGAGTGGCTGTGGGGATCCACGGTGATGATATTGAACGGGTCATTGAAAGTTATAATTTGATGTCCCAAAGATATTTCACTCATGGTTCGCCTACCTTGTTTAATGCCGGAACCCCTAGTCCGCAAATGTCGTCATGTTTCTTAGTAGCCATGAAGGACGACTCTATTGATGGTATTTATGACACGTTAAAGACTTGTGCTCTTATTTCCAAGAGTGCTGGTGGTATTGGTTTACATATTCACAATATTCGGTCTACGGGAGCTTATATTGCTGGTACTAATGGTACGTCCAACGGTATTATTCCCATGGTTAGAGTGTTTAATAATACTGCTAGGTATGTTGATCAAGGTGGTAATAAAAGACCAGGTGCTTTTGCGTTGTATTTAGAACCTTGGCATTCCGATGTGTTTGATTTTATTGATATTAGGAAAAACCACGGTAAGGAGGAAATCCGAGCCCGGGACTTATTTCCAGCATTATGGATTCCTGATTTGTTCATGAAACGAGTTGAAGCTAATGGTGAATGGACCTTATTTTCTCCTAATGAAGCTCCAGGATTAAGTGATGTGTATGGAGATGAATTTGAAGCTTTATATGAACAATATGAAAGGGAAGGTAGAGGCAGAGAAACTATAAAGGCTCAGAAATTATGGTATGCCATTATTGAGGCCCAAACTGAAACTGGTACTCCTTTTATGTTATATAAAGATGCTTGTAACAAAAAGACCAATCAACAGAATTTGGGGATTATTAAATCTTCAAATTTATGTTGTGAAATAGTTGAATACTCATCTCCAGAAGAAGTTGCCGTTTGTAACTTGGCATCCATTGCATTGCCTTCATTTGTTGAATCTGATGCTTCATCCACTTGGTATAACTTTGAAAAACTCCACGAAATATCTAAAGTAGTTACTCGTAATTTAAATCGAATTATCGATCGGAACTATTATCCAGTTCCAGAAGCTAAAACTTCCAACATGAGGAATAGACCGATTGCGTTAGGAGTTCAAGGATTGGCTGACACATTCATGGCTTTGAGATTACCATTTGACTCTCAAGAAGCCAGAGAATTGAACATTCAAATCTTTGAAACCATTTACCATGGTGCCGTAGAAGCTTCGATTGAATTGGCTGAACGGGAAGGGGCCTATGAAACATATCAAGGGTCGCCAGCGTCCAAAGGACTTTTGCAATACGATTTGTGGGATAGAAAACCCACAGAGTTATGGAATTGGGATAATTTAAAGGCGAAATTAGCCAAACACGGTTTAAGAAACTCGTTATTAGTAGCTCCAATGCCTACGGCTTCTACGTCGCAGATTTTGGGTAATAATGAATGTTTCGAACCATATACATCCAACATGTACTCTAGAAGAGTGTTATCGGGAGAATTTCAAATTGTCAATCCTTACTTATTGAAGGATTTGGTCGATATGGGGCTTTGGAATGAAAGTATGAAGAATAATATTATTGCCAATAATGGATCAATTCAAGGATTAACGAATATTCCCGATGAAATTAAAGAGTTGTACAAAACAGTTTGGGAAATCAGTCAGAAGCATATCATTGATATGGCTGCTGATAGAGCTGCGTTTATTGATCAATCTCAATCATTGAATATTCATATTAAAGATCCTACGATGGGTAAGTTAACATCGATGCATTTCTATGGTTGGAAGAAAGGGTTAAAAACCGGAATGTATTACTTAAGGACCCAGGCTGCTGCTGCTGCTATTCAATTCACCATTGATAAGTCTACTATCAGTACTGCTAATAGCACTGTAGCCTTATTGGGGAAATTGAACCAAAGAAAGTATCGTGTTGGTAAACCCCTGGAAACTGACTCCGACACTGAGCCTTCGGAGCGTTCAATATCAACTGAACCTTCATCAGTTGAAAATTCAATTGCCGAACTTAAGATTTCCGATGGTGATAAAGTAGAACCAGTTGGAAAGTCAGATGAAGCCGATGAAGAGGAAAATTCCATTTATAGTTCCAAGGTCATTTCCTGTGCTATAAATAATCCAGAGTCATGTGCTATGTGTTCTGGATAATCAGGTTGTTTTTAGAAATTGTGTACCATAATCAATAATACTTAGGAAATTGCAATCTCTGTGGTATTTCTCACACCGTCGTAGGAATCCTCGTAGTAATTCTCGCACCGTTTGCGGTCCCATAAAGTTAATCCTACTGCCGATTCATTGCCAGAGTGTAAACCACAAATATAAACCTTGGAACTTTGCATTTGTATTTTTATTTGTATTTGTATGCATAGACGTTTTTTATAAAGTAAATCAACCAATAACACTAAAGAGGCTTATACGGTTATAATGCGAGATAATGTAAGCCTTCGAGCGATTCCCCTCCAAGATCTTCCTGTTGAATCGAATGACGATATTTTAATAGAGGACCAAGATATGCAGCCAGAAGATATTCAAGAAGATGATCGTTTATTGACGATTAATGAACTACGAGAAGTTAACTTAGATAATCCTTGGAGCTTTTCGTTGTTCCGCAAAATATGGTATGGGCCTGATAATCCACAAGACGACCCCCCACAACCATTTTCATGGGGTATACTTGAGCAAGTTGAATCTGTACCGGAGAAATTTAATTACAGAGTCAAGGATTCCGTAAAATTAATGATTTTGTCGATTTATCTATGTTTATGGTTCTTGATAGTGTATAACATTCTTTCGCCATACTTCACCATTGCGCCTAGAATCGACGGGAAACATCGCCAAGTACTTAGTTTGGGATGTACTGATCAATTGTGGAAGGGAAAAAACGGTAAATGTGGTTTGAATGGCAAGAAATGTTTCCATGAAGAAATGTCTGATGTATTTATACGATGTCCGGCTTTATGTGATAGAAGTTGGACGTATTCCTTAGAACCCATGGGCGTCGAACGAGTCAAGTATAGAGGATATTTTATTGGTGGAGGCAGAATACATAATAATGACGATACACTTTCTCATCCTTATAGAGCAGATTCCTATGTATGTGGATCAGCCGTACATGCGGGATTAGTATCGCCATTTTTTGGCGGATGTGCTAGGATTTCCTATACTGGCATTCAAGGTGGGTTCGAATCCGCTAAAGGATTTTATGGAGTCGATGATTCTTTACGGTTCCCTTCATTTTTCCCTTCCTCATATATTTTCAAATCTTTAGGTTATCGTATATATGGATGTGTTGACCCTCGATTACCGCTTTTATTGGTCAATATAATCTTGGGAATGCCTCTTGTTTATATGGCCAACGGTGCAATTATATTCTGGGTTATAACCACAGTTGGTTTCTGGACTATTGCTCTAGCTACAGACCCCCCAGTAAAAGTAGATGCCAATGATTTAGAATCGTATGCCTCATTACTTTCAATTGGTTTAGAGAGATTTTTTCCTAGTTGTTTCATTTTATATGCCTTGTGGAGATGTTCCACGTCCATAACATTGGGGTCTGTTGCCACCTTGAAAACGTCCTATTTGAGTCGATTAATTTACTTTTATCCGTTTTTTTGGTTAGGGGTTTTGAATAATATCAGTTTTGATCGATTACCAGTTGACAGGTTTACTTTAAGCGATTTGAAAACTCAACCTGGAGGTGCACTAGCGGTGGCAGGCATTGTTACCTTGGTAATTGTATGTGCTATAATACAAGCCTATAAAATATGGAAAGCCGGGAAGTTTCAGAGATATTTATTGATTTATATTTGTTTTATCACGGGACTTTTGTTAATTTCTTTTATTCCTGGCTTGACACTACGCATCCACCATTACATCTTGGCGATGCTACTTATCCCTGGTTGTTGCACTAGAGGCACAACGGCATTATTATTTCAAGGTATTTTATTAGGGCTCTTTCTTTCCGGTGCGGCGCGTTGGGGATTAGCAGCCATTGCGGAAACCGCCACGTCGTTGCGTCGTAACGATCCCAGTGGCGAAGTGATTCCCCCCGAAATCACCGGCTACGACATAAAATCGGGAGTGCTCACGTGGATCGATCCGTCGGTAAGCAACATATATACTGGCGTATCACTTTTAATTAACGACATTGAACGATATGTGGCCGAAAACGTTACTAGTGTGAACTTCAAACAGCTAATAGCGAACTCGACGGAATTAACCAAGGCCATAAATCAAACTCTCAACAGTCCGTTTGTCTCCAACGACAATAACATTCCTTTGTATATACGCATTGGGAAGAAAGTCATGGGCACCAATAAATATAGTGACTTTTCCAATGCAGCAATTCTAAAATGGCCCAGTGGTGAAGCGCACCTAGCCAATCCTGGAATTACTTAATTTGTATAGTAACCAATACTTTATAATTGTTTTGGCTCTATGATCTTCAGACATGTTAAACCAATTGATTTGAAGCTCCCTCGGTACACCTATTGTAGTATCGCCTATTCCACTACCACTCACACCACGCCCCAATCGACGACTTCCTCAGAGAATGAGCTGGTGCCATTAGCCAATGTTAAATGGTACTATGCAACCGACGTACCGTTAACTAAGCCATCATGGTTTGATTATAGTAAATCACAGGATGCAAAGAAGTTTATACCGTTTTCAGATTACGATTCCCAGCGAATCGAAACTAAACTCAAAAAGTATTTGGAGTCCCACCAATCACCACTTGCTTCTGTTAGCGAAGATCAATTGTTCGAAGTCAATGTCGAGACCCTGACGTTGACGCCAATCTACTGGGAAGGACCAGTCTATGAAGTTAGACGAGGTTTATGGTTCAATTCTGGTGATGGATTGCCGTTGACTTTAGATTTGACAAAAGCTATTGAAACTGGTTATCGAAATAAGAAACCATATTTATTTGATAAGGATCGTAAAAGTAGAACAACTAATCTTACCAAGACAGAAATCAAAAAGTTATTTGAAACTAAAGAAAAGGAAGAGTTTGTGGATGATGATGATTTAATATTATTAGATAATGATCAAGCCGTGCTTTACTTTGACGATGATAAAGCGTTATTATTTCCACAGTCCATGGTTAATAGTTATCAATTACGAGTTCTTCGAGGATGGGGTCCTGGAAATGTACCCATACACAATGTTATCAAACTACAAAGAGGGTATAATGCTGAACTAGATTCTTCTTTATTTAAATTGCCCAATAACCCTATTCCGGGATTAGCCAACATTTTACAAGAGGAGGTCAATAATTTCTTAACTGATTCATCCCAAACCAAGGAATCCACTGGAAAACAGCAACAACAAGAACAAGAACAAGAACAAGCAATGAAACATGTAATTGAAGATGACTTTGAGAACTTTACTAATAAAGATACATCCAACCGAGAGGTTGATCACTTGATATTTTGCATTCATGGTATTGGACAAATCTTGGGAACAGCTTACGAGTCGATCAATTTCCCTCATAGTATCAATATCCTTCGAAATACTATGAAGGCTGTATATAGGGATAATGACGATTTTAAGAAAATGGCGTATAGTGAAGAAACCAATGAGCTGAAATTTAATAATCGTATTCAAGTACTACCAATTTCATGGCGTCACAAAATCGACTTTCAGCCCTCAAAGCTTTTGCCTAATGAAGACGTTGACAATCCAAGATTGCCCACTTTAGACCAAGTAACTGTGGATAAAATCAAATCATTACGGAATGTAGTGGGAAGTGTGGCATTGGATATTTTACTTTATTATGAAGGAAAATACTTTAAGCAGATTTTAGAATGTGTAACCTCTGAATTGAATCGGGTTTATAAACTTTACATGGAAAAGAATCCCCAGTTTAACGGGAAAATTCATATATTAGGGCATTCGTTAGGATCAGCTATCGCATTTGATATTACTGCCTCACAATTGAATCATCTTCCAGAAACCCCTGATTTAAGAACAGATGTTTTGTTTGATATTGATTCGCTCTTTTGTGTAGGGTCACCTTTGGGAGTGTTCAAACTCTTGAACGAAAAGAATATTGTCAGTCGAAAGACTTTGCCCGAGTCATATAATCCTCGTGATTCATCAATAACGTTTTCATCACCCAAATGTGAAAACTTGTACAATCTATACCATCCTTGTGATCCGATTGGATATCGTATAGAACCTTTAATTAAGCCGAGATTCTCTCGATTCAAACCTGAAGAAGTGCCATTTGCAATTGAAGGGTTACTGTCACAAATTAAAGGTATAACGGCATTCACTGATGAGTTACAGGATAGAATCGCCAAAGTCACCAGTTGGGTCTTGAAAGCCCGGAAAAATGCAAAGATTGCCGAAGGCATAAATGATAAGTTTATCAATGAAAATGCTTTGGGAGAAATTGTAAAGAGTATAGTTAAATCGGAAGATGATAATGAACAAGTATCTAAAGGGAAACTTAGTCCAAAAGACTTTGAGATTCTCCAAGGGTTTAACAAACATGTAAGAGTTGATTATGCATTACCTATGGGAGTATTTGATATATCATTAATATCAGCAATCAGTGCCCATGTATCATATTTTGAAGATCAAGACACTGCTGGATTCATCATATCAAAATTATTGACGAATCCTAGCATTGAATCTAAAACAGTATTGTATGAGAATAATATTAATTAGTCATCAATTAATAAATCGTCTATACTCTGTTCGGCATCATGTTTAATCAAATCTAACATTCCTTCAGGTAAGATCGGTACCCCATGGTCATCTAAAATGTACCGGAAAGGCATCTCGGTAGATTCATACTTATTATATCTGATTTCAGGATAATGAATAAACTTGATATCTTCAAATTTGACACCTTTATCGATTATTAATTGAGTAGTTCGAATCGCAGTATCAGTGGTCATTTGAAGTTCTCCAAGCCGTTTACCTACAAAGTGATACTTTTCTCTTAATAACCCCGTCCGATCAATTCTTGGATGTGACCCTAAAATTCCTCCAAACACAAAATAGTCGAACTTGTGCTTATCGCTTGGATCTAAATCAGTCTCGGCTGCGGGATCAAGTAAACACACTTTTGTCCGGTCAAGACCGCCATCAATATCAATACATTCTTGTGTAGTCCATTGTAACCCAAGATCTAATAGCCTCGGTGGTATGTCGTGTTCAGTAGTGCCTTTGGCAAGCGACGTTAATATTAAATTGTCTTTACCGACATCCTTTATAATTTGACTATACTCAAGAATCACCCACTCCGAAAACCCGGGTTCCATATGTTCTATTATATACTTCATAGTTAATACAAAGAGCGCGATTTCATTTATTTATTACAGCAATCGTTACTTTTACTAAACGCCAACCTGCTGGAGTTATCAACAGTTAACGAACATGTATCGATGCCCCCAGACCCCTTCTTGACTTGGCTGGTGGTTCGTACAAACGACGGCTTGACATCCAATGCTGGGTTCTCAATAAACAAATGTCTTGGCCGCAACATCAACTCAAAAATCTCAGTGGGCATCACCGGAAAATCTTCAGGGGCTGGGAAATGAGTTATTCCAAAGGTATGAAACATTACAATATCGGTATTTTCAATTGGGGCACGTCCATCACCAACCCATTTTCTCATTCCCTTTAATCCATCGCCACTCCATTGCGCGACATGGTCTCCTGAAGGATACAATCTACCATAACCTAAATGCTCATCCTTGTAAGGAATTACATGCACCGTATGTTCAGCCCACGGTGCTCGCTTTCTTACTAATGACCCAGGATGGGCCAATACGGGTGGACAAAACGTTGATACCAACTTGTATGATGCTGGTTTACCTGAATACGCATTAATAGACTTGGCATTAAATAAGTCCCATGTTCTACCAGTGGCTGATTCATAGTTTGTTAGTGAATCTTTAACAGTTTTAAAAACAGTCTTTTCTGCGTAAAATGCATTGCCGTAAATATTTTCAGGTGTCCCAGTTAAATGAGGCGAGGGTTTGGCATCAACCATGGCTGCTGAATTCCCGTCGCCATCAATTCTGGGATGTAATCTTAGCGAAAATAGATGTTGATGATTATGAGCATTAACTTGTGGGTACACTACAGTGCCCCAAGGACCAATTTCTTCGTCTTGATCGCAAATAAATGTGTTGAGAATCCCTGTCAATCTCACTTCTAATTTAATTGTACCATCCTGGCGGAGAATCCAGTATAAACAATATTCATAATTAGCAGCGGTGAATATCTGTGAAATGATCAATCGTTTACCTCTAGTAGCAATAGTGGTTTGAAAATCGTCACGAAAATCACTATGTTTGAACAACAATCCATCATCTTCTTCATGGATACAAATGGCATTTTTAATGGTGGTGGGTTCTCCTGCTCTATCTGTAAAATGAGCATCCAAATAATGAATTACTCCCTTACAATCGCATCCTAATGATAACAGATTTGTGCAGTTGCCAGCGCCATATTCCCCTATATCTAAAGCGTGCTTACGATGATGGGGGAAATCTGGATTACCATAAGGAACAATCATTTCACAAAGCGATATTCTGTGGAATAATGATCGAACGTTACCATGGTCATTATACGTCATATCACTCAATACAATTCCTTCTCTGTAGTTAAACCCAATATGAAACTGGAAATTACTCCACGTCATACTATTGCCACTCATATTAAATGATACTCCTTTAGGTTGAGTTACATTATATGGCGTATCATCTTGTCTAAACCCACTAGGATTTTCCACGGTGCCGAATCTATCGGCCACGGATTGGGGGTGAAAATTGGCATGTTTGTGTTTACTAACTTTGCGTCTTCTATTGGGAATATCAATATAAATCACTTTGCCCGCATTCATATCAACAATAGGACAAAAGTCTAAGGGATGACTATAATGAGAATCATCTTCGTGGCTTTTCCAATACATCAATGCTTGTTGCAACCGTTTAGAAGCACCCCACCGTTCATCATAGCCTATAGCCCATGCATCACAAAACACGTTTTGCATATCATCAGCAGGGACCCCTGATAAAATACACTGTTGTATAACACTAGGATCATTACGAACAATTTCTTCAGTGTGTTGTAAATCGCCTGGTGACAAAATTGGCTGTGACCCTTGATAATGTTGGGACTCAACAATGGAACCACTGGGTATATCTACAACTCCTTCTTCAAGACCATTATCACCTTCAGCTATAATCACAAAATAAGCTAATCGTGGTGGTAATTCACCTCCTGCTTCTTTCCACTCATAATAACTGGTTTTAGGTGGTTCTCTCAATGTAATGGTATTGTAATTGATTTTAGTTGGCGAAAAATATTCCGCTAATAATGTGGACACATACTTAATCTCTTGTGGTGACAATTGATCCAAGGGATGAATTGGTGGTGCTGGTGGTAAACCAGCCGACGTGAGCTGACTTTCTACTTGGATTAATCTATTCATAAATTTGAATAATCCGAATGAGGCGATAATATATTGGTTTTATATATGCGATCTTGATCTCTTATCATACCCCTTAGCCAAAAATAGAGCTATTAGCGCATTACCGGAAATCATTGCCGAATGTGGTAACGTAGCCAAACTATTAACTTTTTTATTGTACTATAAATGTCTACGTCTGTTCAACTTTATTTCAATTAAAAGTACCCATATGAAAAAAGGAATGAAGACAAGACTCCATAAGTTCAATATTACTAAACAATTTACAAGAATAGTTTTTAAAAATAAAAACTTATCAGTGAAAGAAGCAACTAAACTTGGGATTGTGCCATCACCATAATCAAACTTCAAGATATGGTTTAGATAATTCAATGCCACAGAAGTTAAAATATTTATCTCTTTATTAATAGCAGCTTCATTATATAGATTGTTGCCTAATATAATATCCTTCATTCTTGTAAATGAATTGATGAGAATGTCATGAAATAATATAAGACTCACACTGGATGTCATAAGAATCACCAAATTGTAAATGCAACTGCTGTAAATAACAAGGAGAAACACTTTAGGTATCTCATTCTGGTAATTATTTATGAATTGACGTATCGTTGTTAACAAAAACATCATATGTAATACCCAAAACAAATGATCAAATTTAAATGTTATAGTATCCAGGTCATAAATTATTGCTGACGAGTTAATCATTAATCTTTGAGGTAAAAGGATAGTCACTAAAGGTAACGTGGCCACAAATATTGCTATAAATTTAAATACAGCGTGAAAACTGATATTATACGAGTAGTTGGGGACGAATTCGTCGGCCTTTTCCAAATCCTCGTTCTTGTTCTTGATATAAAGGAGTTTGTTCATGGCAAAGACACTGGCAATAAAGTTGCCAAATAGAACAAAACCAAGCAGAATAAATGTGAACATCTTCAAGTCAGTTTTCAAAAATTGCCTATTCAGCAATGTATCATTTTGGACTTGCTGATAACTGCTAATACACTGTCCATCCCAAATTAATTTACCCACCAAAACATTACTTATTAGATTCCAGAAACTTAACATTATAGTCCAAATTGTTACCATATTGGTTTCATAAACATAGCCATTCTTCATATGTAGTTGATAGTATCTTACCATATATCCTGTAATTGTTACGAGGCTTAATATTTCCAGAATACGCCTATATTTCAAATCAAACTGTTTTATGTCGTCATATGTGACATTGGTTATTAATCGATTACACACGTCTATTTTTTCCATATGATTGATGGTTTCCATAATGACCAAAAATTGAATTATTAGATTCTGTTACTGATACCAGTCCAGTCTACAAAATCCTTTGAATTTAAAATCTGGAAAACTAAGTTTTTATAACTTCCGATTATACCGTATAACCCTTGTATGCTTACCTAATCAAAGCTACCAAACCAAAAAATCCATAAAAATCAGGTAATTTTACGGTTATGAGGGGTTTCACAATTTTAATTGCACCACTGGACAGGGTTCAATGCCCCAAACATTTTAGACCAACTATTTTATGGTATTTATGGATTATACCACCACTCATACTATACTAGAGACAGTAACTGTAGGTACTGTACATATGCGCGTTACCGAATGATGCCCTCCCCTACATGGAGGCATCGGGGCGGCGATAATCCGGGATACGAACCATGACCGGGTTTACCCGATTAGGGTTAAATTACATGCATCAAGTGGCAATTTTTTTAAAATAAACTTATATTAGTTAAACAAAACAATATACGGGGAAACCCTACAACTTATCATAGTATTCTTCATAACCTGGAACATCAGGTTTCAAACCACTACGTTCTCTCTTAGCTTTAACGATTTGACCAGGTTTTGAGGAAGCATCAGTTGGATCACCTCCCAAATTCTGCCAGTGATCGAAAATCATTTGAGGGAAAGCTTGACCACCAGTAGCTTGTCTTAAATCACCGTTGAAACCAAATGATTCATTAACTGGCAAGTAAGCTTTAATGGTGAACAATGGAGTACCTGGTCTTTGTTCTTCGGAAATAACTTGACCTCTCTTTTTGTTCAAAACCGAGTAAATACCACCGATAGCGTTTTCAGGACATTGGATTTCACACAAGAAAACGGGTTCTTGAATAGCGGGTTGAGCTAATAACATCGAAGCATAAGTAACTCTTCTCATAGTAGGAATGATTTGACCACCACCTCTGTGAATAGCATCAGCATGTAAAGTAACATCTAAAATATTGACTCTCAATGATCTACAGTTTTCACCCATTAATGGACCTTCTTTAGTGGCCCATTGGAAAGCAGCCACAACAGAATCTTTGATTTCATTCAAGTATTGAACAGCTTTAGTTTGATCAATGACCAAATTAGCACCATTACCATCAGGACCGAAACACCAAATCTTTCTAGCATCCGTGACTTCCCAACCATGCTTATCAGCTAAGACTCTGGCTCTAGCTTTGAAATCATCCCTAGGGTTAATGACACCATTTTCAATATCTAAAGATACTTCTTCATCCAATGGTTGAGCCTTGACGTAAATTCTGTTATGCTTGTTTGGAGATTTAGATAAAGCAACCATAGAACTTTCACTTTCAACGGTTTCTCTATAAGAAACAACAGGAGGAGAAATCTTCAATGGAATACCAGCATGATCATTTTGCAAATCATTTAAACAAATTTCTAAATGTAATTCCCCAGAACCAGCAACCACATGTTCACCACCTTCATTCATATAAGTCTTAACACATGGATCGGATTTAGATAATCTCTTCAATCCTTCTACCAATTTGGGTAAATCACTGGCATTTTTAACTTCAACAGCAACTTCAACAACTGGAGAAACTGTGAATTTCATAACTTTCATATTATGGGATGATTCATTGGTGGTAATAGTACCTGATTTCAACAAAAATTGATCAACACCAACTAAACCAATAATGTTACCGGCAGGACAATCATCTATAGGTTCAACAAATCTACCCATCATTAAAACAGTTCTTTGAATGGCCTTGACAAACAAATCATCCTTTTTACCAACTTGATAGTTTGGACCTTGGATTCTAACTTTTAATCCAGATTTAACGGTACCAGCGAAAACTCTTCCAAATGCATAGAATCTACCTTTATCAGATGTAGGAACCATCTTAGAAACATAAACCATTAAATCACCACTAGCATCACAGTTTTTAATAGCTTGGAATGAAGAATCATCATGAGGACCTTCATACAAGGTTTCAGCTCTGTAAGCTTGGGAGGTGGCAGGAGATGGTAAATGAATAACAATCATTTCCAATAAAGCATCAGCAGCTGGTAAAAATTTTCTCATAACAACTTTTAATAAAGCTTTACCTTCCAATTCCTTTTCGTTACCTTTCAAAACGATTTCCAATTTATCCAATAAAGTTGGAATTTCAGCCTTTTTAAAGTTCATAATAGCATTAAATAATCTAAAGATAGGGTCTAAAACAAACATGTTAAAAGCTCTTTCCAAAGGCTTACCATCAGCGTCCTTATCCTTGTTGGTCCATTTTTTAGTCTTTGGGTTAAAATAAGAGTCACCCCATAATCTTTCCATCATTTTAACTCTGTCAACACCAAATTTCTTGGAATATCTAGATGCAAATTGTCTAACAGTAAAAGCCCAACCATGTAAACCAGATCCAAAAGCAACAGTACCTTTGAATGGATAAACCTGACAATCACCTAAAACAGGGTCTACATAAGTAGCAATGATAACATTCACGGATTCAATGGTTCTACTAAAAGATTGGTATAAATCCTCTTTGGTGACTTGTAATTCCAATAAAGCTCTATCAACTTTGTTAATAATAACAACTGGTTTAATTCTTTCACCCAAAGATTGTCTTAAAACGGTTTCAGTTTGAACACAGACACCTTCAATACAATCAACCACAACTAAAGAACCGTCGGTAACTCTTAAAGCAGCAGTGACTTCCGAGGAGAAATCAACGTGACCTGGAGAATCAATCAAGTTAATCAAAAACGAATTACCGTCCGTTTTTTGTTTGATTTCCTTGACATCGTCATCGTCCATTGATGCATATAAAGAAATAGCAGTAGACTTAATAGTAATACCTCTATCTATTTCATCTGCTCTGGTATCAGTAAACCTAACTTCACCAGCCTTTGCAGCAGAAATAATACCTGCTTTTTGAACTAACGAATCAGTTAAGGTGGATTTACCGTGATCAACGTGAGCAATGACCGACATGTTACGAATGTTGGTGGGTTTGTCCATCAACTGACGGATTTGATCAATAGTGAAAGCAACCATTGTATATTTCTTTTGTAAGTGAAAGGTAAAAAAGAAGGAGAAAAATTTTCGTTGCAATTTTTTTGGGATGGAAAATTTTTAACGTAGTGTGAGAATCAAAATATGTCTAATATTTGTATGGGGATACCATGAATCCAATAGTGGGCAATATTGAAAAAGAGAGGCCGTAGACACAGAATTGATTTCCATAGTATATATTCAATTTTGGTTAATAAAGCAATAGATTATTAGAGGTATGGTAGATTATCAAACTATTCAGAACTATAAGGTGAATTCGGATATCTCAGTGTAGACATTATTTGATGTGAGGGGTTACTATATTGGCATTTACACTACAATTCTTTACACAACTTGCAACAAAAATATTTCCCGATGTTGGGTTCCGATTCCTAAGATCATTTTCTTGTATTCAACTCTTAGACTCGATCCCATGTATACTGTAATTAGCTCTCACGTGAGCTCATCACTAGGTCAATTCGCACGAGTCAAATAAATAATATGATATTAACCATTACTGTGTTAATATCGGGATCAGGATCCAACTTACAATCTTTAATTGACGCCCAAGCTGCTAATAAATTAAATGGAGTCATCACCCAGGTTATTTCGTCTAATTCCGATGCTTTTGGCTTAACTAGAGCTCGCAATGCCAACATCCCTCTTATTAAACTGCACGAGTTAAAGCCGTACTACAAAGGAATCGCCAAAGAAAACAAACAACAAAGACTCTTACAAAGAGAATTATTTAATAAGGATTTGGTGAATTTAATTATCCATGGTAACATTAACGGGACTCCCGATGCAAACTATAAGAAACCCAATTTAATTGTTTGTGCTGGATGGATGTTAATTTTATCACCACTGGTATTAGTACCCCTTGAAACCAATAACATAACCATTATAAATTTACACCCGGCATTACCAGGAGCTTTTGAAGGTACCCATGCGATTGAAAGAGCATGGAAGGCAGGCCAAAATGGCGATATCTCAAAGGGTGGGATAATGATTCATAAAGTGATAACTGAAGTAGATCAAGGAGAACCAGTGTTAGTCAAAGAATTACCAATTATAAAGGGTGAACCCCTTGAAGAATATGAAGAAAGAATTCATGCTTTAGAACATAAAGCAATAGTTGAAGCCACCAACATCACCTTAAACAATATAAACCCTTGATTCAAATAGAAATATATATATGACAATTTTTACATCATTTTATTCTATATAAACATTATAAATTCTTAATAACTTGTTGAGTAAAATGTTGAGTAGAAGCACTACCTTTCAAATCGCCAGTTCTATTTTCAGGACCGGATGCAATAGTAGTTTTAACAGCTTTATCAATTTGGTCAGCATAATCATTCAAACCCATATGTCTTAACATCATAACAGAAGATAATAATAAAGCAGTGGGGTTGGCTAAACCTTTACCAGCAATATCAGGCGCAGATCCATGGACGGCTTCAAAAATAGAAACTTTATTACCCATGTTACCGGATGGAGTTAATCCTAATCCTCCAATCAATCCTGATGATAAATCTGACATTATGTCACCGTATAAATTAGGCATAACCATAACTACATCTTTATAATCAGCAGGATCGGCAGTTAATCTCAATGAAGTGTTATCCAATAATTCATAAGATAATTTAACATCAGGATATTCTTTACCAATTTCTTTAGCGGTTTCCACAAATAAACCATCAGATAATTTCATAATCGAAGCTTTATGAACAACAAGAACGTGAGGTTTACCAACAGTCTTGGCATATTCAAAAGCATATCTAATAACTTTTTCTGAAGCAGGTTTAGTAATTAATTTGATACTTTGAACGACTCCAGGTACAATAGTATGTTCAATACCACTATACTCCCCTTCAGTATTTTCTCTAATCAATACGGTGTCGACATTTTTATAAGGAGTATCATAACCAACAATACTTTGACATGGTCTGACATTGGCAAATAAATTAAAAGTCCTTCTTAAAGTTAAATTCATTGACGAATGTCCCTTACCAACCGGAGTTGCCAAGGGCCCCTTTAATGCCACCAAATTTTTATTAACACTATCAACTGCAGGCTGTGGTAATGTGGTTTTTCCGTCGATTAACAACGGAGTAACGTCAACTGGTTCCCAGTCGATTGGAACATTAGCAGCTGCATAGATCTCCTTAACAGCTTGAGAAATCTCAACTCCAATACCATCACCCTCAATTAAGGTAACAGTATATTTACCATTAGGTTTCTTAGTCCCAGTAAATTGCCCGGGAATGTAAGATCTGGTTAATCTGGGGATTAATGTCTTGTGGATGATTTGTTTAAACATGTTGGGATTGAAAAGATTTTCGATTTTCAATTTTTTAATTTTTCGAGCGTACAAGTCGGACTACTAACATCCAATGAGATTTGAGATGACGATTGAATTCAAAAGCCATTGCTCCTGGAGCGTCAATGTTAGCTTTAGGGTCGCCACTATAAATGTCAGCTTATAAGCCAACGCTACAAACAATATAAAATATAATTCTTGGATAATTATTGAATATCATATATTTAAACACGATAAATTTGGCTGCGAAAACTTAATACCCTGACTATAAATCTTCCAAGAATCATTATAGTCTTGGTAATTTTTATAAATCAAGCACGGCTCTGATACAATCACCTTTATGCATATCTTCAAATGCAACGTTGATTTTTTCAAGAGAATGTCTGTGGGTAATAAATTCATCAACCTTTAATTTTCCAGCCATATAATCTTCGACAATTCCTGGTAATTGACTTCTTCCTTTAACTCCTCCAAAAGCAGCCCCTTTCCATACCCTACCGGTAACTAATTGAAATGGTCTAGTAGATATTTCCTTACCAGCAGCAGCAACTCCGATAATCACCGAAACTCCCCATCCTTTATGACAAGCCTCCAAAGCCGATCTCATGACATTGACATTTCCCGTACAATCAAAAGTATAGTCACATCCACCATCAGTCATTTCAATCAATTTATCAACAATGGTTGTGCCTTGTGGTAACTCTGCTGAATTAACAAAATCAGTAGCCCCAAATTTCCGGGCCCATTCTTCTTTTTTAGGATTAATGTCAACCAAAATAATCTTACCTGCTTTTTTCTCAACAGCACCTTGAACTACTGATAATCCCACACAGCCGGCTCCAAATACAGCGATATTGTCACCTTCATGAATGTCAGCAGTGATGGTAGCAGCACCATAACCGGTAGTAATACCACAACCTAAAAGACATGTTTTATCAAAACTTGCCTTCGGATTAACGGCAACAATGGAAATATCAGCAACTACCGTATATTGAGAAAATGTCGAACATCCCATAAAATGGAGTAATTCCTTACCTTTACAAGTAAATCTAGAAGTACCATCCGGCATGACTCCTTTACCCTGAGTTGCTCTTATTTTACCACACAAATTCGTTTTACCACTCTTGCAAAACTTACATTCCCTGCATTCTGGGGTATACAAGGCAACCACATGATCTCCCACCTTGACACTAGTAACGCCTTCACCAACAGACTCAACAATGCCTGCCCCTTCATGTCCTAAAATCACTGGAAAGGCTCCTTCAGGGTCTACACCACTCAAAGTATACGCATCAGTATGGCAAACCCCCGTATTAATGATCTTAATACGAACCTCATGAGCTTTGGGAGCCGCAACCTCAATAGTTTCAATACTCAAAGGTTTACCAGCTTCCCAAGCAACGGCCGCTTTACAACTAATTGTCTACTTGGTTAGTACTTTAATTACATCATTATAGGTGAATTACACTTATAAGCAAGTGATTAAATTACCATTGGGTATATTTGCGATAATACATACTTTTCCTGCAGTGTTTGACATATTCTTTGTTGAATTGACTTTGAACGGAATTGGATAACTATTTATTTGAGCCTGCGGAAAAAAAATGGCTATATCGTTTGAGCTTAGCAAACATTTAACTTTAGTTGGATTGCGTTTGCTAGCTTAAACCCGAAACCGTTTTTTCTTCTGTACATGATTTACTTTTGCTTGCTAACACCGCTGCAATATTGCATATATGTGGGAATTCAATTGCCGCTTAAAGTGACTGCTTGGTATTTACTTGAAATTTTTCATTAACCTGTTTTATTGGTCAAGCATATTCTAAAGTATGTTTGATGGCTACTATTTCTTGGCTCTTCTTGATTTTAAAAATATGACTAATAAATCTAAAATCGTTTATTGCTCATTTACTTGATTTGTGAAATTTACTAGTTTATTAAAATGGGATACTACAGGCAAGTTTATTTACAGATTAACATTAAGAAAATATATTACTACCAAGAAGCTAGGTTGAAAAAAGTATATTTGTAAATAATTGGCCATCCAAATTCATCTGACTGGGAACTATTTGGCTTTATTTATAGAGAAATTGGTTACCCGGATATTATACCTTAGTGGTTATAATGAAGTTATTTTAATATTGATTGTTTTAAAATAGAGGTCGAACTTATTTTAATAGAGGTTATGCACTTGGTTATTGATAATTTTGGATGATTTCATTTCTCTCTGTAGATTTAATTTTAAAATTATAGATGATACCTTTAAGTCATATTACTAATATTAGTTATTTGGGGGTTAGTACCGCACAATAATAATTTATTTGAAAACTGCAACCTGCATGAATGACTTCGTGGCCAAGCTGGTTAAGGCGTGCGACTGTTAATCGCAAGATCGAGAGTTCAATCCTCTCCGAGGTCGTAATTTTTAAATGTTTGTGTAAAGTGTTGACACAAATAAATATTAATTAATTACTATACACATCATAAAATTATGCAACAAGAATCCCTAGGCTTATTATTTAATAATAAACTTGTCCTTGCTGCAAATTCAAAAATATCATCGACACCTTCTCCGGTTAATGCTGAGCTTTCCAAGTACGTTTTAGCTTGAATTTCATCGGCGACTTGTTGACCTTGAGCTACTTGAACAAATTTTTTAGATCTTTCGTCTGTTCGTAAATCTTTCTTTAAACCGATTAATAAATATGGCACATTTGGACAATAACTCCGAACTTCTTGAACCCATTTAGTCTTTGCACTTACCAACGAATCAGGCTGATCAATGGCAAACCCAATCAAAAGAACATGAGAATTACTATAGCTTAAATATCGTAATCTCTCGTATTCTTCTTGACCTGCAGTATCCCATAAAGCCAATTGAATAGGTTTGCCATCGATTCGACAATCAGTGACATAATTTTCAAATACCGTTGGATGATATTCCGTGGGAAATTCTCCTAATGTGAAAACATATAATAATGACGTCTTACCACAAGCTCCGTCTCCAACAATAACAAACTTTCGCTTTAGTACAGAATCGTAGTTACTCATTTTGTACTCCACTGGTCTGAGATTTGATATTCAATACAAGAAATAAAATGAAAAATCTCGCTATGTATGCAGTTGATAAAAACAAAAATAAATATGTCAATGACTAAGTCACCTGGACCTTGAGTGACCAATTACAGCTATTTGCAACTAGGTTTTGCGTAGTGATTTCAAGTTGTAATAGAGGGCGTATCATTTAAAAAGTGCTACCAAGTAAATCAATTTTCAAGTTAGAAACGAACTTCAGGCGTGTCGGATTATGTCGTCTAGTTATTTTACCATATATTGAAGATTTAGGTATAAAATTTCGTCGCCGTAGCAATTATTTAGCAAATATCACAAAAACAACACGTGATAATTGATTGATTAGCAGTTATATAGCAGATATCACAAAAACAAAACAACACGTGATAATTGATTGATTAGCAATTTACACTCTTCTCTAGTGTAATGAAAGTATAAATATATCCATGACTATAATCCTAAATCCAGTTTAGCAACCCGATCAATTCCAAAAACATGCCTCAACTTTTTATGATCATTGACAATGCCTTCCTTTGCCCTATGAGGGAAGTCTTCAGTAAAGTAACATGCACTGAAGTCAAATATATATACTTTGTCTCCAACTAGAATATTACGCAATGCGATATCATTATGGATGATACCAGCATTGTGAATTAAATCAAGTTGCT